>JAJHSJ010000016.1:17278039-17643171 GCA_021015155.1 Magnolia officinalis | reverse complement strand
TAAAAAAACTTTGAGTATAATGTGCATAAAGGGAAATACAATAACAAAATCGGAAGCTCCGAAAGTTCGACTGCACTCTCCTACTATGACTAAGCTACAGTTGAGTCCTGACGTCACCTGCACGCATTAATCGTGCAAAAGCTTATAGAAAGCTTAGTAGGATGTGAGAGTGTATGCGCAATATAAGCGTGCTCAGAATGCAATATCAGAGTAATGTGGAATCATACTTAGGAGTACATGAATGCAATCAGCCGTACCAAGGCTATGCGGTGCAAGACATGAATGCTATCGGCCATATCAAGGCCATGCGATGCGACATGCAACTCAAGCATGCCAATCCTCATCCGAATCCACATATCAATGTAGCTCATCACTAGATCATCAAATATCAGTCAGTTCCACTCTAGATAATCACCAGAGTTTAGTACACTCCAAATGACACTGCTCCTTTCCCAGGCGCGTAGTCCAAGTGAGTGTAAGAAACCTCACTGTCTGCCTGGCCAATAGCCTGCCAATACCTATCCGGCACGTCGATAGCAGACTCATTCACGAGCTGCTCATACTCAGCCTAACAATACCCCCTACCCTCAGGCAGGTAAGGCCACATCCCTTTTCAACGGACCACGACATAGTGAGAGATGCGACCTCCTGGTATTCGGCCCTCGTGCACTCATGTATTCACTAGGTCTTGACGTTGGAGTCATCATTTGGTACCATTGAGTTTAGAGATTTTCACCCAGGGACATCTATGACGCCCCTATGCCAGTAATGGTATTTTTGGTGTCAGATCCTGCCATCTATGATATATCTGTGGAGGTCATAGCCCTGATGTCACTAGGGCGTATAGTAATCATGTCATACAAATGTGAAATGCATGAATCACACTATCAGTCATACAACAATCTTGTGCATACCGTGCGATCATGTGGGGCAACTCATATCAAGCATACATATGATGCGTATGAGCATGAATCATGGAGCTATACTAAGCATGTTATATGGTGAAAAACTGTGTTCATAACGAAGATGGGCCTAGACGACGTACACACGACAAGTATAGGCCTAACAATGGGCCCTAGGTAGAGTTACAATGTGGACATTTAACCATCATTGCTCCTATAATGTGGACGTCAAACCATCATTGCTCCCAAGGCATGACCCACAATAAACATCATTACATAAATCATGCTAGAATCACACATCCTAATGGACCTCATATACATCACATTCGGCCTCACACAAAGGCCTCACATACATCTCATTGTGCCTTACTCATGGTCCTTCTATACATCACATTGGGCCTCAAACTATGGCTTTCAAATACATCAAGTGAGCCGCATCAACAGGCCGCACTAATGGGCCTCATATACATCAAATGGGCCGCAACAACGGGCCGCACCAATGGGCCTCGTATACATCAAATGGGCTGCACCAATGGACCAATATACATCAAGTGAGTTGCATTATATGGGCCGTACTAATGGGCCAATATATATCAAGTGGGCCGCATCATATGGGCCGCGCCAATGGGCCAATATATATCAAGTGGGCCGCATCATATGGGCCACACCAATGAGCCAATATACATTAAATGGGCCACATTATATGGGCCGCACCAATGGGCGTCATATACATCAAATGGGCCGCACCAATGGACCAATATACATCAAGTGGGTCGCATTATATGGGCCGCACCAATGGGCCTCACATACATCAAATGGGCCGCACCAATGGACCAATATACATCAAGTGGGTCACATTATATGGGCCGTACCAATGGGCCAATATATATCAAGTGGGCCGCATCATATGGGCCGCACCAATGAGCCAATATACATTAAATGGGCCACCTTATATGGGATGCACCAATGGACCTCATATACATCAAATGGGCCGAACCAATGGACCAATATACATCAAGTGGGTCGCATTATATGGGCCGCACCATTGGGCCAATATATATCAAGTGGGCTGCACCAATGGGGCTAACATACATTAAATGGGCCGCACCAATGGGCAAATATACATCAGGTGGGCCGCATCATATACGCCATTCATCTATCTTTAGAGATCATTTTAGTGCATTAACCGAAAAAAAAATGGTTCACATCGGAGGATCGTCTAAACCATACCACAAAGAACAGTGGAGATAATGATTTCCACCCTTAAAATTACTAGGGCCCACCATAACATTTATTTTCCAATCTGTTCATAAAGTCACAAAGACCTGAATTAAGAGAAAAACAAATTTCATATTTATCCAAAACATCTCAGACCCCAACTGGTTTCAATGGTAGGCGTTCAATCCTCCGCTGATTTTTGCAGTGTGGTCCACCTGATAGACGGTTTGGATTTAACATATATCTCATGACCTGGCCCACACAACTGCTGACGTTAATACAACAGCTATGTGGCTGGGCTGCTGGCCCACCAGCAAATGGACGGTCTGGTATAACATATACATCACGATGTGCACCACTGTCCAGCCATCTGGACGGTGGGGATCACAACATATACATCAGGGTGTGGCCCATAAAACAAGCTGACGTCAATACAACAGCCAGGGTGCTGCTCATCCATAGATGGACGACGTTGATAAACACATGCATCATGTGGAGTCCACACGTGTGTGGGTCCCACGGTGTTATGCAGCATATATCACGGTGTGGCCCACGGTTGCAAGGTGTGGATATAACACGTACCACATGATCAGACCCACTGATCATGCGGACGTGAAAACATAGCTATATAGCTGCTGTGAGGGACATCAGCCAATCAGTTTCCAAAGAGGTGGGTCCCACGTAGGGCCCACCAGATGATATAGTAATAATAATATATATTACTATTATTATTATTATTATTATTATTATCAATATTATATTTTTTTACTGAAAGGGTCATGCAGGCTGCTGGCCAAATGAACAGACGGTGTTGACGAAACACATGCACCAAGTTCTGTCCCACCGTCCAGCCATCTGGACGGTGTGGATGGACGATGTACGTAAAACGCATACATCAGTTGGGCCCACAAACCTTGCTGACGTCACAACAATGGGACTCACAGAGCTTGGTGGCATCAGTACACTAACTATATGACCCACAGAGCATGGTGGCATCAATACATCAGCTATATAACTGGTGTGAGGTACCCAGCCAGTCCGTTTCCCCATTTCAGGTGGGTCCCACGTGCGTGGCCCACCAGAGCTTGCTGTCGCTATACGCAGCTATATAGCTACTGTAGGTACACCGACCAATCAGCTTTCAAGGTGGGGTCCATTTCGTGGACGTCGTGGATCAAGTGGGCCATACGATCATCGTCATCATCAAGAACGGAGAGAGAGAGAGAGAGAGAGAGAGAGAGAGAGGAGAGAGAGAAATGTGAAGGGGAGGGACCCCGCCACTATTGGGCCCTCCCTTATACAATGCATACATCAAGTGGGTCCCACAACAAGTAGGCCTTTAAAACAAAATCAACGTTGAATCACCCACCTATCGACCTTCTTCTTTAGCTCCTTGAACTCCTTGGCTCCTTAGCTCCCTCTTTGATGGTGGAAGATGGGGATTGAAGAGTGGAGATTGGGGTAAGGAAGTGGGCCACACTTGGCTCTCTCTTGGAAGGCTTGGACATTGCTCTCTCTTAGGAGTTGCTTGGAACGAGAGAGAAAAGAGAGAGAAAGAGGAGTGATGTATGGAGAGAGGGATGGGTGTGTAAGAAGAGGGATGGGCTTGGTTAAATTTTGGGTGAGAGAGGGATGGGTGGAGAGAGAGAGAGAGAGTTGACTTTGGGTAAGGTTGTGTAAGAGAGGGATGGGTTGGGTTGCTTATACTTGATTGATTGATTTAATACATGGTAGAGATTCTCTCGGAATTTACACGCGAGGTGTTTTTCCTCAAAATAAACGTGGGCCCATAACTCTTGGCCTAGATATCGGATCGGTGTGCGAGTTACGACGTTAGAACCGCAGCGACGATGCGGTCGCGAGGGTACAAGTTTCGAGTCGAGCTGACTTAGATCTACGAGCTGCAACTTAGGATTGCATGCAAATGTCGATTTCAAGTCGAGAGACGCTGAAATTCGAGAAAGAGGATCGTGGGAGTCTACGAAATGGTACGGACTAGGGTACGTGCTTACAACCGTCCTCCCTTCCAGATATATCATCGGCTTTTGAGGCTGAGTGGTTACCGGAACTGTTTGTGGTGGACTTGATGATTTCCCGTGGAGTATAATTGAATCCTAGTGGGATTTGGCAGTGGAATTTTCCTCCTCCTCTTGATGTGTACTTTGTAAAGGAAGGATCCTCTGGGCATGTGCCAGTTGGTGAGGCATTAGGAAACTTAGAGATTGGACCAGGGGTGCCCCTTGCAAGGTTAGTGGGGCTAGATCTGGGAGGCCTATCGGGAGAATGAGGGGTTCAGAATTCGACCTGTTTAGATATGCTGGGGATGGGGATGGACATGCCCCTTGGAGAGAGAGAGAGGAGCTGAGAATGTGACCTGGTGGGCGTTGTTGATGCCCTTTGGAGGATGAGAGGTTGTGCTGTTGGTGTTGCTTCAGGGATGAGAGATGGTGCTGTTGGTGCTGCCTCGAGGAATACCTATGGCCTAGGCGGAAGCGCCTGTTGGTATCCCCATGTCCGATTTGCTGTATCGGGCATGATTGCTTGTATGGAGTGATGTGGGGAGGAGTATGTGGGACTCTCTTTCTCAATGCTATTGGTGGTAGAGGTGCTAGATGTGTTGGGTCCTGCTTGATGCGATGATAAGGGATTCTGAAGAATGTTGGCCTGAGTGGTGCTGCCAGCCTGTGGGGTGATCTTGATTTTCTAACTTTCGATCAGATCCTGGATTATGTGTTTCAAGGTGAAACAGTGGTCTGTTAGATGACCAGGAGCCTGATGATATTCCCAATATTAATTTTCATTGTATCTTGGTGGCGGGGGATTTGGCAGAAGTCGAGGTTGAAGTGGTGTTAGGAGTTATTTTTGCATCAACATTGTCAGGACTTGACTGTACATTTGTGCTAAAGGGGTGAATTTCCTGCCTGACATTGTCTGCTTGTATGGGTTTTATGTATTTTCCCTAGGCTATTGCTGTTGTTGTTGAGGTGGCTGTGCCTGATATCCCTGTTAGGCTTGCTGTGGTTGGTACCGCCTATTTGGTTGTGGTTAGTATTGCCTGTCTTGCTGTGGCTGGTATTGTTTGTCTTGTTGTGGCTCTGGTTGCGGAGCGTACTAGTTGCCTTGAGTGTTGGCGATGATATTGTTGACCTTTGTAGTGCGTTGTGTGGGAGCAGTGCTATTTCCATTCCCATATCTGACAAGTTTTCCCTCAACTTTGTTTCTTTTGATTGAGGAGGCCTAATGTGGCCATGGTGAAATGGTTACGGCTCTTATCCCGACTTCTACCTGTTCTCTAGCTTGGATGAGCTGGGAGAAGTTTATATATGGGTATGAGATCAGGTATCCTGATATTTTTGGATTTGTCGAATGGACAATCATGGATATCTGTTCCTCATCATCGATGGGGCTTCTCATTCTTGCTGTCATGGCCCGCCATTGTCCCACATAAGCTGACAATGATTAGTCGCTTTTTTGTTTTAAGGCAGCCAGATTGGTTCTTCTTGGAGCCATGTTCAGATTATAGAAAAATCTGTCAATAATGCTTGGGAGAGTCTCTCCCAAGTCCTAATCTGATGGCTGTCCAATGAGATATACTAGTTTAGGGCATTGCCCTTGAGAGATTTCTGGAAAAGCCGTATCAAGGCTCCATCATTCTCAGCTATTGCATTGAGTTCCCCACAAAAAGCTTTTAGATGTGCTGTGGGGCACCCGTTACCGTCGTATCTTTTGAATTTTGGTACCTCAAAGTTTGGAGGCACCCGAGCATCCGAAAAGGGACACAAATCTCTGAACTTAGTGGATGAAAGATCCACTCCTTGCTGCCTCTGCAGCTGATTTTGTACCATTTGTAGCTATTCCCGCATTTCATCCATTTCAGATTTGTGGGGCTGCGTATATCTTCCGCCTTGATGTAGGGCTTATGCTGCTTCCTCCTCATAAGGGTCAAGTTCTTCGACCCTTTGATTTCTAAGTATGGAGGGTTGTTGGAAAGAAGATCAACTCCCGGTGGCGAGAGGTAAGTAAATTTCACTCCCTTTTGGGGGAGGGTGTGATGTACGAAAATGGCTCCTGCTTGGGGTATTTGCCAATTCCAGAATGTTGCTCCCGTTAGGGGGAGTATGTTGGACTCGAAACTGACCCCCTTCATGGACATCCACCTGTTCTTATTTGTGATTCCTGTTAGGGGGAACTTGTGTTGTAACCTGATTGTTGTGATGTGTTGAGTAATGATGTGTGGGAGGATTGCGCCCGTTTGTTGGTTGCTGTTGTGGCTGTGCTGACTCCTCTGGAAGAGGGAGAACATGATTAACTGGAGGAAGGGAAAAAGCGAAAGGAGTTTGTGGGATTGAGCTATTTTGGACACTAGGCTGTGTTGCCTATGTGTTTGACATGGCGCTTGGTACTAAGTAAAGCAGTAACTCTTGTAATGCCTTGAAGCTCTGAGACATCTCATTCAAGACTGTTGTGACTGACAAATCTGTTGGAGCTGTCAGTGCCGGTGCCGGTGCTGGTACAGGTGTTGGTTCTGATTTTAATGCTTTATGAGCTAGCAGACCTAGTGGCTCTTCTTCATGGGTAACCAAGGCTGCTCGGGATCGAGTAGTCATAGCTCAGATTGATGCTCAAAACAAGTGTAAGCTAAAGACTGATTTTTTTATATGAATGCAGTGATGATGTCCCTTGAAATTAAAATGTCACACACTTTCGTGTCGGGTCTTGGCTAGTGGGAGCTAACAAAAATCCCCAGTGGAGTCGTCACTTTGTGAACAATGAATATTGGCATCTGTAAGACCCATATCTTAGTCTGTACTGTTTCGCCGACTTCCGCGATCCTTCCCGTCGAATTCCGGTAACCTGCGATGTATAATCAACGTTTGCGATCGACCCTAAGTCGTATCCTGTAAGTTCATGTCAGCTTAATCCGAGACTTGTACCATTGCGACCGCATCGTCGCCGCGGTTCCAACGCCGCGACTCGCGTACCGATCCGATACCCAAGCCGGAAGATGTGGGCCAATGTTTATTTTGAAGAAACGCCGCGCTTGTACGATCCCGAGAGAATCTCTACGGCATGTCTCATCAATCAATCAATCAATCAATCACTTTATGTCAAGTACACATCACCTTTCACCCCATCCCCAAGCAACCACCAAGTCAACTCTTTCTCACCCTCTCTCTTACACACCCATACCTAGTCAAGTACACATCACTCCATCACTCACATCTCCCATCTCTCACATCTCCTTACAACTCTCTCTCTCCCTCTCATTTCTCAACATTCCCAAGCCAAGCAAGACCACCCCCACGTCCAAGCTTCCAAGTGAGAGAAGAGACAGTTTGTGTGGCCCACTTTCCCTTCCCAAGATCTCCCATCATAACCATCCATCTCCCATCTTCCACCATCAAAGTGAAGCACAAGAAGACAGGCTTTCCAATAGACCAAGGAGATTGCTAGGTGGGTGTTTTCCATAGGCCTAGATTTCACTTTTATGATGAAGGGCCAAGTGAGGCCTACCGATTGATGGTATGGATCTCACTTGGGACCCTAAGTGTGGCCGATGGCCCACCTTGATCCTCATGATCATTCCATGATGGGGCCATTCTCCATGGACCCCATCATGATGTTTATATTTCCTTGCGTAAAGAGGTCATATAGACCGTTCATTTTTGGGTGGAGAGGGATCTCCACCATTGATCTTTTATTTGGATGGCCCATATGCAATGGGACCCATTGATGTATGATTGGATGCTTGAAATGGAGGGCCCATAGTGTCGGGGTCCCTCCATCACGCGTGTCCTACTCTCTTTTTATTTTATTACTTTGTGTATGATATTATGGCTCTATGGCCCACTTGGATGGACCCCCACAATGGAGCATGTATTGGATCCAAACCACGACACCACCTCACCATGTAGTGGCCCACCTTAAAGGCATTGCACGTCCAAAAAAAAAAAAAGGGAGAGAGTCCAGGGACTCTCTGGACGTGTAAAAGCAAAACACAAATATTAGCCTTTTTCAAGGCATTGGAAGTGGGCCACTTGTATAGGACCCACCTTGATGTATGTATTCAATCCACGCCGTCTACCCTATTTACCCAATCATTTTAGGCATTGAGCCGAAAAATGAAGTGGATCCAACTTTCAGGCGGGCTATACCTTAGAAAATAATGATTTTCACCGTTTAAACGCACTTAAATTTATCTTCACTTCGATAGATGCCCAATATTGGGCTTGATGGAATGCTTATGGAGCATAGAGTCCATTGGGTGGGGCGGAGCTTCTGACGTCGGCCCCACACGCGAAAAACCTCAGGGGACTTGGTTTTCAAAAAAATAAAAATAAAATAACAACAACAGCAGCTGTCAGAGAGAGGACGCGTGGCGTCCTGCGCTAGGCGTACGACCAGAGACCCACGGCTCCAGCCGTGGGCCCCACCATGAAGTATGCTATATATCCACACCGTTCATTTGTGGGACACTTCCTCAGGTGGGCCCCCCTCCAAATATCAGGCTGATCCAAAGCTCAGGTGGCCCACATCACAAGAAACAGTGTGAATTGAACCGTCTACCATTGAAACTCTTTTTGAGGCCACAGAGTTTCGGATCAAGCTGAAATTTGTTTTTACCCTTCATCTAGGTCTGCGTGACCTTATCAACGGGTCGGATGGCCTATAAACATTAAGGTGGGCCCCACGTGGGACCCACAATGATGCATGTGTCTTATTACCACTGTCCGCCTGGACGGTGGTACCCACTGTGATGTATTTGTTTTAACCCCACCGCCCAGGGGACGGTGGGCGTGTGTGAGTGTGCACGTGTGTGCATGCGTGTGTGAGTGTGCACTTGTGTGTGTGTGTGTGTATGTGTGTGTGTGCGTGTGTATGTGTGTGTGTGTGTATATATATATATTATATATACGAGATGGTGGGCCTCTATGGGCCCCACCATGATGCATGTGTTGCTCCAACCCATCCAACCATTTTAAAAGATAATTTTGGAGCTTGAGTCCAAAATGAGACAAATCTAAGATTAGGTGGGCCACCTTATAGAAAGTAGTGGGTTTGATTGTCCACCATTAAAACCCTTGGGCCACCCATTTTGGACCAGTATGATATTTGCTTTTCCCTTTCAGGTCATGCCCACCTTGATGTGTATTTGTGGCCGTTATTGAGGCCCACCTTGATGTGTATTTGTGGTTGTTATTGAGGCCCACCTTGACGTGTATTTGTGGCCATTATTGAGGCACACCTTGATGTGTATTTGTGGCCGTTGTTGAGGCCCACTTTGATGTGTATGAGGGCCCATTATTGAGGCCCACCGTCATCTGTATGAGGCCCGTTGTTGAGGCCACCTTGACATATATGAGGACCACGTTATAAGGCCTATTTTGATGTATCCTAGGGCCCATGGGTTGAGGCCCATTGTGATGTAGTAGGGCCCATGGGTTGAGACCCATTGTGATGTATAAAGGCCCGTGGGTTGAGACCCACTGTGATGTGAATAGGGCCCATGTTATGAGGCCCATTTGGTGTATTGGAAGCCCATGGGTCGAGGCCCAATAGGATGTACATAAGGCCCATTGAATGTGATTCCATTGTGGTTTATGTGTTTGCAAATATGGTGGGCCGTGCCTTGGGAGTAATGTTGGTTTGACGTCCACATTGTAAGTATAATGTTGGTTAAATGTCCACATTACGACTCTCCCTAGGGCCATTGGTAGGCCCATACTTGTTGTGTGTAGGCCGTCTAGGCCCATCTGCATTGTAAGGATAGTTCATCACCTTATAACAGGTTTAGTGTAGCTCCATGATTCATGCCCATACGCATCATATGTATGCTTGATATGAAGAATGTTTGGTTATAACATGAGCCATTGGGCTGAGACATTTACGGGACTCCATATGAGACGGAGTGCCCGACATGAGCGCATGGTACGCGCAAGATTGTTGCATGTTTATACGGTGTGATTCATGCATCTCGCATACATGTTACTTGATCATTGTTCGCCCTAGTGACATCAGGGCCGTAGCCTCCACAGGCACATCGTGGATGGCTAGATGAGACACCGAAAATACTTGGTTCTAGCACTGTGGGCACTTAGGATGTCCTTGGGTGAAAATTCCAGATCCTCCGAGGCCAGGAGTAGCCCCAACGTCTAGACCGAGTGGAACATGAGCGCTCGAGTGTTGAATACTAGTAGGCCGCGTCTCCCACTGTGTCGTAGTCGGTTGGGAGGGGGTGTGGCCTTATCCGCCCGAGTGAGGGGGCTATAAGCACTATTGTTCACCATCATCTCCTGGGCATGGTCGGATGACGGTACCCTTCCTAACCTTCATGGCATGTTGATTGGTTGGTAATTAGTTTAATTCTGGTGTTTGCTTTGTCTCTTGGGCATGGTTTGGTGATGGAATCCATTCTAATTCATATACCTTTCATCTCTTGAAAACTATATCGACGTCAGTTCAGTTTAATTTCCATGATTCTTGAAGCAGGCATAAGATCTCCCTGATCTCTATAAGTGGATCCTCTGAATCCCTAGTGTCCCTCCTCTGAATTTCTCCTAAGTTTTAGATAATAATTTCACCATTATTTCTCAAATTACATTCGGTTTAGATTTCATCTTAGCCTAATTCTAGTTCTACTTAGTTTCAGGCAATGTACAGGTTTCAGTCCCTTGGGATTCGACCTCGGTCTTACCGAGTTTATTACTACATCACAACCCTACACTTGGGGAGTGAACAAGTTTTTAGCGCCGTTGCTGGGGACTGACGGCTACGATTTTATGAAATTAATTGGTTTTAGAGTTAGTTTAAGATTAGGATTTTACTAATTTTAATTTTTGATTTTTATTTCTATTTGATTCATAGAACTAACCTGTTTCCTATTTTGTAGGTTGTTAAGATAGAAACTTCTAATTCGGTAAACTCTTTCTGATTTTCTAGATTTTCTAACTCTTTAGATTTGGTTTGCTTTAGGAATTTTTCCAAATTTCTTTCATCTTTCCGTTATTCTATTTTTTTTTTCTTTTAGAAGCTAGTTTACTCTCTAGTTTAAACATTAGGAAATTTCTATTCTTGTATCTTCCATTCTTAGAAACTAACTCGTTTTGTTTTCTTTTGCAGATTTTAAATTTAGGGACTTTAATTTGGTAACTTCCTTCCAACCCTCTCTTCTTGCTAGTTTTTATTTTCCTTTCTTAGGATTAGGTTTAGAAATTGATTGAGGGCTGCGAGTGTTTCATGCCCAAGTGGGCTCGTGACAACACTCGACGTCTCTTGACCAAAGGAGGATTAGTTGAGGGGTTAACTGTCCATCGCAGGACCAGACACCGCTCAAATTCCCCTGAGTTAACTAAGGTTATGGCTGCAAATCAACCTCAAGCACTACCTCAAGCGAAGGTTGAAGAAGTACATGATGAGAATGAGGTGCATCAAGTACCCCCGCCTCGTACTTTACGAGATTATTTACAACTGGCGGGGGTGAGCACGCCCTCATGTATAGTTTTTCCTGAGAATACGGGACATATGGATATCAAACTAGAGGTAATCTAACTCCTTCCTAAATTTCATGGTTTTGAATCTGAAGAACCGTATCTACATCTGAAAGAATTTGATGAGATCATAGCCACTTTGTATTTTCAAAACGTGTTTGAGGACACGGTCAGGCTGAAACTCTTTCCATTCTCTTTGAAAGAGAAGGCTAAGACGTGGTTACATTCACTGCATCCTAGATCCATAGGCACATGGAATGATATGCGGAGGGAATTCATAAAGAAAATTTTCCCACATCATAAAACGATTACCCTCAGAAAAGCAATCATGAACTTCGCCCAAAAGGAAGGTGAAACATTCTTCCAATGTTGGGAAAGGTTCAAAGATCTTTTTAGTTCATGCCCACAACATGGCTTTAAAACGTGGCGCATTACAAATTTTTTCTATGATGGACTAACATCTGCCATGCACCAATTGGTCGAGACAATGTGTAATGGAGAATTCATAAATAAAAATGTCAATGAGGTATGGGATTACCTCGATGGACTTGCTGAAAAAACACAATCATGGGACCATTACCCAAATTCGAACATCACGTCTAGGCCGACTCAATCTAAGGAGAGAGGTGGAGTATATCTCTTGAAAGAAGAAGATGATCTCAATTACAAAGTGACTAATCTCATAAGAAAATTTGAGGCCATGGAAGGAAAGAAGGATAAGGTTAATGAAATTGTTTGCGGCATCTGTGATTGCAACATTCACACAACTAACAATTGTCCTACAATACCTGCTTTTCATGAAGTGTTGAATGAGCAAGCTAATGCCGTAAATAACTATTAAAGACCTTTTAATGGACCTACCTCTAACACGTACAATCTTGGTTGGAAAAATCATCCCAATCTTAGTTGGAGGAATGGATAAACTGCGACCCCCAAGGTTTCTTCAATCAAAATCCAAATCAGGGGAAACCTCAAAAAGAACCGGTTCAAAATTCCATACAAGAGCTGGCTCAGGCAATGCGAGGATTTACAGATTTTATGCAAAAGATGGATTCACGTATGACGGTTATAGAAAAGGGGATGCTTCCTGCACAACCTCTCCCCAATCCTAAACCACAGTCGTGATAAGTGATCCCAGCTCTTCAAATCAAATGGGGCACGCTAAATCCATCACCACTCTTAGGAGTGGGAAGATCATTGATAAAACCCTTTCGGTTAGGCCCGAAAAGCCTGAAGAACCAGAAGGGGACAACAATGATGGATCTAGTGATGCCCCACAAAAATTAGAACCGGAACTTCTAGAGAAGCCAGTTGCTTCGTTCCCCCAACGGTTGGTTGCACCAAAACGTCTTTCTAACTCTCAGGATATTCTGGAGGTGTTGAAACAAATAAAAGTCAACATTCCTCTACTTGATATCGTAAAACAAATTCCTTCATATACAAAATTTTTGAAAGACCTATGCACGACCAAAAGACGGCAGAGTATTCAAAAGAAGATTTTCTTGACTGAGAAAGTGAGTGCCATCCTGAAGCAAGACGTGCCGCAGAAATTTAAGGATCCCGGTAGCCCAACCATATCATGTGTAATCAGGAACCATCGAATTGATCACGCACTTCTTGACTTAGGAGCGAGCGTTAATCTGATTCCCTACTCGGTATACAAACAGTTAGGTTTGGGTGAGTTAAAACCCATCCTAACCACACTACAACTTGCCGATCACTCTGTTCGTGTACCAAGAGGGATTATTGAGGATGTGTTAGTCCAAGTCGATAGATTTTACTATCCTGTAGATTTTATCATCCTGGACACCGAACCCATCAATAACATGAGCACTCAGATTCCCGTTATTCTTGGTCGCCCATTCCTTACCACGTCAAATGCAATTATCAATTGCAGGAATGATGTCATGACTATGTCTTTTGGGAATTTGACATTGGAGTTAAACATCTTTTTCAATAACGGCAGCAACTCAGAGGATGATGGCGATTTCCACGACATTAACACGATTGACTCTTTCGTGGAAGATACGACACCTCTGACCTTATCCTCCGACCCTCCAGATACATGCCTGGCCCACTCCCCTGAGTTTGATGATGATATGATTAGGGAGACGTGTGCCTTGCTGGATACTGCACCGGTACTTGAAGTTAACCGGTGGAGGCCACAATTTGAAGAATTGCCACAAACTGATGTAGTGCCTCTACCGTCTAACCTCAAGGCACCGAAGCTTGACCTAAAACCTTTGCCCTCTGATTTGAAATATGCCTATTTAGGTCAAGATGAGACATACCCGGTGGTGATCTCTGCCCACCTGGAGAAAGAATAGGAGAATATGCTCATATCTACTCTCATTGAGCATAAAGGAGCCCTAGGATGAACGATAGCGGACCTCAAGGGAATCGACCCCTCGATTTGTACTCACCGCATATATCTTGAGGATAATGCGAAGACCGCTCGACAACCACAACGTAGACTAAATCCAAACATGAAGGAAGTGGTTAAGGCCGAGGTTCTTAAACTATTGGATGTGGGTATCATATACCCTATATATGATAGTTAATGGGTGAGTCCAACTCAGGTGGTTCCTAAGAAGTCCGGAATCACCATCGTAACCAATGCTAATAATGAACTCGTGCCAACTAGAGTCACTACTGGTTGGAGAATGTGCATTGACTACAGAAAGTTAAATACCGTCACGAGGAAAGACCACTTTCCTTTACCATTCATTGATCAGATCCTGGAAAGGTTAGCCGGTCATTCCTATTACAGTTTCCTTGACGGGTATTCGGGCTATAACCAAATTAAAATCGCCACTGAGGACCAGGAAAAGACTACACTTACCTGGCCCTATGACACCTTTGCTTACAGAAGGATGCCATTCGGGTTATGTAATGCCCTTGCCACCTTTCAGCGATGTATGCTGAGTATCTTTTCTGACATGGTGAGGAAATATCTAGAGGTCTTTATGGACGATTTCTCTGTTTTCGGTTCATATTTCAGCGAGTGCTTAGAGAATCTCAAATGTGTGCTGAAAAGATGTGAAGAAAAGAACTTGGTACTTAATTGGGAGAAGTGCCATTTCATGGTTCATAAGGGAATTGTCCTTGGACATATCATCTCGTCCAAAGGAATCGAGGTGGATAAGGTAAAAATTGATCTTATCTCTAACCTACCTCCACCCAAGAACATATGGGACGTGCGATCCTTCTTAGGACACGCTGGGTCCTTATAAGTGCTATGGTCTCATGCTCTATTGGTTGTCAAATTTTGTTGTGTCAAAACATCTATCTGTGTCTTGTGTTTGTATGGTGATTTATATGTATTCAAGACACTGCATAAACACTTCATGACATTGGATGTCTTTAAGAAATACAAAGTGTACTTCATCATCCTATCAATGTTTAAAGCTACAATGTTGAAGTTCAAGTCTCAAGAAACAACTTCAAGACTCAAGAAATGACTTCAAGACTCAAAAGCAACGCATGAAGTAGTTTTCACGCTGATGAAGATCTCAAGATTAAAGCTACAACAAGTTCAAGATCTCAAGCTTGATATGGTTCAAATATCTACATTCGTTGAATGGTTGAAGTTCAATGTCCATACGACATGTTTCAGGTTTGACTGACCGTAGGTTGACCTTATAAGTAGGTCACTTTGGATACATAAATCAAATGTTTATTTTACATAAGTTTGGACTATTCTACGACCAGTCCTAGCTCCTGTTCGACCAGTCCTAGCATTGGTTCGACTAGTCCAAGAAATTCCACGACCAGTCCTAAGTTGTTGAAGATTTTTGAAATTTTTTGGTACACCTATGACCAGTCCTGGAGGTCCTTCGACCGGTCGTAGGAATGTCTTCGACTCATTCTCGACCAGTCGTAGGGCTACGACTCAAAGTCCAGCGAGCTAATCTATGGTCCTACGACCAGTCGTAGAGAGCTACGACCAGTCGTAGGTGACCCACGACCAGTCGTAGGCTTCCCACGACAAGTCGTGGAACGACTTTGAAAGATCGCGCTCAATATTTCAAATCTCCGTTAGAGCTACGACCAGTCGAAGGTTTCTAAGACCAGTCGTAGACGCGATTTTTGTCTCTATAAATTGAACACGAAATTCAGAGTTTTTGGTATTCAACTCGATTCAATTCAAGAAACTTCAAGTGATCACTCTGAGATAAGTCTGTGTTTATTTTAAGCTACGTTGTGCTTATTTAATATTCCTTTTTGCTAGCTTATTTAATTTGATTTTGTTTCTGTATTCCAATCTTATTTGAAAAGAGGAATTACCTTATTCCTTCTTCTTGGAATCAAAATCAAATATAGCTACGCCCAACAAGTTAAAATCTAAAATCTATTAGAATTTAGAACCATATTAAAGTGAGTATTGGAAATTGAACTTTGACATTCAATCATCTACTCCGATTGGTTCTACCGGGCTGCTACAAAAAGGAGAAATCCAGGTATTTTACAATTCTGTAAAATTTCATTTCTTTTGGTTTTGTTTGAGGTTAAGCCAGAAAAATCTCATTGTATTGGTTATCTGAGGAGAGCCAGAAAACTCAGAAAAGAGGGGTTTTTGAATTGTGTAAGCCCGAGTGAAAAAGACACAATTGTAAAGGTTTTGGGTGAACTTGTAAAAACCTATTTGATAGTGAACGCTAATATCCCCTGTGTGAGGATATTAGGAGTGGAGTAGCATTCTGTGTGGCTGTTGAAAGACAGTTGGTGTACTCTCAGGCGAACCACTATAACTCTTTGTCTTGTGGATTGAATGCTTGCTTAATTTTCATATCTTTTATCATTCAATTGTGTGGAATGTACAAGTGGATGTGAATGTTGTAACTATTTACATTTCAAGCAAGTGTGGGGATTGTTGTAATAATTTGGATCTATATTTCTGCATTTAATTTCAATTCCTTGCTATTCATTTATTTCTATTAAAATTGAGTCCTTGATTCAAAAGATGTTCTAGAAATAAGGTTGTCCTACCATAAGCCCTTGTTTATTATGGTGTAAGGTTGTCCTTAGAACTGAATTTGTATCAATCTCTCAATACTTATTTATCAAGGTGATTTGATTTCAGCATTGTGAATTGATTTATAATTGTAAGGCTATTGGTTTATTTTATTTCCGCTGATTTTATTTTAATTTGGCATAGTCCTATTCACCCCCCTCTAGGACATATAGCTTGGCCTTTTAAGTGGTATCAGAGCCTAATAGCTCATTTTTGTTGCTTTTTATTTGGATTTATTTCCTGAGCTAACGATCTAAGCTATATAAAAAGATGTCAAATTTTGATAGCCTTTCAGTTACTAGGCCTCCACCCTTTGATGGCTCCAACTATGCCTATTGGAAAGCCAGAATGAGGATCTTCCTCAAATCAATGGATGAAAGTGTGTGGCAAGCCACAGTGACTGAATGGAATCCTCCTATCATGGAAGTAACTGGTGTTGATGGTTCAAAATCTATGAAAATTACACTATATTTCCAATAGACCACACTTTAGAAAAATGAGAGAAGTGCAAATGCTAAAGCACTAAATGCAATCACTTGCACACTATCACCGGATGAGTTCAAAAGAATCATATCCTGTGATACTGCAAAGCAAGCCTGAGATATATTAGAAATGACACACGAAGGTACATCAATTGTCAAGAAATCTAAAGTCCAACTCCTCACAACTAAATTTGAAGAAATTCATATGGAGGAAAATGAAATGTTTATGGACTTTTACACTAGATTGAATGACATTGTAAACTCGATGTGGGGTCCTGGTGATAAGATCCCAGAAAGTAAAGTGTGTGCAAAAATACTACGCTCTCTTCCTGAACGGTTCAATTCTAAGGTAACCGCAATCCAGGAACTTCGTGATACGGATAATATGAGGGTAGAAGAATTAGTTGGTTCTTTACAAACCTATGAATTAAGTTTTAAAGCTCCTAAAGGTAAATCTATTGCTTTGAAGTCGTCTAAAGGTATTACTCAAGAAAATTCAGATTCAGAAAATTCTGAAGATGATATGGCCCTTTTGGCGAAAAAGTTTTATAAGATTTTCAAAAGTAAGAAAAGAGTCGACTTTCAAAAAGCAAATGAAAAGAAACGTTCTAAACCTAAGTCTAAAACTTGGAAGTCTTTGAAAGATAGTCAATGTTACAACTGTCAAGAATATGGGCATTTAGCAAACAAATGTCCTAAAAAGGACAGATCCAAAAGGAAGGGTATGTTGGCTACTTGGGATGAATCGTCTGATTCTGAAGCCTCTTCTGAATCAGAAAATTCAGAAACCGAGTCGGGCAGTGAACTTAAGGCCCTTATGACTCTAGCCAAGTTTACTTTTTCAGATCACGATGATTCAACAAGTGAAGAAAATTTGGATAGTGATCATGAAAATGATGAAGATCTTCAAGATGCTTACAATGCTTATATAAGGAAAGTTGTAAAATTGCTGTCAAACTTAAACTTCAAAAAGAAAAGTTTTTTAAACTCAAAGAATGTTTTGAAACCCTTGTTTTAGAAAAATCCCAAATTTCAGATTGTTTTGAAAAATCAAAGTGTGATCTGGAATTCAAAACCTCCCTGATTGAAAATTTGAAATCTGAAAATGAGAAACTTAAAAATGAAGTATCTTCTCTTCTGAGTTTGAAGGACACATGGAGATATGCCCAAGGTGATCCAAAATTAGAAAAATTATTATCCGGATCAAGAAAATGTGGCGATCGATCCGGGTTGGGCTATGATAAAAACACGTCTCCTAAACAGAAGAATACTCCTTCCAATTTTGTGAAAGGAGAGACTTCTAACTCAAAAGGAAAAGGTACTAGTCAAGTTTTTTCTAAAAATACAAAAACTTTTCAAAAACCCAAAAGCAGCTATATAAATTTCAAAAATCAGATTCGAAACCCACTAGCTGAAAAAATTGTTGATTTACTTAAGGAGCTATTAAAATCTAACTCAGTAGGTCACTCTTACAACTGTAAACAAAAAAGACCAACTATTCTCCTAAACCCAAAACAGTTCTGAAATGGGTTCCTAAGGTTGCCTGTTTGGTTGCTCACACTGCTTTCAAAGCTACAAGCCTTTCAAAATGGTACCTAGATAGTGGATGCTCCAGACATATGACAGGCGACAAGGCGTTATTCACCGATCTTAAAGATATGACTGATGGGTCAGTCACATTTGGTGATGGTAGCAACTGCAAGATAATTGGCAAAGGTACGGTCCAACTCTATAACCTTCCCTTATTTAAAAATGTTTTATATGTTGAGGGTTTAAAACACAACCTGTTAAGCATATCTTAAATATGCGATAACAACCATAGTGTTAAATTTTCTAATCAAGGTTGTGAAATTATAAACGAAAAGGGTTCTGTAATATTAACTGGTCGCAGAACTTCTGAAAACTGCTATATAGTAAGCGATGGAAGCTCATCTAAACAAACGTGCTACATGGTCCATACCGATGAGACAGAATTATGGCATAAACGCCTCGGACATGTACACTACCGAAATTTATACAGATTGAGCAAAGGAGAACTAATTAGAGGTCTACCTAAGATGCAAAAAGTAGACAAGATTTGTGGTGAATGCCAGAATGGTAAACAAACTAGGAGCTCTCACAAAAAGGTGAACTCCAATACCACCACAAGACCACTCGAGCTTCTCCACATGGATCTTATAGGACCAACAAGAACGGAAAGTCGAGGTGGCAAAAAATACATCTTAATTATCGTAGATGATTATACAAGATACACTTGGGTTTCATTCTTGAAGGACAAATCAGAAACCCTTGATGAAGTGAAAAAGATTGTAAAACGGATTCAAACTGAAAAATGTTCTCAAGTCAACAAGATCCGTAGTGATCACGGATCCGAATTCGAAAATAGAGGTTTTGAGAAATTCTGTAGCGATCAGGGAATATCGCATGAATTCTCTGCACCTAAGACTCCTCAACAAAATGGAATTGTCGAGAGGAAAAATAGAGTGCTTCAAGAAATGGGAAATGTTATGTTAAATAGCATGAAGCTCCCTAGGAATCTCTGGGCTGAAGCAGTGAATACTGCCTGCTACATTATTAACCGTGTTTATATTTGCAAATCTAATAATAAAACGGCTTATGAAATGTGGTTTGAGAAAAAGCCTTCTGTCAAATACTTTCGAGTTTTTGGTTGCAAGTGCTATATTTTGCGTGACTGTGAAAATTTGGGAAAGTTCGACACTAAAAGTGATGAAGGGATCTTTTTAAGATATTCTTTAAACAGTCGTGCATATCGTGTTCTGAACAACGGGAGCGGTGTGATTCAAGAGTCAATAAATGTTGTGATTGACGATCATTTGAATACACCTGTCCCTAGTTCAGATAATGATGAAGTTCTTATACTTGAAAAACAAGAAACTTCATCAAGTGAAACTAATTTTGAATTAAGGACCGTTAAAGATCATCTAACTTCTCAAATACTTGGAAACCCTCTCACTGGTGTGCGCACTCGTAGACAATTAGAGGACATATGTAACTACGTATGCTTTACATCCCAGATAGAACCGATTAACGTGAAAGAAGCACTTTCGGATGAAAACTGGATAGTTGCGATGCACGAAGAACTTAATCAGTTTGTCAGAAATGATGTCTGGTACCTTGTTCCTAGACCTAAAGATAAACATATTATTGAAACAAAATGGATTTTCAAAAACAAATCTGATGAACTTGGAAATATTATTCGAAATAAAGCAAGGCTAGTTGTACAGGGGTATACACAAATTAAAGGATTGACTATAATGAAACATTTGCCCCTGTAGCTCGTCTTGAATCAATCAGACTTTTTATCTGCATTGCTTGTTTTAGGAAGATTAAAATTTACCAAATGGATGTAAAAAGTGCCTTTTTGAATGGTGATTTACATGAAGAGGTATATGTTGAACAACCTACAGGGTTTTAAGAACCTAAATTTACTGATCATGTGTATCGTCTTAAAAAGGCTCTCTATGGTCTGAAACAAGCTCCCAGAGCATGGTATGAAAAACTGACTAAGTTTTTACTAAGTCATAATTTTTAGCTGGGATGTGTTGATAAGACGCTCTTTGTTAAGAAACATAACGATGATATTCTGATGGTTCAAATATATGTTGACGATATTATTTATGGATCAACCTGTACTAACATGACTGTTGAGTTTGCAGATTTAATGAAGTCTAAATTCGAAATGAGCATGGTTGGAGAATTAAATTATTTCCTAGGGTTGCAAGTAAAACAACAACCTGATGGAATTTTTATCTCTCAAACCAAATATGCTCTGAACTTAATTAAGAAATTTGGATTTGAGAATGGTAAAAATTTTGATACTCCTATGAGTACAACTTTGAGACTCTCAAAAGACTCTACAGGTAATGATGTGGATCCTAAATTGTATCGTAGTTTGATTGGTAGTTTGCTTTATTTGACTGCAAGTAGACCAGATATCGCTTTGAGTGTTGGTATTTGTGCTTGTTATCAGTCAAATCCTAAAGAATCTCACTTAACTGCTGTTAAGCGGATTATGCGATATGTCGCAAGTTCTGCTAAACTGGGTCTTTGGTATCCACATGAGACTAGTGTTCAATTAGCCGGGTACTCAGATGCTGACTGGGCTAGAAACATTGATGATAGGAAATCAACCAGTGGTGGTTGTTTCTACATTGGAAATTGTCTTGTTTCTTGGTTTAGCAAGAAGCAAAGTTCTATATCGCTATCAACAGCTGAGGCTGAATACATTGCTGCTGGAAATGCATGTACTCAGCTTGTTTGGATGAAACGTATGTTAAGCGATTATGGAATTACACAGGATTCTATGATTTTGTTTTGTGATAATTCCAGTGCAATAAATATCTCAAAAAATCCAGTTCAGTATTCACGTACTAAGCATATTGACATTAGATTTCATTACATTCGTGAATTAGTGGAAGAAAAATTAATATATTTGGATTACATTCCAACCGAGACTCAACTTGCGGACATTTTCACTAAACCGCTTGACAAAAGCAGGTTTAATAAATTAAAGTTTGATCTCGGTATGTACAATTTAAATTGAATTTGCATACTTTGGTGTATCATAATGTACATATGTTTGATGTTTTATTTCCTTAAATTTGAAAATCATTTGAAAAATTGCAAATTTTAGTCGGTACTCGACCAGTCGTGAGTGTACACGACCGGTCGTGATACGACCGGTCGAACACATCCACGACCGGTCGTGAAACTCGTAAATTCACTTTATTTTGGGGATTTGGCTCTTCTTCTTCATTTCCTTTTGTCTCTCCAACGAGCCTAGCCTCGACCGGTCGAACCCACCTTCATGATACTTCAAGGTTAGTGGTTCTTTTACAATTTTCTTGGAGATTCTTGTTATTGGTGTTTCAAATTTCACTCTTGTAGAATCTATTTGCTCTTTCATTGTAAGTTTGGGGTTTTCTCTTGAAAAATCTGTTCTATCAAAACCCCACTTCTTCTTTTTTTTGCATCTTATAGTTTCCTTGATTCCTCCTTTGAAAATGGATGCTAGGGGTAAAAAGAAAACTACACGTGGTCCCTCTTCATCTAGATCAGCATCTATTACGCAACGTCATCTTCGCTCTCCCGAAAATGATCCTTCAGATGCACGGGATTTGCGTATGCGCAATATTATAGTTGAGCGTCCTGTTAATGTTAATCACATTGCTTCCTTTGGTATCCTTCTTCTGTTGTAATCTATGGGATGGGATAACATCTTACATTGGGGTGGAGCTGCATACCAGTCCATTGCCCAATCTATGTTTGCTTGTATTTGTGATTCTTCTCTTGAGAATTTAACCTTTAAAATTGATACTCAAGAAGACTTATTTTCAGTGGATCGACATTTGATAGCTCACCTTATGGAAATACCTGTCAATGATGAGGGCATTTTGATTCATATTTTACATGACAAACTCTCAGAATCTGAACGACAAATGCTTACTAGAGATTTGTGTAATTTGGATGTTCACTGGACTCATAAAGGTCATGCACTTCCCTTAAGGTACTTGTTACCCAGACATAGAGTGCTTCACAGGATTTTCATCTCAAATCTATATCCGCGTTCTGGTAATAAAACCGAACTCACTGCATTCATGGTTCGTGTTTTGCATTCTGTCATCTCTGGTGCGAAAATCTGTCTACCTTCGTTAATTTGTCACTCCATTATTTTGTCTTGTCATCATCTAGGTTATAGTGATATTCCCTTTGGTTATTTGATGACCATGCTCGCCAATCATATGCTCGTGGCTATGCCTGTTAGAGAAAAACCCATCCATCATCTCCCTTTTAATAATTCCAATCTTAACAAGATGAATTTAGAATTGATTCCTGGTCAAGTGGATGCTGGTAGCAGTGGTGCTGAAGTAGGAAATGTAGATCAAACTGGTGATCTTCCTGAAGACGTAAATATGGATGATTTATTTGAAGAACTTGAGTCAGACTCGGCTGATGATCCTGACTTTCAGCCTTCTGATTTTGATGAGAGGTTGAATTCTCTTCAAGAACAGTTGGCTCAAATTCGTGTTACCCAAGACACTCAATTTTCTTATTTACGCAAATATATGAGGCGGGTTGCTAGGGTTTTACACAAAAGTGATCCATCTAATCCTGCTCCCTCTTCTGGTTTTGACTGAATTTTTATTTGGTCTGTAATAACTAATATTTTTCTTTGCTTTCAGTCTGAACTTTGCTTGCTTACTGACTTTTTGTTGAATTATGCACTATGCTCTCTTGCATCTATATTCCATCTCCCATTTTTCTTATCCTTGCTGCCCTTCTTCCTTTGTCATTTTGTGTCAAAAAGGGGGAGAAGTTTTGGGAGGCTTTCATTTTAGTTGGATTTAATGATTATGATTGGTTTCATTCATGTCTATTTATATATGGATGTGCTGCTATTACTCAAGGGGAGTTAAGCTTCTTAGGAGGAGTTAAGTTAAGCTTCTCAGGGGGAGTTATGCTAGATATTGCTTATGATGTCTATATAACTGGTGCATGATTCTCTATTTGAACCTGTTGTGCCTGTACTTCTCTTATTTCTATTGGAAGTATTATTATTTGGGTGTTTTGTCACAAATTTGACAAAGGGGGAGATTGTAAGTGCTATGGTCTCATGCTCCATTGGTTGTCAAATTTTGTTGTGTCAAAACATCTATCTGTGTCTTGTGTTTGTATGGTGATTTATATGTATTCAAGACACTGCATAAACACTTCATGACATTGGATGTCTTTAAGAAATACAAAGTGTACTTCATCATCCTATCAATGTTTAAAGCTACAATGTTGAAGTTCAAGTCTCAAGAAACAACTTCAAGACTCAAGAAATGACTTCAAGACTCAAAAGCAACGCATGAAGTAGTTTTCACGCTGATGAAGATCTCAAGATTAAAGCTACAACAAGTTCAAGATCTCAAGCTTGATATGTTTCAAATATCTACATTCGTTGAATGGTTGAAGTTCAATGTCCATACGACATGTTTCAGGTTTGACTGACCGTAGGTTGACCTTATAAGTAGGTCACTTTGGATACATAAATCAAATGTTTATTTTACATAAGTTTGGTCTATTCTACGACCAGTCCTAGCTCCTGTTCGACCAGTCCTAGCATTGGTTCGACTAGTCCAAGAAATTCCACGACCAGTCCTAAGTTGTTGAAGATTTTCAGAATTTTTTGGTACACCTACGACCAGTCCTGGAGGTCCTTCGACCGGTCGTAGGAATGTCTTCGACTCGTTCTCGACCAGTCCTAGGGCTACGACTCAAAGTCCAGCGAGCTAATCTATGGTCCTACGACCAGTCGTAGAGAGCTACGACCAGTCGTAGGTGACCCACGACCAGTCGTAGGCTTCCCACGACCAGTCGTGGAATGACTTTGAAAGATCGCGCTCAATATTTCAAATATCCGTTAGAGTTACGACCAGTCGAAGGTTTCTAAGACCAGTCGTAGACGTGATTTTTGTCTCTATAAATTGAACACGAAATTCAGAGTTTTTGGTATTCAACTCGATTCAATTCAAGAAACTTCAAGTGATCACTCTGAGATAAGTCTGTGTTTATTTTAAGCTACGTTGTGCTTATTTAATATTCCTTTTTGCTAGCTTATTTAATTTGATTTTGTTTCTATATTCCAATCTTATTTGAAAAGAGGAATTACCTTATTCCTTCTTCTTGGAATCAAAATCAAATATAGCTACGCCCAACAAGTTAAAATCTAAAATCTATTAGAATTTAGAACCATATTAAAGTGAGTATTGGAAATTGAACTTTGACATTCAATCATCTACTCCGATTGGTTCTACCGGGCTGCTACAAAAAGGAGAAATCCAGGTATTTTACAATTCTGTAAAATTTCATTTCTTTTGGTTTTGTTTGACGTTAAGCCAGAAAAATCTCATTGTATTGGTTATCTGAGGAGAGCCAGAAAACTCAGAAAAGAGGGGTTTTTGAATTGTGTAAGCCCGAGTGAAAAAGACACAATTGTAAAGGTTTTGGGTGAACCTGTGAAAACCTATTTGATAGTGAATGCTAATATCCCCTGTGTGAGGATATTAGGAGTGGAGTAGCATTCTGTGTGGCTGTTGAAAGACAGTTGGTGTACACACAGGCGAACCACTATAACTCTTTGTCTTGTGGATTGAATGCTTGCTTAATTTTCATATCTTTTATCATTCAATTGTGTGGAATGTACAAGTGGATGTGAATGTTGTAACTATTTACATTTCAAGCAAGTGTGGGGATTATTGTAATAATTTAGATCTATATTTCTGCATTTAATTTCAATTCCTTGCTATTCATTTATTTTTATTAAAATTGAGTCCTTGATTCAAAAGATGTTCTAGAAATAAGGTTGTCCTACCATAAGCCCTTGTTTATTATGGTGTAAGGTTGTCCTTAGAACTGAATTTGTATCAATCTCTCAATACTTATTTATCAAGGTGATTTGATTTCAGCATTGTGAATTGATTTATAATTGTAAGGCTATTGGTTTATTTTATTTCCGCTTATTTTATTTTAATTTGGCATAGTCCTATTCACCCCCCCTCTAGGACATATAGCTTGGCCTTTTCAGTTCTACAGAAGATTCATAAAGGACTTTAGTCTCCTCTCTCGTCCTTTATGTAATTTTCTTCAGAAGGATGCACCATACGAGTGGACTAAGCAATGCCAGGAAGCTTTTACCAAGCTTAAAGGCACGTTAACCACTGCACCTATCATGCAGCCACCCGATTAGAGCCTTCCTTTTGAGCTTGTGTGCGACGCTTCTGATTATGCTCTTGGAGCGGTTCTAGGCCAGAGAAAAGATAAGAGGCCATACGTCATCCATTACGCGAGTAGGATTTTAAATCCTGCCCAAGTGAACTACTCGACTACGGAAAAGGAACTCTTAGCCGTAGTGTTCGCCTTAGACAAATTAGGTCCTACCTGATCGGATCCAAGATCATTATCTATACCGATCATGCGGCACTGAAGTATCTTCTTTCTAAGAATGATTCTAAGCCCCGCCTGATACGATGGATCCTTCTACTCCAAGAATTTGATTTGGAAATTAAAGATAAAAAGGGAGTAGAGAACTTAGTGGCCGATCACCTTTCTTGCCTTAATACCTCTGATGCCCTTGAGGCGACCTATATCAACGACATGTTCCCCGATGAACAATTGTTCAGAGTCTCCCATTCACCTTGGTTCGCTGACATCGCTATCTTGCCACAGGTTCCATACCGACACATTGGACTGCGCAAGATAAGAAGAAATTTTTCACCGAGGTGTGCAACTTCTTCTGGGATGATCCATACTTATTTAAATATTGCCCAGACCAAATCTTGAGGAGATGTGTCTCAGACGATGAGCATCAGAGTGTCATCTCCTTCTGTCACTCACAGGCCTGTGGTGGTCACTTTTCTACAAAAAAGACCACGGCTAAGATTCTGCAGTGTGGCTTCTATTGGCCCACTATGTTCAGGGACACTCATGAGTTTTGCAAAGCTTGTGAGCATTGTCAAAAATTGGGAGCATTGTCCCATCGAAATATGATGCCCTTGAATCTCATTCTTATCATATAGGCATTTGATTGCTGGGGCATCGATTTCATGGGGCCATTCCCCCAATCTTTTGGGAATTTATATATTTTGCTTGCCGTAGACTATGCCACTAAATGGGTCAAAGCGATTCCGTGTCGAACTAATGATCATCGCACGGTTATTAAATTCCTGAAAGAAAACATCCTTTCCCGATTCAGAACGCCTCGAGCCATCATTAGTGATGGGGGCTCACACTTTTGTAATAGGCCATTCGAGAGTTTAATGAAGAAATACAGTATCTCTCATAAGGTGAGCACCCCATACCACCCACAGACAAGTGGGCAAGCGAAGATTTCTAATAGGGAGATCAAACACATTTAGGAGAAAATGGTTAACCCTGATCGTAAGGACTGGTCAATCCGATTGACCGATGCCTTATGGGCTTACCGTACTGCTTTTAAAACCCCTATTGGAATGTCTCCCTTTAGACTCGTCTATGGGAAGGCTTGCCACTTGCCTGTGGAGTTGGAACATAGAGCCTACTGGGCGATCAAAAATCTGAATTTCAATCTAAACAACGCTGGCTCGCTACACAAACTTCAATGAAATGAACTTGAAGAAATCCGGAACGACGCGTACGAGAACTCGAGAATTTACAAGGACAGGATGAAGGCGTTTCATGACCAACATATTCTACGAAAATCATTCATGCCAGGTCAGAAAATCCTTTTGTATAATTCTCGATTACATCTCTTTCCAGGTAAGCTTCGATCTTGTTGGACCGGCTCTTACATTGTTGTTACTACTTATCCTCATGGGGCCGTTGAAATAAAAGATCCCGACAATGGCAAGGAATTTAAAGTAAATGGACATCGATTAAAACCATTTGTCGAGAAATTTGATTCAGTGGACATGTCCATGCCTCTGACTGATCCTGTTTACCAGGAATGATCTCCTAGTCTGATGGAGGTATAGGTAGGTTTCCTGTTTGCATAGGACTAGGGTAGTTGCTTTGGTCTGGCTAAAGATGTTAAACTTAGCGCTCCTGTGAGGCAACCCAGCTTTTCAATTTATTTCATTTTCCTAGTTAGTTCAATGTTTGTGGGTAACATTACTGCAAACCCTCACGAGACTACAACTTGTCCACTAGGGGCAACCTAGGGGTTTAAAGGCTTGTTGCATATGCTAAATGTAATCGAGAGCACCTACGAAAGTGGTATAGGTAGGAGTTTATTTTTGTTATTTGTGTTTTACTTGTGTTGGTTTATTTCTTGCGTTGACTTACTCTCTCGCTGATAGTTTTGGAAAAGTCTCTCGATTCGTTATCCAGGTACTATCTTCCCATCACTTCTCTTTTACTTTCGTTGTCCCATGTGCATGGCATGCTTACATCTTTCACATTGAGGACAATGTAGATTTTAGGTTGGGGGTGGGAGATTAGGTTCCCTAATCAATGTTTTCTTGGTCTTGAGCAGAAATTGTGAAAATTTTTAAATATTTCTGGAATTTCTTGTGAATTCGAAGTAATTTTGACAGTCATCTTGGATTTAGAATTACAAGATAAGTGATGTTGGTAATTTATGACTCTTGGATTCCGTTATTTGTTAGATTTCACAGCTAAGTTCGAACTGTTAATCCATGATTAGAGGTTTTAAACATTGATTGAGTCATGATTTCACAAGACACATCTCGCTTGCACATTAAGGTTTCAGTTTGATATTGAAGGGTTAACTTGGTAATCACTAAGCATGCAAGGAACCAACCTGGAAAATTTGTCCATCATGTTCAATAATACCTAGTTATAAGATAGCTGCTTGCACAAAGGGTGGGCGAACGAACTTCACCATAGGTTTGCTCCCTATAGGTGAGGATTTAATTCCCCACGGATGATACGTGAAAATGGTTGGGTGTATAGTCTTCCCCATAGGTTTGCTCCCTATAGGTGAGGATTCGTTTCCCCTCCTTGGCTTTACTCTTAAAAAGTTGACATAGTGTGAAAATCATCAAAAGTTGGAAGAATGAAAGAATGATCTGCGAGGCATGTTAGTTTTTGGGTGTCCTGAATGCTCTTGTTGGTTACCAATGATATCATGAAATAATGAATTGGATTTTAATGTTGATAAGCCGGGACTACACTATACACTCATGGATCTCAATGTTTAGAATTCTTTTTTTGATTAATGGATTAATACTTTAAACTTGATTATGAAGTTTACCGTGCGCTGGAGTCCAGAAGAGAGTAATACCCAATATTCATGAATCTTAGAATTCTATAATATGAGTTATTTTTCAAAAATCACTCGAGTTTATAGAAATTGTCCTGTAATTCTCAACTTATTTTCCGCATACTTTGCTCGGGACTAGCAAAATGATGGTTGGGGGTTGTGTTGAGGGTCAAATATTGCATATCAGACCCCGATTATTGCCAGATTTTACATACACAATAATGCTTAATGGAGTATTTTAATTTTGTTTTGTTGCAGGATGTAATCAGAAGCGTTGACTGAAAACTGATACTAAAAGCCGAGATTTAATGCTCAGATTTCACAAAAGCAAGTGACGGACTCCAGGGGACCAAGATCGACGGATGTATACGCTAGAGATCTGAGAAAACCAAGAAACTGAAGTTCAAGTGGCCTGAAAGTCAGCCAGAAAATAAGATCACAGGGTTCTCACCATCCGTTTGGGTCGAATCTTCATACATGGCCCAAGGACCATAAATTAACTGTACACGTCAATTTTCAGCCATTGGATACTTCGGGAAGTGGGCCAATGGATAGATCAGCCCATTAATCTTTAATTTGGGGCCCATCTGATATTTGGACATGCTTCAAACCTGGTCCCCATGGTTAAAATGAGGTGAAAAAATAGATGGACGGAGAGGATTTCTTATATACATCCTGAGTGGACCCCATCGGCAGCACCAGTGCACAGTGCACAAGTGCACTCGATGTGCACTGGATCTAGACGATCGGTCAGCGCCCGCTGACTCGATCCGTCTCACAAACGGAAACAGCGGACGCACCCGGTCCGCCGGTCTCTCTCAGTGGGGCCCACTACTCATTCAAATCACAGATCTGAACCGTTCATTCGTCCCGTAAGGTAGCTACAACCCTCGCCTAGCTCTCATTTTTGGTCCATGCACGTGTACGTACGTGAATCTTCAGAAAACACCAGACGGACGGCAGTGAAAAAAATTCAATAGGCCACACTTAAATCGATCCAAAACTAAGCCATCTCTGGACGGTTTTTCATTAGTAATCTAATGGTCTGTGTGGATTTCTTCATCACTGTTAATATGGGGCCCACCGACCATCACTGAGCAAATACGCAGGCTCTGTTTCGTAACAGAGCCTGGGACGAAGCTTTGTGGGCCACCACCGTACTTTAGAGGTACGATCTGGACCGTTCATCAGAGTTATACAGGTCCACTAACCATAACCTAGGTGGAATAATTCCCAGAAGTAACGAGGATCGAAATCTATCCGTCCAAACGAAGGATGAATGGCAGAGCGGAAAACCATGTGGGCCACTCCGAATCTAATCCAAAACCAATCGTTTCCAACTGATTTTTCAAGAAGAATCTGGTGAACGGACTGGATTTCATGTCTGACATTAAGAATGGGCTCCACCAATACATCAGCGTAAGATGAATTATGGTTCGCACGCAGCTGCGGAAGCTCCACCGACTCCAGGGGTAGTTTCTCCACCGCCTTCTTACTTCTTATAAAAGGGAGAGAGAAAGAACGTGAGGGGGAGAACCGGATCTGGTGGATGTGGCAGGAAAGCTGGACGCTAACAGAGTTTTTCTTCTCTTTTGTTTTCTTATTTTCCTTTTTGTTTTTCTTAATTTTTGAGAGCTATAGCCTAATCATGGCGAGCTAACCTCTTAGCTAGGGCTAAGAGGTGAAGCTTGTAGCGTGATGGGGACTCTTTAATATGCCTTTTGTTTAGAGTGAACTGATGTTGATTTTGGTTTAATTAAGGGACTGTTTTTAGTTTTTAATGATCTATTGTGACTAAAATTACAATGGATCTGCGATAGCTTTGGGCATGTTCCTTTCCTTTTTATGTTTATGACGTCAGGAAGCACTATTGTTCACTATCATCTCCTGGGCATGGTCGGATGACGGTACAACCTTCATGGCATGTTGATTGGTTGGTAATTAGTTTAATTCTGTTATTTTCTTTGTCTCTTGGGCATGGCTTGGTGATGGAATCCATTCTAATTCATATACCTTTCATCTCTTGAAAACTATATCGACGTCAGTTCAGTTTAATTTCCATGATTCTTGAAGCAGGCATAAGATCTCCCTGATCTCTATAAGTGGATCCTCTGAATCCCTAGTGTCCCTCCTCTGAATTTCTCCTAAGTTTTAGATAATAATTTCACCATTATTTCTCAAATTACATTCGGTTTAGATTTCATCTTAGCCTAATTCTAGTTCTACTTAGTTTCAGACAACGTACAGGTTTCAGTCCCTTGGGATTCGACCTCGGTCTTACCGAGTTTATTACTACATCACAACCCTACACTTGGGGAGTGAACAAGTTTTTAGCGCCGTTGCTGGGGACTGACGGCTACGATTTTCTGAAATTAATTGGTTTTAGAGTTAGTTTAAGATTAGGATTTTACTAATTTTAATTTTTGATTTTTATTTCTATTTGATTCATAGAACTAACCTGTTTCCTATTTTGTAGGTTGTTAAGATAGAAACTTCTAATTCGGTAAACTCTTTCTGATTTTCTAGATTTTCTAACTCTTTAGATTTGGTTTGCTTTAGGAATTTTTCCAAATTTCTTTCATCTTTCCGTTATTCTTTTTTTTTTTTTTTTTCTTTTAGAAGCTAGTTTACTCTCTAGTTTAAACATTAGGAAATTTCTATTCTTGTATCTTCCATTCTTAGAAACTAACTCATTTTGTTTTCTTTTGCAGATTTTAAATTTAGGGACTTTAATTTGGTAACTTCCTTCCAACCCTCTCTTCTTGCTAGTTTTTATTTTCCTTTCTTAGGATTAGGTTTAGAAATTGATTGAGGGCTGTGAGTGTTTCATGCCCAAGTGGGCTCGTGACAACACTCGACGTCTCTTGACCGAAGGAGGATTAGTTGAGGGGTTAACTGTTCATCGCAGGACCAGACATGTAACATCCCGGATTTTTGCCAACCTGGGATTAGATGTCCTAGGGCAATGAGTCAATCCTAAGACCTTATCAACTTGTTAAAACTCAATCCCACAGTCTAAAATTGCTCTTTAAACCATTTTCTTCACAAATCCCACCCTTCACTACCTTATGCTTTCAATTTTTCAAAGCACTTTCGCCCTTGACACTATCTTAAACTAGCTAAGTAGTAAAACTTGGATCACTTCATATACAAACTGCAAAGGCCTAAGTACCATCTCAACCAGAAAACAATTAGGATTAAATCCTTTAGAAATTTAACAAAGTTAACTAAGTGCAAAACTCGGTTAGTCATGAAATCCGTTGGGATCGCTTTAAATATGATCTGCAAGACCCAAAACTTGCAGAATTGGTGACTCTAGGTTACCCTAAAGTCTAGAGCCAAACTCATTACCCGTCTGCTCTCGGGACTGAAACGAAACTTCGTATGAGGTCTAGATCGCACATCGGGAGTCCGATTAACACGAAGCTAAGGAACCAGGACCGCCCCACTGGGCTTGACAATCATCTCAAAAATCAGGTGATTCCGATGTCCCACGGCCATTCTTTTCACTCCGGAGTGAGGGAGTGTGAAAAACACTATTCCCATTCCAAAATAAATATCTGGAATAGTGATCTGGCACCTTTTACTTGCGCATCAGTATTAAGCAACCAGACCGTCAGAATCAGACCAAATTACACCCTCGGATTAAGAAAAATTTCAGGAACATTTACATGTACTTGGAATTTCGGATCGTGGCCCACTGACCGTTGAACTGAAAGTGGTCCGCCACGTGCGATCTGGGAATCCGATCGAGTCGAAAATGTAATCCCACATAGATCCATGTGTGGTGAGCTTAAGTCTGACGTTTGGCTCAAGGAGGGCCACCAGAACATCTCTTTTGAGCTGGAAAAGTGGCGAATATCCTATATTAGCAGTAACCCTTGAACAGGAGTCTATTTCGGTGAAGTTTTAGGCTATATAAGGACCTTAAACCCTCTCCCATTCCAGCCATACGAATTTGGATTTGAGAGAGGGAAAAGAGAGAGGAAGTGAGGGAGAAGTGGGAGGATCTCCCTGCCGTCGTTCCCTGCCACCACACGGGCTGCACCATCTCGTTCTCATCGCTTTCCCGGCGATTCCAGCTCCGTTTCTAGGTAAGAAACCCTAACCCTAATCTGATTTGGGGCTTGGGTGGTTGTAGGTTGTGAAATAGCTAACCTATTTCGTTCTCTAGGTTGCCAAACTCCCGTATACGGAAGCTTAGCGAACCTATCAACTCCGTTACGATTCTACGACAAAAGGTGAGGACTTTAAATGCATAAGTTACGTTTTTCAACGCTTTCAATGTCAGATAATGATAGATTCATGATCTGCGTGTAAATGCACATGTACAAAGTGCTTTCCGTTTCCTGTTTCGATTAACGTTGTAGAATATGGAATTTCACATACTCTAGATATACGTAGAAATACCGTATACGTATTTTTTTTGAGAAAACATTTGACATGTTTATTTAATGTTTGATTATATAATATGTGGATAAAATGTTAGTTTGGCGAAAGGAATCGCAAATATAGATGTCCATGTGTAAATGTCATGTATGTTGAAATTGTGTATTCTAGAAGTACCGTATATGTGTAATTTTTGGAAATGCAATAGTCATGATTATTTGATGTATGATTATGCTATACATGGATAAAATACTCACTTGGCAAAAGGTTAGCCCTAACACGTATTTTGCTAACATACGTCATGTATGTTGTAATAGTGTATTTTAAGTGTTTGTGAAAATGACTGAATGAGTATAGAATTCTCATTCGTGCTTGCCATGACTAGTTGTCATGGATTCATGATTGATGTATTGGCGATACCCCTTTGACGAAAGGATTTGCCCTAAGTCACGCCACGGCCAAAATACACTATATATGCTAAAATGTGTGGCCCAAGTGTTTGTGGAAATGACTGAATGAATATGGAACTCGGATTCCTGCTTGCCATGACTATCCGTCGTGGGTGTACGCGTGTTATGATTGGGGCAACTCCCTAGTGAAAGGATTTGGCCTAATGCCTATGTGATCGACATATGTCGTGTATGTTGATGTATGTTTGTTTAAGTGTTTCTTGAAATGTCTGAATGAGTAGTAGTTAGCAAATTGTAAAGTATAAGGGTGTTGAGATATGATTCTCAACCTCTTTTAACTATGTGTATGATCTCCTTTGATAGTTGTGTGATTAGGAATTGAACATGTACAAACTCATGCTTGTGTTGTGATTCATAACATGCTCAACTGCTTTATGATTTTAACTATGTAATGTATATGCTTAAATTTATATCTACGTTGTATCATCCGTCATGGGTGATGGGGGAGCGGAGCAACGAGTGCGTGCAACAGCCCTGGCAGCCCTAAACGGATAATAGCAGACTGATTGTATGATTTGAATCCTGATCTATTACTGCTTTATATCTCTGTAATTGATTGTGTTTGGGGCTATGATTATAGTCCAGGCAATCGGTAACCGGATTGAACTCGTGGCTGAGATTCATTTGCCACGTGGGATGTGTTCGACGAACTCGAGTCGTGCGTTGCCTGTCGGCAGTGGCTAGGCCATACGAAGTTGTTTATGCACTTCATGTCGTGCAGCTCAACGGGCGATCGTGCTAGTCGAGCTCATCAAGTAACCCGATCTTCCTTATGCATGTTCACCCTGTTTGGTCGCTACTGCTTGAACCTAGGGTACCAAACTTACCAGTGGCGATCCCCGTTTAACCATGGTACCTAGATCCGCTAAGTCGCATGAGCCGGGCATGGTGGTATGGGACACCGTGGTCGAGCTGTCGGCCTACGCTGGGGCCATGTGCCTCCCCGTAGTGACCATTGCGCAATCAACTCGTGAGCCGAATATGGTGGTATGGGACACTGTATTCGAGCTGTCGATACTTCGGCGAGAGCCGAGTACGGTGAGATCTGTGCTCGTGCTGATGGGCGACGAGTCCTCCGTGGTATCATTGAGTACACTCCAAGGGTCTGTGATTGGCCACGAGTCTTTCACAGCAACTAGAGTGTGAGTTGAGCCGAGTACGGTGAGACCTGTACTTGAGCTGACGGCTAGTGATTGAGCCGAGTACGGTGAGACCTGTACTCGAGCTGACGGCCAGCAATTGAGCCGCATACGGTGAGATCTGTATCCGCGCTGACGGGTGATGAGCCCTTTGCGATGCCTTCACTACGCTTCTCAAACCATAACATCGTATGAGAAATACTAGGATTGACGACCCTAGAATGGATCATGTTTGGGAATGATAAAAGGGAGGTACCTTAGTTTCCCAATACTGCTGTTTGAAATGGACTAATAAAAACTTGGTAATCATGAGCATCATCGCACCGCATGTGCTTTGTAGATGTGGCGCACTGAGGGAGTTAGCATTCGCGAACGTAAGATGATGTCGCTTGAGGGTGGTTTGGCAAGGGCATACAGCATCATGTCATTTCATTTTTGCATTTAATAAGAGTAGTTAGAAATGTTTGATTTGTACTGCTTTATCATTACTGCTTGATTGATTTGATAACATGTTAACTTATGCTTTACTGTTCCACTGAGTTGATCACTCACTCCCACGTTACGGGACGGTGTTCCGAACACCCACCAGATTTGTTGAGTTTCAGGTGATGGCGATGCTTGTGAAGCAGAGCCGGATTACTTCTGCGATGATAGGAGGAGTTCTCCTATCTGTATCTCTCTGGCAGGTCAATGAAGACCTGATATTGTATTGACGGGGCTATGGTACATGGGATAGGAGGCGTTACACTTCCTCACATTTGGTACATTTTAGAACCGTACTTGTATTTATTTAACCTGGTAATGTTATCACACTCTGGAGACTCATCATAAATTATATATTTTATCTATCTATCACAGTCTTCCGCTTGCAAACTTAACTGTCTCTGGAGTATGATATGCTGTTTTGGCTTAATCTCACTCATGTTCAATGCACGAATACAGTCAACATTCAATCATCATTCATTTTGTTGCATAAGTGATGTTCTGGAACTCGGGAGTTGAGATTATGCTCGACCCCCGATTTTCAGGGCGTTACAAGACACCGCTCAAATTCCCCTCAGTTAACTAAGGTTATGACTGCAAATCAACCTCAAGCACTACCTCAAGCTAGGGTTGAGGAAGTACATGATGAGAATGAGGTGCATCAAGCACCCTCGCCTCGTACTTTACAAGATTATTTACAATTGGCGGGGGTGAGCACGCCCTCATGTATAGTTTTTCCTGAGAATACGGGACATATGGATATCAAACCAGAGGTAATCCAACTCCTTCCTAAATTTCATGGTTTTGAATCTGAAGAACCGTATCTACATCTGAAAGAATTTGATGAGATCATAGCCACTTTGTATTTTCAAAACGTGTCTGAGGACACAGTCAGGCTGAAACTCTTTCCATTCTCTTTGAAAGAGAAGGCTAAGACGTGGTTACATTCACTGCATCCTAGATCCATAGGCACATGGAATGATATGCAGAGGGAATTCATAAAGAAAAATTTCCCACATCATAAAACGATTACCCTCAGAAAAGCAATCATGAACTTCGCCCAAAAGGAAGGTGAAACATTCTTCCAATGTTGGGAAAGGTTCAAAGATCTTGTTAGTTCATGCCCACAACATGGCTTTGAAACGTGGCGCATTATAAATTTTTTCTATGATGGACTAACATCTGCCATGCGCCAATTGGTTGAGACAATGTGTAATGGAGAATTCATAAATAAAAATGTCGATGAGGTATGGGATTACCTCGATGGACTTGCTGAAAAAACACAATCATGGGACCATTACCCAAATTCGAACATCACGTCTAGGCCGACTCAATCTAAGGAGAGAGGTGGAGTATATCTCTTGAAAGAAGAAGATGATCTCAATTACAAAGTGACTAATCTCATAAGAAAATTTGAGGCCATGGAAGGAAAGAAGGATAAGGTTAATGAAATTGTTTGCGGCATCTGTGATTGCAACATTCACACAACTAACAATTGTCCTACAATACCTGCTTTTCATGAAGTGTTGAATGAGCAAGCTAATGCCGTAAATAACTATTAAAGACCTTTTAATGGACCTACCTCTAACACGTACAATCTTGGTTGGAAAAATCATCCCAATCTTAGTTGGAGGAATGGACAAACTGCGACCCCCATGGTTTCTTCAATCAAAATCTAAATCAGGGGAAACCTCAAGAAGAACCGGTTCAAAATTTCATACAAGAGCTGGCTTAGGCAATGCGAGGATTTACAGATTTTATGCAAAAGATGGATTCACGTATGACGGTTATAGAAAAGGGGATGCTTCCTGCACAACCTCTCCCCAATCCTAAACCACAGTACGAGATAAGTGATCCCAGCTCTTCAAATCAAATGGGGCACGCTAAATTCATCACCACTCTTAGGAGTGGGAAGATCATTGATAAAACCCTTCCAGTTGGCCCGAAAAGCCTCAAGAACCAGAAGAGGACAACAATGATGGATCTAGTGATGCCCCACAAAAATTAGAACCGGAACTTCTAGAGAAGCCAGTTGCTCCGTTCCCCCAACGGTTGGTTGCACCAAAACGTCTTTCTAACTCTCAGGATATTCTGGAGGTGTTGAAACAAATAAAAGTCAACATTCCTCTACTTGATGTCGTAAAACAGATTCCTTCATATGCAAAATTTCTGAAAGACCTATGCACGACCAAAAGACGGCAGAGTATTCAAAAGAAGATTTTCTTGACTGAGAAAGTGAGTGTCATCCTGAAGCAAGACGTGCCGCAGAAATTCAAGGATCCCGGTAGCCCAACCATATCATGTGTAATCGGGAACCATCGAATTGATCACGCACTTCTTGACTTAAGAGCGAGCGTTAATCTGATCCCCTACTCGGTATACAAACAGTTAGGTTTGGGTGAGTTAAAACCCATCCTAACCACACTACAATTTGCCGATCGCTCTGTTCGTGTACCAAGAGGGATTATTGAGGATGTGTTAGTCCAAGTCGATAGATTTTACTATCCTGTAGATTTTATCATCCTGGACACCGAACCCATCAATAACATGAGCTTCTGTGATCACATTGATCCAAAACTTCTATGACTCCAATAAGGGTTTCAATGATAGACGTTCAATACTCCGTTGCTTTTTGCAGCTTTTTTTTTTTCTTCTCAAGTTTTAATGCGAGCCCGCCAAATGGATGAATGGTTTGGATATAACACATCCCTTATGATGGGACTCACAGAACTTGCTGACGTTAATACAACAGCTACATGGCTGGTGAGTGTACACCAACCAATCCGCATCCTACTTGGACACGGATTAGCTACTGACACGTGGAACAACGAGATTCACTACTGAAGTGTCATCAAGTTCCATGGGCCCACTATGATGTATGTGCTTTATCTACACCGTCCATTTATTTGGTGATTTAATTTTAGAGCATTAGTTAAAGAATGAGGCAGATCCAAATATGTAGTTGACCCCACCACAAAAAATAGTGGGGAGATTGGTGCCTACCGTTGAAACCTTCTTAAGGCTTATTGTGATTTTTATTTGAAATCCAACCTGTTCACAAGTTAACAAGGACATGAAAGAAGGAAAAAAAACAAGACATGAAAGAAGGGAAAAACAAATATCACCTTGATAAAAAACTTTTGTGGCCTATTTAAGTTTTTAATGGTGGGCGTCACTCTCCCCACTATTTTCTGTGGTGAGGTCCACTGGAGCTTTGGATTTGACTCATTCTTTGGATCTTTACCTAAAATTATATTTCCAAATGAATGCATGGTGTGGATATAAAACATACATCATGATGGGCCCCACATAACTTGGTGACGTAACTTCATAGCGAGTCTCGTTGCTCAACCTGTCCGTACCCAATCCGCGTCCACGGAAATAGCCAACCAATGGCTGATGGTCAGTGCTTTGTGGGCCCACCATGATGTATGTGTTTCATCCATGCCTTCCATATATGTTTCTAGATCATTTTATGGTATGAGACCAAAAATGAGGTATATCCCAATCTCAAGCGGACCACATTACAGGAAAACAGTTTTGAATGAGTGTCGACCATTAAAAACTTTTTGGGGCCATAGAAGTTTTGGATCAAGCTGATCTTTGTTTTTCCCATTCATCTAGGTCTATATGACCTAATTAACAGATTGGATATCAAATAAACAGTACATTGGGCCTTAGGAGAATTTTAATGGTGGATATCCAATCACTATTATTTTCCTGCGGTATGTTCCGCCTGAGATTTATATTCCTCTCATTTTTGGTATCAAGCCCTAAAATGATCTTTAAAAATGGATGATTAGAATGGATGAAACACATACATCATGTGACATAAAGAAGTTTCACAGGTTAAAAGTTGATTTTGTATTGTGGAAACAAATTAAAGAGAAAAAATTGACGTGGTAACTTGAAAAGGGGTAATTTTGGTAGTAAAAATTTTTGTTTAATGAAAAATTCACTGAGCGCATTTCGCATTCATCATTAAGCCAGACTCCTATCACGGAAAGAATTCAGTGAAAAACCACTTAGCACTTTCTTTCTTCCACGTTAACGACGTATTAACAAACACCACTAAACACGGAACATTTTCCCAATTCCGCTAAGAAATTATACGCACTCCATAAGTTAAGTTAGATAAAATTGGCTAGAATGCAAATGGTGGGTGTTTTCAACAAGTTGATGTGCATATGAACTTTAAGAAAGTTTCAGTGGTGGAGGTTTATCTCATTATTTCTTACAGCGTGGATAACCTAGTGAATCTCACACGGACATTGAGGTGGACCAATCAGAGCTCGTCTTTTCTTTCTAAGGCTCCCCTAAACCCTAAACCCTAAACGATGGGAGCAGATTAGGTGTTACCCGAGTAATAAATGCACATCACGCTGATCTGACCTAAAGATATTGGTGAAAAACTTTAACACGACGGCAGAGTGATGGATGATACGCATGCACTTAGAAATTGTTCAAAAATGTTTCCTCTGATGGCGGGCCACATTTTTGGGTTTTCTCTCATTGTATGCATGATGAGGGACCTTGGCCCTCAATTTTCAGAGTTTTAGAGGCCCTGGGCCGACTCCAATAGAGTGCCTAAATTTAGGACAACAACATGTTATAATTATGTTTGGCCTTTGGGCTGAAATTTTGAGGAGTGGGGCCCAACACATTGTGAAGAATCTTAGAGGTAATAATTTATACATTTAGTTCCTTAAATGTTGGGCTTAATAAATGCACTTTTGAGGCCCACCACAGTTGAATTTAATTGGGTCCATGAATGTGGCTAGTTGTTGAACTCTTTGAGCCCAATTGGGCTGGAACTTTCTAGATAGGCCCATTGAACTCTTGGGCCATTTTTACCATACTATTGTGTTGGATTAGTAGGCCAGATTACACAAGTATATGGGTCCTTGATTGCCCACCAAATCAACTTTATACTTGGGCCGGGTTGTAGGCCCAACTTACTTGACTAAGAACATGACATTTTCCCATGTGATTTGAGCAATGGGTTGCCCACTAGGCCACCACAATGTATGGGATTAGTAGCCTTTATGTTGGGTCCTAACCTTTCTCCTATGGGCCCATAGTGGTATATATGGGTTGGGCTATGTGTGTTCCCCTTGGACCCATGTTTTGGATAGGCCTTGGGCCGCCTTTCTGAAGCCCAACATGAATGCATGTGGTATGTAATGACTGTCTATTTCTTATTTTTAATGTTGTGTGGGCCTTGGGCCTTGATCCGTAATCAATTAGAGATGGGCTACCTCTTGAGGACCAATTGTGGTTGGATGTCCACATTGGTGGCCCTAAGGTAGGCCCATGGGCTTTTATGGGTGGTTAAAGGCCCACCATAGACCCTTGCTAGGCTCGTTTCATCTATTTAGGCCCATATTATTGTTCTCCTTAGTCTCATGGGCCACCCGGGGTATATGGGCCCCCACTAGAGGTTGTATTCCTTATGAAGAATTGGTTAAGTACCTAGACCCTTCATGGTTAGGTAGAGAGTTCATCTTCACCTCATTGGCACCCCTATTCATCTTCATGGCCCACTCCCATACGCATCATATGCATGCTTAGTTAAGGTATGATTGGCCATGGTTGTGTTATTGTGTAGGACATGTTGGTATCTCCTCGAGAGATGGATGCTTGGGATTGATACATGGGTGATTGTGTGATTCATGCATTTGGCATTGCATAGCTTATGGATATCCGCCCTTACTTCATCAGGGCCCTGCCTCCACAGGGGTATTCGTGGATGGCTGTATCTGTGGACACCGAAAATATTAGTTGAGCATACCGGGTGCATAGGATGCCCATGGGTGAAATTTCCAAAACTTCCATGGTACCAAGGATCTACTCCAACACCGTGACCGGGTGGAATATATGAGCGCACGAGGGCCTTATACCATTAGGCCGCGTCTCCCATTGTCGTGTAGTTTGTTGGATAGGGGTGTGGCCTTACCTGCCTGATGTGAGGAGGCATTGCTAGGCTGAGTCTGACCAGCTCGTAAATGGGTTCGCTACCTTCAGGCCTTATTGGTGATTGGCTATCCGCAGGTGGGTAGTGAGGTCTCTTACGCTCGTTTGACTGTGCGGGGTCTGTAGAGAGGCAGTCATTCAGCAGTGTAATGGACCCTGGTGATTTCCTTATGATTGGAAATGTACATGACTTGTGGTTTGGATATGAGCACTGACATTACTTGCATTACATTAGCATTGGTTGTACAAGCCCCTTCATGCATTGCCTTGGCATGGCACCCAGTACTCATTGCATCTTATTCAAGATAAGCCTGGGTAAGGCTAGTGATATCCTCATTGACCATGCTTCTCTCCTTGTATCTCTTACTACTCTTCTGTGCACCATTATCACACACCTACACCACCCTCTAAGCTTCTATAAGCTTATGCACGATTGATGCGTGCAGGATACTCTAGGCAGGCGACATAACAGTAGAGCATGGGGTAGAGCTGAGCATTTGAGGACTCCAGTGTTGCTGACCTTTCTCTCTTTTCCTTTTATCTCATGTATGTCCTTTGGACCTTATGGATGATTGTAAAAGTTCAAATTTATAGTGGATTTTGCGATGTGTGCCTTTGTTATTCTCAGATGTTCTTGCTGTGATCTTGGGTATGTTCGTATTGGAATGATTATACTGTTATGAAAATCCTCCTTGTAGGATCCCAGGATCGGAACCTTCCTCAGGAGTCGAGAATCGGGTACTATGGAGGCTGTTGCATTCAGAACCGGTCATCGAAATCCTTGTGAGTCCGGTTACTGAGTCTGGGGCGTGACAGCATACCTCCATGTATCCTTCAAACTCAGAAGAGAAGATACTTCATTCTTGAGTTTCTCAATTTCAGATTTCAAATCTTCAATCAGGGAGGTTTTGAATTCCAAATCACATTTTAATTTTTCAAAACTATCTGAAATTTGGGATTTTTCTAAAATAGGTGAGTTGAAGCATTCTTTAAGTTTAAAAAACTTTTCTTTTTGAAGTTTAAGCTTTACAGCAATTTTACAACTTACCTTGTATAAGGCATTGTAAGCATCTTGAAGATCTTCTTCATTTTCATGATCACTATTCAAATTTTCTTCATTAGATGAATCATCGTGATCTGAAAAAGTGAATTTGGCTAGTGTCATAAGGGCTTTTACTTCGTTGCCCGACTTGATTTCAGAATCTTCTGATTCAGTAGTAGCTTTAGAATCAGATGATTCATCCCAAGTAGACAACATACCATTCCTTTTGGGTTTGTCTTTTTTAGGACATTTGTTTTCTAAATGCCCATATTCATGGCAGTTGTAACACTGACAGTCTTTCAAAGATTTTCGAGTTTTCGGTCTAAATTTCTTTTTATAATTTGATTGTTGAAGATCAACCCTTTTCTTACTTTTGAAGATCTTATAAAACTTTTTTGCTAAAAGAGCCATATCATCTTCAGAATCAGAGTTTTCTTCAGAAACATTTTTAGAAGATTTCAAAGCTATAGATTTACCTTTAGGAGCTTTAAAATTTAATACATAGGTTTGTAAAGAACCAACTAGTTCTTCTACCCTCATATTATCCGTATCACGAAGTTCCTGGATCGTGGTTAGTTTAGAGTTGAACCGTTCAGGAAGAGAGCGTAGTATTTTTGCACACACTTTACTTTTTGGGATTTTATCACCAAGACCCCACATTGAGTTTACAATGTCATTTAATCTTGTATAAAAGTCCATAAACATTTCAATTTCCTCCATACGAATTTCTTCAAATTTGGTTGTGAGGAGTTAGACTTTAGATTTTTTGACAATTGATGTACCCTCGTGTGTCATTTCTAATATATTCTAGGCTTGCTTTGCAGTATCATAGGATATGATTCTTTTGAACTCATCCAGTGATAGTGCGCAAGTGATTGCATTTAGTGCTTTTACATTGACACTACTCTTACTTTTCTGAAGTGTGGACCAAGAAGTATATGGTGTTATTCTCATTGATTTTGATCCATTGATACCAGTTACTTCAATGGTAGGAGGGTTCCATTCAGTCACTGTGGCTTGCCACACACTCTCATCCATTGATTTTAGGAAGATCCTCATTCTGGTTTTCCAATAGGCATAGTTGGAGCCATTAAAGGGCGGAGGCCTAGTGACTGATAGGCTATCAAAATTTGACATCTTATATATATATAACTTAGATCATTAGCTCAGGAAATAAATCCAAATAAAAAGCAATAAGAGCGAGCTATTAGGCTCTGATACCACTTGAAATGGCTAAGCTATATGTCTTAGAGGGGGGGTGAATAGGACTATGCCAAATTAAAATTAAAACAGCAGAATCAATAATAAAGAGATAGCCTTACAAAAATAAATCAATTCACAATACTGAAATAAACTCAACCTCAATTAACAAGTATTGAGAGGTTGAAACAAATTCAGTTCTAAGGACAACCTTTCACCATAAAAGCCAAAGGTTTATGGCAGGACAACCTTATTTCTAGAACGTCCTTTGTATCAAGAACTCAATAAAAATAAATAGCAACGAATTAAAATAGATTGTTGAAATTTAAATCTAACTTATTACAACATACCCCAAACTTGCTTGAAATGTAAATATTTATAACATTCACAACCACACATACATTCCACAGCTTTGAATGATAAAAGATAAAAGATTAAGCAAACATTCAATCTACAAGATAAAGAATTATAGTGGTTCGCCTGTGTGGTCACCAACTGTTAAACAATAACCACACAGAATGCTACTCAACTCCTAATATCCTCACACAGGGGATATTAGCGTTCCCTATCAAAATAGGTTTCACAGGTTCACCTAAAACCTTCACAATTGTGTCTTTTTAACTTGGGCTTACACAATCCAAAAGCCCCTCTTTCTGAGTTTTCTAGCTCTCCTCAGATAACCACACAAATGAAATTTTTCTGGCAAATCCCAAACAAAAACCAAAGGAATATAAATTTTACAAAATTGTAAAATACCTGGATTTCTCCTCTTGTAGCAGCCCGGAAGAACCAATCGGAGTAGAAGTACGAATATGGAAGTTCAATGTCCAATACTCACTTTACAATGGTTCTAAGTTCTAATTGATTTTAAGTTTAATCAACTTAGGGCTAGCTGTATTTGATTTTGATTCCGTGAAGAAGGAATTAAGATTTTTCCCTTTTTCTAATCAGATTGGAATGCAAATCAAAATCAAATAACAATAAGCTAACAAAAGGAAATAGAATTAAGCACAATGTAGCTTAAAAACAAATACAAACTTATCTCAGAGTGGAGTCTTGAATTCACTTAATTTTTCAATGAAAAACTCTGAAATTCGTCTGTTATTTATAGCTGCAGAAATTAGTCTTCGATTCGTCCTAGGGACACCATGACTAATCAAAGGAGAAACAGATTTTTGAATTTTTTTAGCGCGATTGAATCAAATCGTTGTACGACCGGTTGTAAGCAGTACACGGCTGGTCGAAGGCAGTCCACGACTGGTCGTGTGACACTTGATTTAGTCGCTGGAGTTTGAGTCGTAGATCTACGACTGGTCTTAGGTCGAGTCGAGACTATCCCACGAGCGGTCGAGAAGACTCCAGGACTGGTCGTAGCCGAACCAGGAAATCTGATAAATTGCAACAATTCTAGGACTGGTCCTAAAATTTCTTAGACAGGTCGAGCCATTGCTAGGACTGGTCGAACAAGGTCTAGGACTAGTCTTAGAATAGACTAAAATCATATATTAATATTTAAATGAATTATGTAGCCAAAGTGACCTACACTAAGGTCAATCTAAGGTTTATCATACCTGGGACATGAAGTACAGACATTGAAAACTTCATTTCCTTAGACTTTGAACATTACCGAGCTTGAGTTCTTCTTAATGTAGCTTGACTACTTCACAAGCTTTGAAATCAATGTCATTTTGAGTTGCACTTGAGTCCCAAACTATGCTTGAGTCTTGATCTTGAATATACGTGAACTTGAGCTTGAGTCTTGAACTTGAATACACGTGAACTTGAGCTTGAACTAGCTTGAAGAATTTATCTTCTTGACTTTCTTGACTTCAGTTGTTGACATGGTGTCTCGAACAAATTTATCATGATATAATTACAAGACACATACAGAGGTTTTGACACACAAAATTTGACAACCAAAGAGGAATCAAATCATAGCACTTACAGTATGATCATCTTTTATTAAGAAGGTGAAAAAACCATATCCTAGGTTAGTTTCTCTTCAAACCTAGTACTTTTTCTTGGTTGTATCTCTTCTATTACTTGCTCACAAGCACTTTTACTAGTAGATGTGATATTTGATTCATTAACTTCCTTTATTCCTATAGATTTAGATTTCATAGGGAATACGTTCTCAAAGAACTCTGCATCCCTGGCTTCTATAATTGTATTAGGATTTAGAATATTATCCTTAGTTTTAAAACTAGAAACCTGTAGGCTGCTCTATTTTGTGCGTAACCTATAAATACACAGTCCATCATTTTAGGACTTAATTTTCTTTTCTTAGTTTCAGGTAATCCTACTTTAGCAAGACACCTCCATATTTTAATATATTTATAATTAGGAACATGATTCTTCCAAAGTTCTAAGGTATTTGTTCAGAAGATTTAGAAGGAATTCTATTTAGGATATAACAAACAGACAGAATTGCTTCTCCCTACATATTTGAGGGTAAGCTTGAACTATTTAATATAGCATTCATCATCTCTTTTAGAGTTCTATTCTTACGTTCTGCTATTCCATTTTGTTCTGGTGTATAAGGAGCTATAGTTTCGTGAACTATTCCACTCTTTTCACATAATTCTCTAAATTGAGGAGATTCATATTTACCTCTTCTATCTGTTCTAAGTCTTTTAATTTTTATATTCAACAGATTTTCAACTTCAATTTTGTATTTAGAAAAAGCATCTAAAGCTTCATCTTTGTTCCTTAACAGATAGACTCTAATGAACCTAGAGTACTCATCTACAAAAGTTATGTAATATCTTTTTCCACCTCTAGACATGTGATTTCTAAAATCACCTAAGTCACTGTGTATTAATTCTAATAGAATAAATGATCTTTCTATTCGTTTAAAGGGTTTTCTAATTAATTTTGATTTTACACATGTATCACATTTATCGAATTCTTCATTAGATATATTAGGTAATAAACCTAATTTTTTCATTTTCTTCAAAGATACTATATTCACATGACCTAATCTATTATACCATAGATAAAAAGGTTCAATGATATAAACAGAACTGGATGTCTTATTATTATTATTATTATTATTATTATTATTGGATATATTTACAATAAATAAACCATCACCACAGTATCCTTTACCAACAAAAGTTCCATTCTTAGTCATTACAATCTTATCTGAATCAAATACTAACTTGACACCAACCTTATTGAGGAGCGAATTAAAGACCAAGTTTCTTCTAATGTCAGGCACATGTAGTACATCATTCAACATTAGAGTCTTTCCAGAAATGAGTTTTAGAAGTACTTTCCCTTTCCCTACAACTGGAGACGTTCTAGCATTACCCATGAATACTTGTTCATCGTCTCCTAATATTTTGTAGGAGGTAAACATGCTATGAGCCTTGCACATGTGCCTACTTGCACCAGTGTCTAGTACTCACTCCAAGTTGTTTATAAGAAAGACTTCTGACACCACAACTACTACCATGTCAGACTCATTGCTTGTTTCTGTAATATTAGCCTGCGGCTTATCCTTATTTTTTTTAAGCCCGCAGGTTTTAACATGATGCCCAGGCTTTCCACAGTTGTAGCAATTTCCTTTTTTCTTGAATTGATTGATTGCATTCTTCTTTTTGAGCCTACATTCATTTGCATAATTTCCAAGTTTGCCACAGTTATGACATTTGCCATTTTTCTTATTATTTTTCCGACTTGATTCTACAAGATTCGCCTTTGAATTTATCTCATTTCCATTTTCTTTTTAGTCCCTGATTCTATTGGCCACCTCTATTCATATGTGTATGATAGTGGTTTTCCAAGAAACATCGTTCTTTTTATGTTTCATTTTATTCTTATATTCTTTCCAGGAGATCGGTAACTTTTCTATTAGCGCTCCTGACGGAAACACTTTATCCAACTTAATACCTTCTGTCGATTGTTCGTGAACTAGATTTTGAAAATCGTGAATCTGATTTGTGACAAGTTTATCGCCTGTCATTTAATAATGAAAGAAATTAACAATTGCATTGTCACACCCCAAACCCAGAAATCGGATTCACAAGAATCCCGATCGCCGAATCCGGTGCCGACAACCTCCGTAGTACCCCATTCTCAGCTCTCAGCGTTCATATGCTAGGTTCTGATCCTGGGATCCTACAAGGAGGATTTTCCAATGTACATTTATCTCGTAAGAAGCATAACCACAAGTTTACCCAAACCACAAAAACAACATAATCATCATATATCCACTAATATAAACTTTGAATACAATACTGAAAGGGAAATACATATGTCAAAATAAAATCAAAGCTCCAGAAGACAGCTACATGCTTCAAGCTCCATGCTGCTACAACCTAACATTACCTGCACGCATCTATCGTGCATAAGCTTATAGAAAGCTTAGAAGGTGGTGTAAGTATGTGTACAATGTAAGTGTCAAGTATTCAATACAATGACATAATCATACAATACTGGAAATACTGGTAAGATCATGAATCATATGATCAGGGTAAGCAGAAATACTGACAAGTCCATTAGTCAAACAATATTAGAGTACACAATACAGATCAACTATGCAAATGAGGAGTCATAAAGAGAACCAAATATCAGATGTCGATGGTACAATACAATATGTAAATCTTGCTGAGTCTGTCTAGGCCATATAAGTTCAAAAACATAACATCCCAAAATGCCATATGCCTTCTGATGTAATGAAATATACTATGCGAATGAAATGACCAAGCTGAAGTGTGAAGTCGGGATGATAATACGTAGTATCGCAAGCTACGGGGTCCACCACAAGGGACTTCTATCCAAACCAGTCCCATACCTAAATTTGGATAGTCATACTCAATATGGTAAACTCCTGATCTCAGGTTAGTCGCGCACCCAAACCGAAATCCTGGCCATTGTGAAGGTAAATGTAACAAATAGTTGCGCACCACCAGCCCAAGTGGATAGTGAATGAATGAATGAATGAGTATGCAACTCCTGCACAATAAGTCCACATATCAGTACTGTTCATCTCTGGGATCATCACCAGGGTCTAGTACACTCTACATGCAAATCGCCGCCCACTGACGCGCCACCATGCAAGTGGAAGAGACCTCACTATTCGCCTGACCAGTAGTCAGCCAATATCTACCCGGCATGTCGATAGCGGACCCATTCACGAGCTGGTCAAACTCAGCCTAGCCATACCCCTTACGCTTGGACGACTAAGGCCACACCCCCTCCCAACCGACCACGACATAGTGGGAGACGCAGCCTCTTGGTATTTGGCACTCGGGCGCTCATGTATCCACTCGGTCTCGACGTTGGGGTGTCTCTTGGCCTCGGAGGTTTAGGGATTTTCACCAGGGCCATCTATGACAGCTCGATGATAGAATAGATTTCCAGTGTCACATCTGGCCATCTACGATATGCCTGTGGAGGCTACGGCCCTGATGTCGCTAGGGCATACAGTAATCGCAACACACAATGCAAGATGCATGAGTCATATGATCCAGTCATGCATCAATCCTACACACACCGTGCGCTCATGTGAGACAATCTCCACCTATCAGGGAGTCTCATAACAACTTGCACAATGACATATGCAATGGTCAACCACATCTCATAACAAACATGCAGATGATGCGTATGGGCATGTTTCATGATGCTATACTGTCACATACTCATAATCGGTATCAATAACTGGCATCTACCATCGACCTCGACAATGTGGACATATAACCAACATTGCCCCAAGGAACGGCCTACATAGAGCCTAACATATAGTGGACCCATGGACTCACACAAGGGCCAAATATACAACACCATGGGCCTCACCCAAGAGCTTAATACACATCACGATGAGCCTTTCACATGGGCCTAACATATATTACAATGGGGTCCATTGCCTGGCCCTCAATACACCATAATGGGCCTGATCACATAGGCCTCATATACATAACATTAGGCCTTAAACTCGGGCTAAATACACCTCATAACGGGCCTCAAATAAGGGCCGCATATAAATCACATGGGGCCTCGACAATTGGGCTCAATATCTGGCTGAATCAGCAATCGGAATCAGCCTCGATAATTGACCTCGACAATTGGCCTATACAATCGGCCTCAACAATCAAAATTAGCCTCGATGATCAGAATCTACAATCGGCCACAACAATCGAAATCGACAATCGGTCACAACAATCGGAATTGATCAATAATTGGCCTCGATGATCGGAATCGGCAACCGGCCACAACAATCAGAATCAATCAATAATCGGCCTCGATAATCGGAATCGGCAATAAGCCACAACAACCGGAATTGATCGATAATCGGCCTCGATAATCAGAATCGACAATCAGCCACGCAGTCAGAATTGATCAATAATCGGCCTCGATAATCAGGATCGGCAATCAGCCACAACAATCGGAATTGATCAATAATCGGTCTCGATGATCGGAATCGGCAATCAGCCACAACAATCGAAATCGATCGATAATCGGCCTTGATAATCGGAATCGGCAATCGGCCACAACAATCGAAATCGATCGATAATCGAAATTGGCAATCGGCTACAACAATCAGAATCGATCGATAATCGGCCTCGATAATCAGAATCGACAATTGGCCACAACAATCGGAATCGATCAATAATCGGCCTTGATGATTAGAATCGGCAATCGACCACGATTATCAACCTCGACAATCGGCATCGATGAGAATGAGCCAAACAAGGCCCAAGGGAAGGTCATAATGTGGACATTCAACCATCATTGCCCATCAATGTGGATATTTAACCAACATTGCTCCCAAGGAGTGGCCCACATAAACATCATTACATACATCATGGCAAAATCACATATCACATCGGACCTTGAATACACAACAGGTGGGCCTTGCACCTGGGCCTCAAATAAATCACATGGGCTCATCACACAGGCCTCAAATACACAACAGGTGGGCCTTACACCTGGGCCTCAAATACGTCACATGGGCCTCTCATATACATCACGTCGGGCCTCGCCAAAGGTCACGAACACATCACGGTGGGCCTCCTTACGTGGGCCATATATATACATCAATGTGGGCCTCGCCAAATGGGCCTAATGCACATCACAATGGGCTGCTTAAATGGGCCGCACCAATGGGCTCATATATAACAAGTCGGGCCGCATCATGTGAGCCTCAAATACATCAAATCGGGTCAATCATGTGGGCTGCATTAATGAGCAGTAATAATGGGCCTCATACACATCAAATGGGCTGCATCAATGGGCCGCACTAATGGGCCTCATAGATAGGCTACAAATATATTAAGGCGGGCCTCTTAGATGGGCCACAAGTATATCAAAGTGGATTATATCACATGGGCCACAAAATACATCAAAGTGGGCCTCACAAATGGGAGCTTGGGTTACATCATTTCAATAGTTGTAGGTGCAATATGTGTATCACTGTACACTATCAAAGGGGTACATGGCTCACTAATGTGATTAGCACTATCCAAACATTGTCCATGTACATCAGCACTTTCTAAACATTGTCCAGCACCGTCCAACACAATCTGGACGGTGTGGATGAAACATACACTGAGGTGGGGTCCGCAACACTGTCTAAAGGTGGTCCTGCACCGTCCAGACATTCTGGACGGTGTGGATCAAAATATACAGCATGGAGGGTACCCACAGATCTGGATAATTGGATGGAGTGGACATAGAGTAAATACATCAAGGTGGGGCCACCATCCAGGAGATTTGGATGGTGAAGATGTAATAAGTACATCAAGGTGGGTCCTGTCCACATGTGTGGGATGGGCCCCACATCCCAAGACAGATGGGCGGATGGAGAAACACATACCTCATGGCGTGGCCCACGTCCTCAAAAGGACGGACAGTGGGGATTGAACCCATGCATCATGGTGCATCCCACACCTGCACTGTCTAGATGGACGGTGTGGGGACCAAATACATACATCAAGGTGGGTCCCACCACCTGCCGAAACAGATGAACGGCTTGGATCACAGGTCAAGGATTTCCACCCGATGGACGGTGAATGAAGCACTTACATTGAAGGGGCCCCACCGTCTAAATGAATGGACGGTGGACAATACATCCAAGTCAGTGGGTCCCACCATCATTGATGGACGGTTTAGGTGGAACCATCCACAGGTGGCCCTACAGAACTTGCTGACGTCAGACCTCAGCGAGGTGGGCTCCATGTGCTAGCTGAAATGCAACAGCAGCTGCTGTATTAGGCACTCCAGCCGATTCACGTCCACTATCCATGGGTTGGACAGTGTGGATGACATCCGGTCAAGGTGGGCCCCACACGTTGCCATGGTGGGGTCCACATCCTGATGATGGACAGACATGATAAAATACATACATCATGATGGGGTCCACGCAGTGGACGGTGATCAGGGTCGAATATTACATATCAGACCCCAGTAATTGCCTAAATTTACATACCTGATAAGGCTTAATGGAATGTTTTAATTGTGTTTTCATTGCAGGACGTAATAATGAGCGTTGGATTGAAAAGAGGATTAAAAGCATGAATTTGATGATCCAAAGCCACCTGAGCACGAGATGGACCCCAGAGAACCAATAATGAAGATTTTACACGCCTGGGATCTGAGGAAAGCACGTTGAAGAGGCCCGAAATTGGTCCAGAATGCAAAATCACATGGTTCCCAATGTTTTTAATGCAGGACAACAACCAACGGATTTGGATGACATATTTGAAGTGGACATGATCGAGAGTCTAGTGCAGGACTCCTTCCGTAAATCTTTTGAAGATCCACTTGAGACCTGCTTAGCACAACATGGCATGGATTTTGACGTAGATAGTCCCATCCACGAAATCAATGCACTGCTCGACTCTACTCCGATATTGGAGACTGAAAAATGGAGAGCGAAAGTGGAACCTCTTCATCCCTCTGAGACTCTTCCTGACAGCACAGTTTCTAACTCTGAGAAGGCAAAAGAGAACAGGTTGCTTAATGTTCTTCGAACATATAAGGCAGCAATTGAACGGAGTTCTCCAGGTCCGAAGGGATCCAGTGCCCTTATACCGACTCCTCCCGAAATTGCGTTATCGGAGCCGAGCCAGGAATGGCCGTTAGTGGACACCCACCACTTTTCACCGGTTCGCCCTTTTGATACCTCGAAAAATGGACAAATTCCTTTTCTTAGGAACACATACAAGATTCGTCACTACAAAAAGGATAATGGTATACAAGGAGTGTGCCCCACTGTATGTAAGGATCATGTTGCGGAAATGTCACATAAAATGAAATGGAAGCATCATCCTAACATGGAGGAAGTTGTTCGAGCAGAAGTCCTTAAATTGTTTGATGATAGTGTCAGTTACCTCATTTCAGATAGCACAGCTCATGGGAACTCACATCACTTGTCTGGGATTGGTTAACCGCGTGTTGAGGTAAGTTCTTTGGCGGACCCTGGTCTTAAAGATTAATGAATTCATGGTCCATTTTTGTCTGGCTAAAGACGTTAAACTTAGCGCTCCTGGGAGGCAACCCAGCGTTTCATTTTTTTCTTTTCCTAGTTAGTTAGTCAATGTTTGTGGGTAACATTACTGCAAACCCTCATGAGACTACAACTCGTCCACTAGGGGTAACCTAGGGGTTTAAAGGCTTGTTGCATACGCTAAATGCAATCGCGAGCACCTGCGAAAGTGGTATAGGTAGGGTTTCTTTTTGTGATTTTATTTTATTTTACTGATTTCTCTCTTGTGCTGACTACCTTTACGTTGACATTTTTTTTTGGGAAAGCCCCTTGATTCTTCATCCAGGTACTATCTTTCCCTCACTCCTCTTTTCTTTTCGTTGTCTCATCTACATCGTATGCTTATTTCGTTTACATTGAGGACAATGTAGATTTTAGGTTGGGGGTGGGAGATTAGGTTACCTAATCAGTATTTTCTTGGTCTTGAGCAAAAATTGTGAAAATTTTTAAAATTTTTCTGGAATTTCTATTGAATTCAAAGTGATTTTGAAGGAGAGTTGGGATTTTAAAATTACAAGATTCAGAATGTGAGAAATTTATGACTCTTGGATTCGGTTGTCTGGCAGATTTCACACTTAAGTTTGAATTGTTAATCCACGATTAGAAGTTGTAAACATTGATTGAGCCATGATTTCACATATCCGATCTCGTTTACACATTAAGTTTTCAGTTCGATATTAATTGATAACATGGTAATCACTAAGCATGAAGGGAACCAGCCTGAAAAGCAAAATTTTTAGCATCAGTCTATAAAGAAGAATTGAAAGAATAAGTCGCATAATCGTCATCATAGGTTTGCTCCCTATAGATGACGATTTGATTCCTTATAGTCGACATAAGAAAAGATTTAGGCGACAAATTTTCACCATAGGTTTGCTCCCTATAGGTGCAGATTTGATTCTCCTCCTTGGCGTACTATTCATAAAGAAAATCAAAAAAATGGTAGAATGAAAGGTTAATCTGTAAGGCAAGTGTTGGTTCCAGTGTTGGGTGACATGAGCTCCGTCGTTAATTACCAATGATATCATGAAATTGACAATTGAATCTCTTAATGATTGAAAGCTGAGATGACACTATACACTCATGAAACTCAATGTTTTAGAATTATTCTAATTCATGGTTTAATAGTTTGAACTTGTTTATAAAATTTACAGTGAACTTGATTCCAGGAAAAAATTCCAATCACCATGCATGAATCGTAGAATGATCACATCTCGACTATCTGTTCACAAGTCACTTGAGTCTACAGGAATTGTCTTTTGTTTCTAAAATTATTTTTCGCATGTTTTGCTCGGGACTAGCAAAATGCTGGTTGGGGGTTGTGATCAGGGTCGAATATTACATATCAGACCCCAGTAATTGCCTAAATTTACATACCTGATAAGGCTTAATGGAATGTTTTAATTGTGTTTTCATTGCAGGACGTAATAATGAGCGTTGGATTGAAAAGAGGATTAAAAGCATGAATTTGATGATCCAAAGCCACCTGAGCACGGGATGGACCCCAGAGAACCAATAATGAAGATTTTACACGCCTGGGATCTGAGGAAAGCACGTTGAAGAGGCCCGAAATTGGTCCAGAATGCAAAATCACATGGTTCCCGCCATCCGATCAGTTCAAAACTTCATACATGAGATAAGGGCAATAAATTAACCATACATATCAAGTTTCAGCTCTTGGATCACTATGGAAGTGCCCCAACGGTCAGATCAGCCCCTAAAATCATCACTTCAGGCCCACCTGATAGCGGGATATACTTCAACTTTGGTATCAACCCCTTAATTGGAGAGACGAAAAGGATGGACGGTGCAGATCTCTCATAAACATTATAGTGGACACCACACTGTGCTATAAAAGAGGAGTTTTTATACATGGAAAAGCATTCAGAACCAGGGAGGAGCTCCAGATCTACAGCAAGGGAGAGAAGAAAGAGAAGAAAGAGAAGAAAGAAGAGAGAGAGAAATTGGTTTGAAATTCCTTTTATGAATTTTTATTTTTATTTATCCATTTGTTTAATGGAGTTTATGGGTAACTAATCTCTCAGCTAGGGCTGAGATGAAACCCCTAATTTGAATACCCTTTGTTCTATGTTGATTTTACTTTAATTAAGATTGATTTGTTTCTTTCCCTAGTGTGCTTGATTGCTTTAATTTCTATACTTCTCCATCTATGAACTTGATCAAAGTCTATGGATGGATGTGGTCTGGATGCTTATTCTAGGTGCTTGTATCTGATCATGAACAGGTTCCTGTAGAGGAAGAAACAAGGTGCTTTACTGAACTGCATATTCCATATGCCCGATTTGGACATGGGATATGTTATTCATGGCATTGCTTGAAGGAATTAGACAATCTGTATGCCCGATTAAGGACACAGATTGTGCTTTCTCTAGATAAGTTGATCAATTTAATTTAAGGTGAATTAACAGACAAAACAATGGTTAGGATAATTAGGGGTGGATTCGAAAGTCCTAGTGCTCTCTCTGATTGAATTTTCTTCCTTATTCTCAATTGTTTTTTTTTCATAGATTTGTGTTAGTAATTCGCTACATTATTGTTGAATTAGTTAAGGAGAATTGTGAATTTGAATTGTGACGACCAGTCCCTGTGGATTCGACCTCGGTCTTACCGAGTTTATTACTACATCACAACCCTATACTTGGGGAGTGAACAGACGGTGTAGATAAAACCCATACAGCATGGTGGGCTTCTACATCCATGAAAATGAAATGGACGGTTAGATGAACACATCCACACGTGGGTCCTGCAGCTGCTGGACTAATTAATGGACGGTTGATGCAGTGGGGTCCACACGTCCCACGTTGATGCAGTGGGGTCCACACGTCCCACGTCCTAAAAATGGATGGACGGTGTGGATCTTCACATCATCAAGGTGGGTCCACACATGTGGCCCACCAGATAAATAGTGTGTGTGTGTGTGTGTGTGTGTATGTATATCTATATATATATATATATATATATATATATATATATATATATATATATATATATATATATATATATATATATTAAAAAAAAACAAGAAGCGAGAAATGTCTAGGCCTCAACGTCTAGGCCTGCTGGACAACAACCTGTTCATTGGGCCTGGCCAGTCTTTGGGCCAACGGCTGGGGTGACTCCACTCCATGGACGGTGGAGATAAAACCCATAAATCACAGTGGGGTATGCATGGGTGGCCCACACAGTTTGGATCCACTGACATTTGTATTTTCCTTTCATCCATGGCTAGCCCGAAAACGGGCAGTAAGGTGGACCCAAATGTGGATAGTGGGTTAGCCCACTTAAATGGATGGCATGGATCATCATACCACATCAATGGTGGGCCATCAAACCAAGGAAAAAGAGAGAGAGAGAGAGAGAGAGAGAGAGAGAGAGAGAGAGAGAGAGAGAGAGTAAGAAGGGGAGGGACCCCGCCACTATGGGCCCTCCCTAAATACAAAGCATGCATCAAGATGGGTCCCACCATATGTGGGCCCTCAAATAAAAATTGACGGTTAGATCACCCACCTTTCTTGCTTCTTCTTGGATCAATGACAAGTTAAGCTCCTCGGCTACCACTTTGATGGAGGATGATGGTGATTGGACGGTGGAGATGGAAGATAGGGAGGTGGGCCACACCAAGCTCTCCTCTCTTGGAGATAGCTTGGACGTCTCTCATGGTGGGGTTGCTTTGGAGAATGAGAGAGAGAGAGTTGATGGGAGAGAAGTGATAAGAGAGAGGGATGGTGAGTGATGGATGAGTATACTAGTGTAAGGGAGAGAGAGTTGACTTTTGGGGGTTGTTGTACTTGGGGATGGAATGGAGTGATGGGTTGTACTTTGATTGATTGATCGGAATGATTTGACATTTGATAGAGATTCTCTTGCTCGACGTTTTTCTTCGAACTGAAGGTGGGCCCACATCTCCTGGCTCGGGTATCGTCTCAGCATGTGAGACACGGCGTCGGAACTCAGTGACGGCGCGGTCGCAAGGATACAAGTCTCGGGTCGAGCTGACTCTGATATACAGAACATGACTTAGGATCGCGCGTAAACACCGATAATAAATCGTGGGTCGCCAGAATTCGATTGGGAGGATCGCGAAAGGCTACGGAACGGTACGAGCTAGGATACGAGTCTCACAATTCTCCCCACCAAAAAAAAAATTCATCCTTGAAATTTACAGAACAGACAAGGAAAGAGGAAACATCATCAAGTATATATGTCAAGGCGCATCTAATCACAACCTCTTCCTCCCAATACGCATCATCAACACTATGGTAACCTTACTCATCTTCAGATCCCGGATCAGAGATGATAAAAAATGGAATACTATACAGCCTCACAATCTCAACGGTATGGAGCTATATCAGAAAATCTCTAAGTTATTCGAACTCGGGGATCTAACCATTCTAAGTCCTCAACAATCATAGAGTGCACGGTAGCTATCAGTAGATATATGATGTTATCTTCAGGTATTCTCAAGTTATGCTCTGATACCATCTTTTGTCATGCCCCAAACCCAGAAATTGATTCACAGAATTTTCAATCGCTGAATCCGCTGCCGACAGCCTCCGTAGTACCCATTCTCGGCTCCCAGTACTCATATGCTAGGTTCCGATCCTGGGATCCTACAAGGAGGATATTCTAATGTACATTTAACTCGTAAGGAACATAGCCACAAGTTTACCCAAATCACAAAAACAACATCATCATCATATATTTACTAATATAAACTTTGAATAAAATATTGAAAGGGAAATACATATGTCAAAATAAAATCAAAGCTCCAGAAGACAACTACATGCTTCAAGCTCCACGCTGCTGCAACCTAACATTACCTGCACGCATCTATCATGCACAAGCTTATAGAAAGCTTAAAGGGTGGTGTAAGTGTGTACAATAGGTAAGTGTTAAGTATTTAATACAATACCATAATCATACAATACTGGAAATACTGGTAAGATCATGAATCATATGATATCAGGGTAAGCAGAAATATTGACAAATCCATTAGTCAAACAATATCAGAGTACGCAATACAGATCAGCTATACAAATGAGGAGTCATAAAGAGAGCCCAATATCAGATGCCAAGGGTACAATACAATATGTAAATCTTGTTGAGTCTGTCTAGGCCATATAAGTGCAAAAACATAACATCCCAAAATGTCATATGCCTGCGGATGTAATGCATTATATGATACAAATGAAATGACCAAGCTGGAGTGTGAAGTCGGGATGATTGTACGTAGTATTGCACGCTATGGGGTCCACCACAAGGGACTTCTATCCAAACCAGTCCCATACCTAAATTTGGATAATCAGACTCAATGTGGTAAACTCCTGATCTTAGGTTAGTTGCGTGTCCCAACCGATATCCTGACAATTGCGAAGGTACACGTAACAGATAGTTGTGCACCACCAGCCCGAGTGGATAGTGAATGAATGAATGAATGAGTATAAAACTCATACTGTAACACCCTGAAAATTGGGGGTCGATCATAAACTCGACTCTCGAGTTCCAACGCATCACTTATGCAACAAAATGATTGATGATTGAATGTTGACTGTATTAGAATAGTGAACATGAGTGAGATTAAGCCAAACAACATATCATACTCCAGAGACAGTTAAATTTGCAAGCGGAAGACTGTGATAGATAGATAAAATATATAAACTAAGATGAGTCTCCAGAGTGTGATAACATTACCAGGTTAAATAATTACAAGTACAATTCTAAAATATACCAAATGTGTAAGGTCCTCTAGTCAATATCCCAAAAAGCCCCACCGATCAGGACACGGCTCACAGGAAGCCATCAGAAGACAACCAATACAAACAGGCATCGTAGTCATTGCAGAGGTCCGGCTCCGCCTCAGAAGTAGCCTCACCATCTAAAATCAGACAATGTCTGATGGGCGTTCGAAACACCATCCCATAACGTGGGAGTGAGTAGCTAACTCAGTGGAAACAATAAAGCATAGGTTAACATGTTATCGACTCAGTCAAGCAGTAATGATAAAGCAGTACAATCAAACACTCCTAACTACTCTAATTAATGCAAGTATGGATGCAGTCATGATGTATGCCCTCACCATATCCTCCCTCATGCGACACCATCTCACGTTCACGGCATGCTTTCATCCCTCAGTGCTCCACATCTTCCAGGCACATGCAATGCATGATGAGCATGATTACCGAGTTATTATTAGTCCATTTCAAATAGTATGATTGGGAAACTAAGGTACCTCCCTTGTATCATTCCCAAACATGATCCATTTTAGGGTCGTCAGTCCTAGTTAATCTTATACGATGGTGTGTTTTCTAGGTCACTACAAAGGCTGCCAGGGCTGTTACGCACAAAGGTTACACCACTCCCCCATCACCTCTTTAACGACTCATCACTATACAGAAACAGGCCTAGTTCATACTTCATACACCGCGACAAAACTTTAAGGCTCACCACGATTCCAGAGTATGCTTGAGGTCACTACAAAGGACTGTCAGGGCTGTTGCTCGCATTCGTTGCATCACTCCCCCATCACCTTATCAATGTAGGCCGACAACACGAATATAGTGTACCATACCACCCTAATCGGCTCACGAGTCTAGTTGCTCACTGGTCACTATGGGGAGGCACGTGGCCCCAGCGTAGGCCGACAGCTTGACTACGGTGTCTCATACCACCATGCCCGGCTCATGAGTCTTAGCGGATCGAGGTACCATGGTTAAAAGGGATTTCACTGGTAAGTTTGGTACCCTAGATTCAAGCAGAGGCGACCAAATATGGTGAACATACATTAGACAAATCAAGTTACTTGACGAGCTCGGTTAGCTCGAGCGCACAACAAGTTGAACGACATGAAGTGCATAAGCACTTCGCGTGACCAACCACTATCGCCAACCGAAGTACGGCTCGGGTTCGTCGAACACATCCCACATGGGAAATGAATCACAGCCACGAATTCAATTCTGGTAACGATTGTCTGGACTATAATCATAACCCCAAACACAGTAACTTGCAGATAGATAAAGCAGTAATGGATCAAGATTCAAATCATACAATCAAAGTATGGTATTTTCCGTTTAGGGCTGTCAGGGCTGTTGCACGCACTCGTTGCTCCACTCCCCCATCACCCATAACGGATCATACAACGTAAACATGAATTTAAGCATATGCATTACATAGATAAAATCATACAATCAATTGAGCATGCTATGAAGCACAACACAAGCATGAGTTTGTACATATTAAATTCCTAATCACACAGCTATCCAAGGAAATCATACACATAGTTAAAGGAGTTGAGAATCATATCTCAACACCCTTAAACATTACAATTTACTAACTACTACTCATTCAGACATTTCAACAAACACTTTAAAATACATACATCAACATACATGACATATGTTGATCACATAGGCATTAGGCCAAATCCTTTCACTAGGGAGTTGCCCTAATCATAACACGCGTACACCCACGACGGATAGTCAAGGAAAGTAGGAATCCAAGTTCCATATTCATTTGAACATTTTCACAAACACTTGGGCTACACATTTCAACATATATAGCGTATAGTGGCCGTGGCGTGATTCAGCGCAAATCCTTTTGTCAAAGGGGTATCGCCAATACAACAATCATATATCCATGACAATTAGTCATGGCGGGCTCAAATGAGAATTCTATACTCATTCAGTCATTTTCACAAACACGTAGAATACACTATTACAACATACATGGTGTATGTTAGCAAAACATGTATTAGGGCTATCCTTTCACCAAACAAGTATTTTATCCATGTATAATATAATCATATAGTAAATAATCATGGCAAATACATCTCCAAAATTTATACGTATACGGTACTTTCTAGAATACACAATTTCAACATACATAGTTTATATAAGCAAAACATGTATTAGGGTGAGTCCTTTCGCCAAACGAGTAATTTATCCACATATAATATATTCATACAACAATTAATCATGTCAAACACATTTCCAAAATTTGTATGTATACGGTACTTTCTACAAATACCTAGAGTATGTAGAATTCCATATTTTTCATCTTTAATCGAAACGGAAAACAGACAACACTTTATACATGTTCAATTGCATGCAGATCATGAATCTATCATTATCTGACATTGAAAGCATTGAAAACCGTAACCTATACACCTAAAGTCCTCACCTTTTGTCGTAGAATCGTAACGAAGTCAATAGGTTTTCTAGGGCTTTGTATTCGGCAGTTTGGCAACCTATAGAACGAAATAGGTTAGCTATTTCATAACCTACAACCACCTAAGCCCCAAATCAGATTAGGGTTAGGGTTTCTTACCTAGAAACGGAGCTAGAATCGCCGGGAAAATGATTTGAACGGAGTGGTGGAGCTCGTGGACCGGCAGGGAAGAGTGGTAGGGAGAATCTCCCAATGCTCCCACACTTTCTCTCTCTCTTTTCTCTCTTCTCTCTCTAGGGTTTCTCTCAAATTCGTATGGTTGCAATGAGAGAGGGTTTAAGGTCCTTATATAGGCTAAAAACTCACCGAAATAGACTCCAGGTCAAAGTATACTTAGGTTATAAGCAAAACGGATCAATTTCAGCTCAACGGAGGACTTCTGGCAGGCCTCCTTGAGCCAAATGTCGGATTAAGCTCACTAACGCTGGATCTACGTTTAGTTAAGTTTTCATTTCAGTGGGATTTCCAGATCACGTGTGGCGGACCAGTTTCAGTTCAACGGTCAGCAGATCTCGATCGGAATTCCGAGTATATGTAAATGTGTATGAAATTTTTCCTGATCCGAGGGTGTAATTTGGTCTGACTCTGACGGTCTGGTTGCTTAAAATTGATCCGCAAGCAACACGTGCCAGATTACTATTCAAGATATTTTATATTGAAATAATTTCACATTTCTCACACTCTTCACTTCGAGCTCAAGTGAATAGCGCTAGGACACTATCTGGATTTGATTTCCGAGATGGTTGTCAAGCCCAACAAGGCGGTCCTAATTCTTTAACTTCGTGTTAATCGACTTCCGACGTGCGGTCCAGATCTGATACGGAGTTTTGAGATGCTCCTGAGAGCAGCCGGGTAATGAGATTGATCCTAGATTTTAGGGTAACCTAGCGTCAATGATTCTACAAGTTTTGGGTCTTGCATATCGTATTTAAAATGATTGGTGCTAATTTCACAGGCACTCTAGTTTAACACTAGCTAAATCTCACCTAATTTCTAAATGATTTAGCCCTGTAAGATTTCTGTCTGAGGTGGTACTTAGTCCTTTATAGTTTGTATATAAAGTGATCCAAGTTATACTACTTAGCTAGTTTAAGATAGTGTCTAGGGTGAAAGTACTTTGAAAAATTGAAAGATCAAGGTGGTGAAGGGTGGAATTTGTGAAGAAAATGGTTTGAAAAGAGATTTGAGGCTTTAATTGAGTGTTTGAGAAGTTAAACCTGTGTTAGGATTGACCCATCGCCTAAGGACGTCTAATTTCAGGTTGGGAAAAATCTGGGCTGTTACACTTACCCAATAAGTCCACATATCAGTATAGTTCATCTCTAGGATCATCACCGGGGTCTAGTACACATTACATGCAAATCATCGCCCACTGACTCGCGACCATACAAGTGAAAGAGACCTCACTATCCACCTGACCAGCAATCAACCAATATCTACCCGACACTGAAAAGACCGAGCTATATGTCCTAGAGGGGGGGGGGAGAATAGGAGTATGCCAAATTAAAAAATAACTCAGAATTTAATTAACTTAAATACAGATAGCAATAGACAATCCCAAAATGATGAATTTAAAGACAACCTCAAAAGAACAAGTATTGAGAGGTTGATACAAATGTTGTTCTAAGGACAACCTTGCACCATAAAAACCAAGGGTTTATGGCAGGACAACCTTACTAGAACGATTTGTGTATCAAAAACTCAAACTGATACAGAGGAATAAAGAAATCAATAGCAAGAAAGGAAATCTAAGCTATTACAACATTCTTCACATTTGCATAAAATAAATTATAACATTCTCCAAAATGCAAAAAGGAAATTACAATCATCCACAAAATAAATAAACATTCAATCCACATGACAAGAAATTATAGTGGTTCGCTTGTGTGTACACCAATTGTTTAGAAAAACAGCCACACAAGTGCTCCACTCCTAATATCCTCACACAATGGATATTAGCGTTCACTATGAAAATAGGGTTTTCCAAGTTCACCTAAAACCTTCACAATTGTGTCTTTCAAGTGGGCTTACACAATTCAAAAAACCTCATGCTCTTAGTTTTCTAGATCACCTAAGATAAACCAAAACAGAGATATTTCTAGCACAATCTCAAAAACTAAAACAGAAATTTATAATAATGTAAAATACCTGGATATTCTCTTTTTGATGTTGTCCGGAAGAACCAAATCAGAGTAGAATTTCAACGTAGAAGTTCAATGTCCAAACTCACTTATGAAATGGTTTTAGGTTCTAAATTGATTTTAAATTAAATCAAGTTGGGCTAGCTCTATTTGATTTTGATTCCAAGAAAAGGGCAATCTCAATCCCTTCTTCAAATATGATTGGAATAAAGAATACAAAATAAAATATAATAAAGCTAAATTAAGAGAATATTAAATGAGCACAATATAGCTTAAAAAGAACACTAAATTATCTCTCAGAGTGACAAATTGAATTAGCTTGAATTGAATTGAGAAACTCTGAAATTTGTGTTCTATTTATAGGTGAAGAAATTGCATTCACGACTGGTCCTGAGGACACTACGACAGGTCGTAGGACCAACAAATTTTTGAAATTTTGAGCGCAATCGGATAAAGCCATTCCACGACTGGTCGTAGGACCTTCACGACTAGTCGAAGGACCTTGACAACTGGTCGAGACCTATCCACGACTGGTCATGTGGAACCAATTTTAATTGTTGGACTTTGAGTTGTGGCTGCAAGACTGGTCGAGAACGAGTCATGCACTGTTCATACGACTAGTCGAGCAGTCTCTAAGACTGGTCGTGGCCTAACAAAAAATTTTAAAATTTTATAACCAACTTAGGACTGGTCATGGAATTTCTTGGACTGGTCGAGCCAGTGCTAGGACTAGTCGAACAGAGCCCAAGACTAGTCGAGAAATAATCTATTCACTTATAAAATGATCTAATTGAATTATGTATTCAAAATGACTACCCTAAGGTCAATCTTAAGGTCATTCATACCTTGTTAGTGATGTATGAACATTGAAACTACTTTTCCTTTGGTTGATAGATGATCTTTGAAGGTCACGAAGCTTGAGGTCTTGACATATATAGAAGCTTGAACTTGAGAACTTTTGAAGCTTCAATTTGTAGTTACACTGAAGCTTGAGCTTGAGGTACTTGAGTTGAACTTCACCTTGAGTCTTGAGTCCCAAAGTACAGACCATTGTCTTGCCTTTAGAAATACCTTTCAAACCTTGAACTTTGAGGCTTTGAAGGAGTAAACTATGTACTTGATCTTGCATTAGAAGTTCTTGAAGTAAAGACCATTGTCCTTGTACATTATTTGCATTGTCTTGAATATATCGATGCGCTACACAAGACATAGATTCCAAGAGGTATTGGCATTACAAAATTTTACAATTATAGGGGCTAAAAACCATAGCACTTACAATCTCCCCCTTTATCAAATTTGTGACAAAACACACTCTATACAAACATAAGCATTATACGACAAAGAATCATGCACAAGTTATAACAAGAAACCCGTTACAACCTGGTTAAAGAATCATGCACTAGTTATATAGAAGAAAGCAAGCATTTTGCTACTACTCCCCCTTACTCCTATCCATCCATCCACAATCCACATGCCCCATATCCATCCATCCACAATCCACATGCCTCAAATCACAAACACCATATATCACCATATATCAAGCATGTCAAAATTCTCCCCCTTTTGTCACAATATGACAAAGGAAGAACCCAATATCAGGATGTAGATAAACAAAGAATAAGACGAGCAATGAGGAATAAAGGAGCAAGAGATGAAAATTCATAAGCAAATAATGTTCAAGCATCATTAATAAACATCATCCATGTTCAACCAAAGTCAATCCATAAAGCAAGAGGAAGCAAAGTATCATAAGAGTTATTACAATCCAAAATTAGAAAATACTAATCAGATCCTGAAGAGGGAGTAGGAATAGATGGATCAATTTGATGTAAACCCTTATTAATGTGCCTCATATATTTACGCATATAAGCAAATTGTGAATCCTGGGTTACACGAATCTGAGCCACCTGTTCCTCAAGAGAATGCAACCTCTCAGTGAAATCAGAAGGCTAATAATCAGGCTCAGCCTCAGAATCTGATTCAATCTCATCAAAGATATCGTCCATGTTAATATCATCTGCAGTGTAAATCGTCTTCTTCTTCATTTTCTGCTTCAGCTCCACCAACACCCATATTAACTTGACCAGCAACCAACCTCAAATTCTTTTTATTTATATTTGAGTTGTTGAAAATAAGGTGTTGAATAGGAGCCTCTTCAATAGGCATAGCCACTAACATATGGGTGACCAACACAGTCATAAGAAATGCAAAAGGGATATCACCGTGTCTAGGATGGAGACAGAAGTGTATAATGAAATGACATATCAAAGAAGGAAGACAAATAGATGTACCAGAGATGATGGAATGGAGAATCTAAACCACGAAAGAGGTGAGTTCGGTTTTGTTATCAGAACGTGGATAAAGATTTGAAATAAATATCCTGTGAAGGACCCTGTATCTACGTAACAAATATTTTGAAGAAAGCACTGTAAGTGCTATGGTCTCATGCTCCATTGGTTGTCAAATTTTGTTATGTCAAAACATCTATCTATGTCTTGTGTTTGTATAGTGATTTATATGTATTCAAGACAATGCATAAACACTTCATGACATTGGATGTCTTTAAGAAATACAAAGTGTACTTCATCATCCTATCAATGTTTAAAGCTACAATGTTGAAGTTCAAGTCTCAAGAAACAACTTCAAGACTCAAGAAATGACTTCAAGACTCAAAAGCAACGCATGAAGTAATTTTTACGCTGATGAAGATCTCAAGATTAAAGCTACAACAAGTTCAAGATCTCAAGCTTGATATGGTTCAAATATCTACATTCGTTGAATGGTTGAAGTTCAATGTCCATACGACATGTTTCAGGTTTGACTGACCGTAGGTTGACCTTATAAGTAGGTCACTTTGGATACATAAATCAAATGTTTATTTTACATAAGTTTGGTCTATTCTACGACCAGTCCTAGCATTGGTTCGACTAGTCCAAGAAATTCCACGACCAGTCCTAAGTTGTTGAAGATTTTCAGAATTTTTTGGTACACCTACGATCAGTCCTGGAGGTCCTTCGACCGGTCGTAGGAATGTCTTCGACTCGTTCTCGACCAGTCGTAGGGCTACAACTCAAAGTCCAGCGAGCTAATCTATGGTCCTACGACCAGTCGTAGAGATCTACGACCAGTCGTAGGTGACCCACGACAGTCGTAGGCTTCCCACGACTAGTCGTGGAACGACTTTCAAAGATCGCGCTCAATATTTCAAATATCCGTTAGAGCTACGACCAGTCGAAGGTTTCTAAGACTTCGTAGACGCGATTTTTCTCTATAAATTGAACACGAAATTCAGAGTTTTTAGTATTCAACTCGATTCAATTCAAGAAACTTCAAGTGATCACTCTGAGATAAGTCTGTGTTTATTTTAAGCTACGTTGTGCTTATTTAATATTCCTTTTTGCTAGCTTATTTAATTTGATTTTGTTTCTGTATTCCAATCTTATTTGAAAAGAGGAATTACCTTATTCCTTCTTCTTGGAATCAAACTCAATATAGCTACGCCAACAAGTTAAAATCTAAAATCTATTAGAATTTAGAACCATATTAAAGTGAGTATTGGAAATTGAACTTTGACATTCAATCATCTACTCCGATTGGTTCTACCCACCGGCTGCTACGAAAAGGAGAAATCCAGGTATTTTACATTCTGTAAAATTTCATTTCTTTTGGTTTTGTTTGAGATTAAGCCAGAAAAATCTCATTGTATTGGTTATCTGAGGAGAGCCAGAAAACTCAGAAAAGAGGGGTTTTTGAATTGTGTAAGCCCGAGCGAAAAAGACACAATTGTAAAGGTTTTGGGTGAACCTCTGAAAACCTATTTGATAATGAATGCTAATATTCCCTGTGTGAGGATATTAGGAGTGGAGTAGCATTCTGTGTGGCTGTTGTAAGACAGTTGGTGTACACACAGGCGAACCACTATAACTTTTTGTCTTGTGGATTGAATGCTTGCTTAATTTTCATATCTTTTATCATTGCTGTCCTTCTTCCTTTGTCATTTTGTGTCAAAAAGGGGGAGAAGTTTTGGGAGGCTTTCATTTTGGTTGGATTTAATGATTATGATTAGTTTCATTCATGTCTATTTATATATGGATGTGCTGCTATTACTCAGGGGAGTTAAGCTTCTCAGGGGGAGTTAAGTTAAGCTTCTCAGGGGAGTATGCTAGATATTGCTTATGTGTCTATATAACTGGTACATGATTCTCTATTTGAACCTGTTGTGCCTGTACTTCTCTTATTTCTCTTAAGAGTATTATTATTTGGGTGTTTTGTCACAATTTTACAAAGGGGGAGATTGTAAGTGCTATGGTCTCATGCTCCATTGGTTGTCAAATTTTGTTGTGTCAAAACTATCTATCTGTGTCTTGTGTTTGTATGGTGATTTATATGTATTCAAGACCTGCATAAACCTTCATGACATTGGATGTCTTTAAGAAATACAAAGTGTACTTCATCATCCTATCAATGTTTAAAGCTACAATGTTGAAGTTCAAGTCTCAAGAAACAACTTCAAGACTCAAGAAATGACTTCAAGACTCAAAAGCAATGCATGAAGTAGTTTTTATGCTGATGAAGATCTCAAGATTAAAGCTACAACAAGTTCAAGATCTCAAGCTTGATATGGTTCAAATATCTACATTCATTGAATGGTTGAAGTTCAATGTCCATACGACATGTTTCAGGTTTGACTGACCGTAGGTTGACCTTATAAGTAGGTCACTTTGGATACATAAATCAAATGTTTATTTTACATAAGTTTGGTCTATTCTACGACCAGTCCTAGCATTGGTTCGACTAGTCCAAGAAATTCCACGACCAGTCCTAAGTTGTTGAAGATTTTCAGAATTTTTTGGTACACCTACGATCAGTCCTGGAGGTCCTTCGACCGGTCGTAGGAATGTCTTCGACTCGTTCTCGACCAGTCGTAGGGCTACGACTCAAAGTCCAGCGAGCTAATCTATGGTCCTACGACCAGTCGTAGAGATCTACGACCAGTCGTAGGTGACCCACGACCAGTCGTAGGCTTCCCACGACTAGTCGTGGAACGACTTTCAAAGATCGCGCTCAATATTTCAAATATCCGTTAGAGCTACGACCAGTCGAAGGTTTCTAAGACTAGTCGTAGACGCGATTTTTGTCTCTATAAATTGAACACGAAATTCAGAGTTTTTAGTATTCAACTCGATTCAATTCAAGAAACTTCAAGTGATCACTCTGAGATAAGTCTGTGTTTATTTTAAGCTACGTTGTGCTTATTTAATATTCCTTTTTGCTAGCTTATTTAATTTGATTTTGTTTCTGTATTCCAATCTTATTTGAAAAGAGGAATTACCTTATTCCTTCTTCTTGGAATCAAACTCAAATATAGCTACGCCCAACAAGTTAAAATCTAAAATCTATTAGAATTTAGAACCATATTAAAGTGAGTATTGGAAATTGAACTTTGACATTCAATCATCTACTCCGATTGGTTCTACTACCGGCTGCTACGAAAAGGAGAATCCAGGTATTTTACAATTCTGTAAAATTTCATTTCTTTTGTTTTGTTTGAGGTTAAGCCAGAAAAATCTCATTGTATTGGTTATCTGAGGAGACCCAGAAAACTCAGAAAAGAGGGTTTTTGAATTGTGTAACCCGAGCGAAAGACACAATTGTAAAGGTTTTGGGTGACCTCTGAAAACCTATTTGATAAGATGCTATATTCCCTGTGTGAGGATATTAGGAGTGGAGTAGCATTCTGTGTGGCTTGTTGTAAGACAGTTGGTGTACACACAGGCGAACCACTATACTTTTTGTCGTGGATTGAATGCTTGCTTAATTTTCATATCTTTTTATCATTGCTGTCCTTCTTCCTTTGTCATTTTTGTGTCAAAATGGGGAGAAGTTTTGGGAGGCTTTCATTTGGTTGGATTTAATGATTATGATTAGTTTCCATTATGTCTATTATATAATGATGGCTGTTTATTACTCAAGGAGTTAAGCTCTCAGGGGGATTTAGTTAAGCTTCTCAGGGGGGGAGTTATGCCAGAATTGCTTATGATGTCTATTAACTGGTACATGATTCTCTATTTTGAACCTGTTTGCCTGTACTTTCTCTTATTATTTCTCTTTCTCTTAGAAAGTATTATTATTTGGGTGTTTTGTCACAAATTGACAAAGGGGAGATTGTAAGTGCTATGGTCTCATGCTCCTTTGGTTGTCAAATTTTGTTGTGTCAAAACATCTATCTGTGTCTTGTGTTTGTATGGTGATTTTATGTATTCAAGACACTGCATAAACACTTCATGACATTGGATGTCTTAAGAAATACAAAGTGTACTTCTCATCCTATCATGTTTAAAGCTACAATGTTGAAGTTCAAGTCTCAAGAAACCTTCAAGATCAAGAAATGACTTCAAGACTCAAAAGCAAAATGAAGTAGTTTCACGCTGATGAAGATCTCAAGATTAAAGCTACAACAAGTTCAAGATCTCAAGCTTGATATGGTTCAAATATCTACATTCGTTGAATGGTTGAAGTTCAATGTCCATACGACATGTTTCAGGTTTGACTGACCTTAGGTTGACCTTATAAGTAGGTCACTTTGGATACATAAATCAAATGTTTATTTTACATAAGTTTGGTCTATTCTACGACCAGTCCTAGCATTGGTTCGACTAGTCCAAGAAATTCCACGACCAGTCCTAAGTTGTTGAAGATTTTCAGAATTTTTGGTACACCCACGACCAGTCCTGGAGGTCCTTCGACCGGTCGTAGGAGTGTCTTCGACTCGTTCTCGACCAGTCGTAGAGCTACGACTCAAAGTCCAGCAAGCTAATCTATGGTCCTACGACCAGTCGTAGAGATCTACGACCAGTCGTAGGTGACCCACGACCAGTCGTAGGCTTCCCACGACCAGTCGTGGAACGACTTTCAAAGATCGCGCTCAATATTTCAAATATCCGTTAGAGCTACGACCAGTCGAAGGTTTCTAAGACCAGTCGTAGACGCGATTTTTGTCTATAAATTGAACACGAAATTCAGAGTTTTTACAATTCAACTCGATTCAATTCAAGAAATTTCAAGTGATCACTCTGAGATAAGTCTGTGTTTATTTTAAGCTACGTTGTGCTTATTAATATTTTTTTGCTAGCTTATTTAATTTGATTTTGTTTCTGTATTCCAATCTTATTTGAAAAGAGGAATTACCTTATTCCTTCTTCTTGGAATCAAAATCAAATATAGCTACGCCCAACTAGTTAAAATCTAAAATCTATTAGAATTTAGAACCATATTAAAGTGAGTATTGGAAATTGAACTTTGACATTCAATCATCTACTCCGATTGGTTCTACCGGGCTGCTACGAAAAGGAGAAATCCAGGTATTTTACAATTCTGTAAAATTTCATTACTTTTGGTTTTGTTTGAGGTTAAGCCAGAAAAATCTCATTGTATTGGTTATCTGAGGAGAGCCAGAAAACTCAGAAAAGAGGGGTTTTTGAATTGTGTAAGCCCGAGTGAAAAAGACACAATTGTAAAGGTTTGGGGTGAACCTGTGAAAACCTATTTGATAGTGAACGCTAATATCCCCTGTGTGAGGATATTAGGAGTGGAGTAGCATTCTGTGTGGCTGTTGAAAGACAGTTGGTGTACACACAGGCGAACCACTATAACTCTTTGTCTTGTGGATTGAATGCTTGCTTAATTTTCATATCTTTTATCATTCAATTGTGTGGAATGTACAAGTGGATGTGAATGTTGTAACTATTTACATTTCAAGCAAGTGTGGGGATTGTTGTAATAATTTAGATCTATATTTCTGCATTTAATTTCAATTCCTTGCTATTCATTTATTTCTATTAAAATTGAGTCCTTGATCCAAAAGATGTTCTAGAAATAAGGTTGTCCTACCATAAGCCCTTGTTTATTATGGTGTAAGGTTGTCCTTAGAACTGAATTTGTATCAATCTCTCAATACTTATTTATCAAGGTGATTTGATTTCAGCATTGTGAATTGATTTATAATTGTAAGGCTATTGGTTTATTTTATTTCCGCTGATTTTATTTTAATTTGGCATAGTCCTATTCACCCCCCCCCCCTCTAGGACATATAGCTTGGCCTTTTCAAGTGGTATCAAAGCCTAATAGCTCATTTTTGTTGCTTTTTATTTGGATTTATTTCCTGAGCTAACGATCTAAGCTATATAAAAAGATGTCAAATTTTGATAGCCTTTCAGTTACTAGGCTCCACCCTTTGATGGCTCCAACTATGCCTATTGGAAAGCCAGAATGAGGATCTTCCTCAAATCAATGGATGAAAGTGTGTGGCAAGCCACAGTGACTGAATGGAATCCTCCTATCATGGAAGTAACTGGTGTTGATGGTTCAAAATCTATGAAAATTACACCGTATTTCCAATGGACCACACTTCAGAAAAATGAGAGTAGTGCAAATGCTAAAGCACTAAATGCAATCACTTGCGCACTATCCGGATGAGTTCAAAAGAATCATATCCTGTGATACTGCAAAGCAAGCCTGGGATGGGATATATTAGAAATGACACACGAAGGTACATCAATTGTCAAGAAATCTAAAGTCCAACTCCTCACAACTAAATTTGAAGAAATTCATATGGAGGAAAATGAAATGTTTATGGACTTTTACACTAGATTGAATGACATTGTAAACTCAATGTGGGGTCTTGGCGATAAGATCCCAGAAAGTAAAGTGTGTGCAAAAATACTACGCTCTCTTCCTGAACGGTTCAATTCTAAGGTAACCGCAATCCAGGAACTTCGTGATACGGATAATATGAGGGTAGAAGAATTAGTTGGTTCTTTACAAACCTATGAATTAAGTTTTAAAGCTCCTAAAGGTAAATCTATTGCTTTGAAGTCGTCTCTAAAGGTATTACTCAAGAAAATTCAGATTCAGAAAATCTGAAGATGATATGGCCCTTTTGGCGAAAAAGTTTTATAAGATTTTCAAAAGTAAGAAAAGAGTCGACTTTCAAAAGGCAAATAAAAAAGAAACGTTCTAAACTAAGTCTAAAACTTGGAAGTCTTTAATTATGTTAAAATGTCAATGTTACAACTGTCAAGAATAGGCATTTAGCAAACAAATGTCCTAAAAAGGACAGATCCAAAAGGAAGGGTATGTTGGCTACTTGGGATGAATCGTCTGATTCTGAAGCCTCTTCTGAATCAGAAAATCAGAAACCGAGTCGGGCAGTGAACTTAAGGCCCTTATGACTCTAGCCAAGTTTACTTTTTCAGATCACGATGATATTCAACAAGTGAAGAAAATTTGGATAGTGATCATGAAAATGATGAAGATCTTCAAGATGCTTACAATGCCTTATATAAGGAAAGTTGTAAAATTGCTGTCAAACTTAAACTTCAAAAAGAAAAGTTTTTAAACTTAAAGAATGTTTTGAAACCCTTGTTTTAGAAAAATCCCAAATTTCAGATTGTTTTGAAAAATCAAAGTGTGATCTGGAATTCAAAACCTCCCTGATTGAAAATTTGAAATCTGAAAATGAGAAACTTAAAAATGAAGTATCTTCTCTTCTGAGTTTGAAGGACACATGGAGATATGCCCAAGGTGATCCAAAATTAGAAAAATTATTATCCGGATCAAGAAAATGTGGCGATCGATCCGGGTTGGGCTATGATAAAAACACGTCTCCTAAACAGAAGAATACTCCTTCCAATTTTGTGAAAGGAGAGACTTCTAACTCAAAAGGAAAAGGTACTAGTCAAGTTTTTTCTAAAAATACAAAAACTTTTCAAAAACCCAAAAGCAGCTATATAAATTTCAAAAATCAGATTCGAAACCCACTAGCTGAAAAAATTGTTGATTTACTTAAGGAGCTATTAAAATCTAACTCAGTAGGTCACTCTTACAACTGTAAACAAAAGAAGACCAACTATTCTCCTAAACCCAAAACAGTTCTGAAATGGGTTCCTAAGGTTGCCTGTTTGGTTGCTCACACTGCTTTCAAAGCTACAAGCCATTCAAAATGGTACCTAGATAGTGGATGCTCCAGACATATGACAGGCGACAAGGCGCTATTCACCGATCTTAAAGATATGACTGATGGGTCAGTCACATTTGGTGATGGTAGCAACTGCAAGATAATTGGCAAAGGTACGGTCCAACTCTATAACCTTCCCTTATTTAAAAATGTTTTATATGTTGAGGGTTTAAAACACAACCTGTTGAGCATATCTCAAATATGCGATAACAACCATAGTGTTAAATTTTCTAATCAAGGTTGTGAAATTATAAACGAAAAGGGTTCTGTAATATTAACTGGTCGCAGAACTTCTGAAAACTGCTATATAGTAAGCGATGGTAGCTCATCTAAACAAACGTGCTACATGGTCCATACCGATGAGACAGAATTATGGCATAAACGCCTCGGACATGTACACTACCGAAAATTATACAGATTGAGCAAAGGAGAACTAATTAGAGGTCTACCTAAGATGCAAAAAGTAGACAAGATTTGTGGTGAATGCCAGTATGGTAAACAAACTAGGAGCTCTCACAAAAGGTGAACTCCAATACCACCACAAGACCACTCGAGCTTCTCCACATGGATCTTATAGGACCAACAAGAACGGAAAGTCGAGGTGGCAAAAAATACATCTTAGTTATCGTAGATGATTATACAAGATACACTGGGTTTCATTCTTGAGGGACAAATCAGAAACCCTTGATGAAGTGAAAAAGATTATAAAACGGATTCAAACTGAAAAATGTTCTCAAGTCAACAAGATCCGTAGTGATCATGGATCCGAATTTGAAAATAGCGGTTTTGAGAAATTCTGTAGCGATCAGGAATATCGCATGAATTCTCTGCACCTAAGACTCCTCAACAAAATGGAATTGTCGAGAGGAAAAATAGAGTGCTTCAAGAAATGGGAAATGTTATGTTAAATAGCATGAAGCTCCCTAGGAATCTCTGGGCTGAAGCAGTGAATACTGCCTGCTACATTATTAACCGTGTTTATATTTGCAAATCTAATAATAAAACGGCTTATGAAATGTGGTTTGAGAAAAAGCCTTCTGTCAAATACTTTCGAGTTTTTGGCAGCAAGTGCTATATTTTGCGTGACCGTGAAAATTTGGGAAAGTTCGACACTAAAAGTGATGAAGGGATCTTTTTAGGATTCTTTAAACAGTCGTGCATATCGTGTTCTGAACAACAGGACCGGTGTGATTCAAGAGTCAATAAATGTTGTGATTGACGATCATTTGAATACACCTGTCCTAGTTCAGATAATGATGAAGTTCTTATACTTGAAAAACAAGAAACTTCATCAAGTGAAACTAATCTGAATTAAGGACTGTTAAAGATCATCCAACTTCTCAAATACTTGGAAACCCTCTCACTGGTGTGCGCACTCGTAGACAATTAGAGGACATATGTAACTACGTATGCTTTACATCCCAGATAGAACCGGTTAACGTGAAAGAAGCACTTTCGGATGAAAACTGGATAGTTGCGATGCAGGAAGAACTTAATCAGTTTGTCAGAAATGATGTCTGGTACCTTGTTCCTAGACCTAAAGATAAACATATTATTGGAACAAAATGGATTTTCAAAAACAAATCTGATGAACTTGGAAATATTATTCGAAATAAAGCAAGGCTAGTTGTACAGGGGTATACACAAATTGAAGGTATTGACTATAATGAAACATTTGCCCCTGTAGCTCGTCTTGAATCAATCAGACTTTTTATCTCCATTGCTTGTTTTAGGAAGATTAAAATTTACCAAATGGATGTAAAAAGTGCCTTTTTGAATGGTGATTTACATGAAGAGGTATATGTTGAACAACCTACAGGGTTTGAAGATCCTAAATTTACTGATCATGTGTATCGTCTTAAGAAGGCTCTCTATGGTCTGAAACAAGCTCCCAGAGCATGGTACGAAAAACTGACTAAGTTTTTACTGAGTCATAATTTTCAGATGGGATGTGTTGATAAGACGCTCTTTGTTAAGAAACATAACGATGATATTCTAATGGTTCAAATATATGTTGACGATATTATTTATGGATCAACCTGTACTAACATGACTGTTGAGTTTGCAGATTTAATGAAGTCTAAATTCGAAATGAGCATGGTTGGAGAATTAAATTATTTCCTAGGGTTGCAAGTAAAACAACAACCTGATGGAATTTTTATCTCTCAAACCAAATATGCTCTGAACTTAATTAAGAAATTTGGATTTGAGAATGGTAAAAATTTTGATACTCCTATGAGTACAACTTTGAGACTCTCAAAAGACTCTACAGGTAATGATGTGGATCCTAAATTGTATCGTAGTTTGATTGGGTTTGTTTTATTTGACTGCAAGTAGACCAGATATCGCTTTGAGTGTTGGTATTTGTGCTCGTTATCAGTCAAATCCTAAAGAATCTCACTTAACTGCTGTTAAGCGGATTATGCGATATGTCGCAAGTTCTGCTAAACTGGGTCTCTGGTATCCACATGAGACTAGTGTTCAATTAGCCGGGTACTCAGATGCTGACTGGGCTGGAAACATTGATGATAGGAAATCAACCAGTGGTGTGGTGTTGTTCTACATTGGAAATTGTCTTGTTTCTTGTTTAGCAAGAAGCAAAGTTCTATATCGCTATCAACAGCTGAGGCTGAATACATTGCTGCTGGAAATGCATGTACTCAGCTTGTTTGGATGAAACGTATGTTAAGCGATTATGGAATTACACAGGATTCTATGATTTGTTTTGTGATAATTCCAGTGCAATAAATATCTCAAAAAATCCAGTTCAGCATTCACGTACTAAGCATATTGACATTAGATTTCATTACATTCGTGAATTAGTGGAAGAAAAATTAAAAATTAATATATTGGATTACATTCCAACCGAGACTCAACTTGCGGACATTTTCACTAAACCGCTCGACAAAAGCAGGTTTAATAAATTAAAGTTTGATCTCGGTATGTGCAATTTAAATTGAATTTGCATGCTTTGGTGTATCATAATGTACATATGTTTGATGTTTTATTTCCTTAAATTTGAAAATCATTTGAAAAATTGCAAATTTTAGTCGGTACTCGACCAGTCGTGAGTGTACACGACCAGTCGTGATACGACCGGTCGAACACATCCACGACCGGTCGTGAAACTCGTGAAACTCATGAATTCACTTTATTTTAGGGATTTGGCTCTTCTTCTTCATTTCCTTTTGTCTCTCCAACGAGCCTAGCCTCGACCGGTCGAACCCACCTTCATGATACTTCAAGGTTAGTGGTTCTTTTACAATTTTCTTGCAGATTCTTGTTATTGGTGTTTCAAATTTCACTCTTGTAGAATCTATTTGCTCTTTCATTGCAAGTTTGGGTTTCTCTTGAAAAATCTGTTCTATCAAAACCCCACTTCTTCTTTCTTGCATCTTATAGTTTCCTTGATTCCTCCTTTGAAAATGGATGCTAGGGGTAAAAAGAAAACTACACGTGGTCCCTCTTCATCTAGATCAGCATCTATTACGCAACGTCATCTTCGCTCTCCGAAAATGATCCTTCAGATGCACGGGATTTGCGTATGCGCAATATTATAGTTGAGCGTCCTGTTAATGTTAATCACATTGCTTCCTTTGGTATCCTTCCTCTGTTGCAATCTGTGGGATGGGATAACATCTTACATTGGGGTGGAGCTGCATACCAGTCCATTGCCCAATCCATGTTTGCTGTATTTGTGATTCTTCTCTTGAGAATTTAACCTTTAAAATTGATACTCAAGAAGGCTTATTTTCAGTGGATCGACATTTGATAGCTCACCTTATGGAAATACCTGTCAATGATGAGGGCATTCCGATTCATATATTACATGACAAACTCTCAGAATCTGAACGACAAATGCTTACTAGAGATTTGTGTAATTTGGATGTTCACTGGACTCATAAAGGTCATGCACTTCCCTTAAGGTACTTGTTACCCAGACACAGAGTGCTTCACAGGATTTTCATCTCAAATCTATATCCGCGTTCTGGTAATAAAACCGAACTCACTGCATTCATGGTTCGTGTTTTGCATTCTGTCATCTCTGGTGCGAAAATCTGTCTACCTTCGTTAATTTGTCACTCCATTATTTTGTCTCGTCACCATCCAGGTCATAGTGATATTCCCTTTGGTTATTTGATGACTATGCTCGCCAATCATATGCTCGTGGCTATGCCTGTTAGAGAAAAACCCATCCATCATCTCCCTTTTAATAATTCCAATCTTAACAAGATGAATTTAGAATTGATTCCTGGCCAAGTGGATGCTGGTAGCAGTGGTGCTGAAGCAGGAAATGCAGATCAAGCTGGTGATCTTCCTGGAGACGTAAATATGGATGATTTATTTGAAGAACTTGAGTCAGACTCGGCTGATGATCCTGACTTTCAGCCTTCTGATTTTGATGAGAGGTTGAATTCTCTTCAAGAACAGGTGGCTCAAATTCGTGTTACCCAAGACACTCAATTTTCTTATTTACGCAAATATATGAGGCGGGTTGCTAGGGGTTTACACAAAAGTGATCCATCTAATCCTGCTCCCTCTTCTGGTTCTGACTGACTTTTTATTTGGTCTGTAATAACTAATATTTTTCTTTGCTTTTAGTCTGAACTTTGCTTGCTTACTGACTTTTTGTTGAATTATGCACTATGCTCTCTTGCATCTATATTCCATCTCTCATTTTCCTTATCATTGCTGTCCTTCTTCCTTTGTCATTTTGTGTCAAAAAGGGGGAGAAGTTTTGGGAGGCTTTCATTTTGGTTGGATTTAATGATTATGATTAGTTTCATTCATGTCTATTTATATATGGATGTGCTGTGCTATTACTCAAGGGAGTTAAGCTTCTCAGGGGGAGTTAAGCTTCTCAGGGGGAGTTATGCTAGATATTGCTTATGATGTCTATATAACTGGTGCATGATTCTCTATTTAAACCTGTTGTGCCTGTACTTCTCTTATTTCTATTGGAAGTATTATTATTTGGGTGTTTTGTCACAAATTTGACAAAGGGGGAGATTGTAAGTGCTATGGTCTCATGCTCCTTTGGTTGTCAAATTTTGTTGTGTCAAAACATCTATCTGTGTCTTGTGTTTGTATGGTGATTTATATGTATTCAAGACACTGCATAAACACTTCATGACATTGGATGTCTTTAAGAAATACAAAGTGTACTTCATCATCCTATCAATGTTTAAAGCTACAATGTTGAAGTTCAAGTCTCAAGAAACAACTTCAAGACTCAAGAAATGACTTCAAGACTCAAAAGCAATGCATGAAGTAGTTTTTATGCTGATGAAGATCTCAAGATTAAAGCTACAACAAGTTCAAGATCTCAAGCTTGATATGGTTCAAATATCTACATTCGTTGAATGGTTGAAGTTCAATGTCCATACGACATGTTTCAGGTTTGACTGACCGTAGGTTGACCTTATAAGTAGGTCACTTTGGATACATAAATCAAATGTTTATTTTACATAAGTTTGGTCTATTCTACGACCAGTCCTAGCATTGGTTCGACTAGTCCAGAAAAGTCCAAGAAATTCCACGACCAGTCCTAAGTTGTTGAAGATTTTCAGAATTTTTTGGTACACCTACGACCAGTCCTGGAGGTCCTTCGACCGGTCGTAGGAGTGTCTTCGACTCGTTCTCGACCAGTCGTAGGGCTTCTCAAGTCGTAGGGCTACGACTCAAAGTCCAGCGAGCTAATCTATGGTCCTACGACCAGTCGTAGAGATCTACGACCAGTCGTAGGTGACCCACGACCAGTCGTAGGCTTCCCACGACTAGTCGTGGAACGACTTTCAAGATCGCGCTCAATATTTCAAATATCCGTTAGGCTACGACCAGTCGAAGGTTTCTAAGACTAGTCGTAGACGCGATTTTTGTCTCTATAAATTGAACACGAAAATCAGAGTTTTTAGTATTCAACTCGATTCATTCAAGAAAACTTCAAGTGATCACTCTGAGATAAGTCTGTGTTTATTTTAAGCTACGTTTGCTTATTTAATATTCCTTTTTGCTAGCTTATTTAATTTGATTTTGTTTCTGTATTCCAATCTTATTTGAAAAGAGGAATTACCTTATTCCTTCTTCTTGGAATCAAACTCAAATATAGCTACGCCCAACAAGTTTAATCTAAAATCTATTAGAATTAGAACCATATTAAAGTGAGTATTGAAAATTGAACTTTGACATTCAATCATCTACTCCGATTGGTTCTACCGGGCTGCTACGAAAAGGAGAAATCCAGGTATTTTACAATTCTGTAACATTTCATTTCCTTTGGTTTTTGTTTGAGGTTAAGCCAGAAAAATCTCATTGTATTGGTTATTTGAGGAGAGCCGAAAACTCAGAAAAGAGGGGTTTTGAATTGTGTAAGCCCGAGTGAAAAAGACACAATTGTAAAGGTTTTGGGTGACCCTCTGAAACCTATTTGATAATGATGCTAATATTCCCTGTGTGAGGATATTAGGAGTGGAGTAGCATTCTGTGTGCTGTTGTAAGACAGTTGGTGTACACACAGGCGAACCACTATAACTTTTGTCTTGTGGATTGAATGCTTGCTTAATTTTCATATCTTTTATCATTCAATTGTGTGGAATGTACAAGTGGATGTGAATGTTGTAACCATTTACATTTCAAGCAAGTGTGGGATTGTTGTAATAATTTAGATCTATATTTCTGCATTTAATTTCAATTCCTTGCTATTCATTTATTTCTATTAAAATTGAGTCCTTGAATCAAAAGATGTTCTAGAAATAAGGTTGTCCTACCATAAGCCCTTGTTTATTATGGTGTAAGGTTGTCCTTAGAACTGAATTTTGTATCAATCTCTCAATACTTATTTATCAAGGTGATTTGATTTCAGCATTGTGAATTTTTATATTGTAAGGCTATTGGTTTATTTTATTCCGTTGATTTTATTTTAATTTGGCATAGTCCTATTCACCCCCCCCCCCCCCCTCTAGGACATGGCTTTGCCTTTTCAAGCACATTCCCATTTTGACTCCATTATGCATCTATATTACAAATGCCCTAGTAAGCATACATTTTTCTGATTAAGATGGTTTAACTACTAAAGAACTAATTGGAATACCTTCATCATTCACAGGTATGTCCATTAGGCCAGCAATCAAATGTCGGTCTACTTCAAATGGACCTTCTCTAGTTGGTATAATAAAAGTTAAATTTTCAGTTGAAAAATCAGAAATACATGCAAACATAGCCTGCGCAATAGACCGGTATGCCGGCCCACCCCAATGTAGAATGTTATCCCATCCTACAGATTGGAGAAGAGGAAGGAGTTCAATCGGAGCAATATGTTCAATATAAACAGGTCGTTCAACTATAACATTGCTCAACCTTAAATCCCGTACATAGGATGGATCATGTTCGGGTGATCGAAGGTGGCGTCGTGTGATATGAGCCGATCTAGATGTTGAAGCACAACGGGAAGTTTTCTTTTTACCTCGACCTTCCATTTGCAACTAGAAATACAAGGAATCAAGTGATTGCAAAAGAAGTAGAGTGAGTTTTTTCAAAATCAGATTTTGGAGAAGAAAACTGCAAAAATCTCAAGGAAACAAGAAATAAATCACTCTAAAGATGAAAAAGAAGTGAAATGAACCTGAATCTAGAAGGAAAATGGAAATAATGGACTAACCTTGAAGATTAAGGGAGATGGGTTCGACCGGTCGAGCTAGGACCTGTTGGAGAAGAAACCCAAATGAAGAGAAAAGGGTTTTTTCTCCAAACAAACATCAAACCCGCGCTACACGACTAGTCAATTATGTACTCGACTGGTCATGCACAGCCAAAAATATGCAATTTTCTTGAAATTTGAAATTCTAATCAATTAAAATGACAAATATATACAATATGATATAGAAATGCATGAATAATCAATTCAAATTGCATATACCAATATCAAATTTCAATTTAGAAAACCTGCTTTTGTCGAGCGGTTTAGTGAAAATGCCAGCAAGTTGAGTGTCAGTTGAAATGTATTCCAAAGTAATTATCTTTTCTTCCACTAATTCACGGATGAAATGATATCTAATGTCAATGTGCTTGGTTTATGAATGCTGGATTGGATTTTTAGATATATTAATTGCACTGGAATTATCACAATATAAAACCATAGAGTCCTGTGCAATTTCATAATCTCTTAACATTCTTTTCATCCATACCAGCTGACTGCATGCATTTCCTACTGCAATGTATTCAGCTTCAGCGGTAGAAAGCGATACAGAACTTTGTTTCTTACTTTGCTAAGAAACTAAACAATTCCTAACATAGAAACAATCACCACTGGTTGATTTCCTATCATCAACATTATCAGTCCAATCAGCATCAATGTAACCAGTTAATTGAACACAAGTATCATGTGGATACCAAAGACCCAGATTAGCTGAACTTGCGATATATCGCATAATTCGCTTAACAACAGATAAATGAGACTCTTTAGGGTCAGATTAATATCTACCGCAAATCTCTACGCTAAATGCAATATCAGGTCGACTTGCAGTTAAATACAGCAAACTACCTAAAATACTGCGATATAATTTAGGATCAACTCTCTTACCTGTAGAGTCCTTTGAGAGTTTTAAAGTCATACTCATAGGAGTATCAAAATTCTTCTCATTCTCAAATCCGAACTTTTTAACTGAGTTCATAGCATATTTGGTTTGGGAAATAAAGAAACCATCAGGTTCCTATTTAACTTACAACCCTAGAAAATAATTCAATTCCCCAACCATGCTCATTTCGAACTCAGATTTCATAAGATCTGCAAACTCAACATTCATGTTAGCACGGGTAGATCCATAAATAATATCATCAACATAAATTTGTACCATTAAAATGTGATCATTATGTTTCTTTACAAACAAAGTCTTATCAACACTTCCCATTAGAAAATTATGACTTAGCAAAAACTTAGTCAACTTTTCATACCATGCCCTGGGAGCTTGTTTCAAACCGTAAAGAGCCTTTTTTAAGTGATAAACATGATCAATATTCTTAGGGTCTTGAAAACTCGTTGGTTGTTCAACATACACTTCTTCATGCAAATCGCCATTTAAGAAAGAACTCTTTACATCCATTTGAAATATTTTGAACTTTCTAAAGCACGCGATGGATATAAATAGTCTAATTGATTCAAGACGAGCTACTAGGGCAAAGGTTTCATCATAATTGATGCCTTCAATTTAAGTGTACCCTTGTACAACTAGTCTAGCCTTGTTTCTAATAATATTACCAAGTTCATCAGACTTATTTTTAAAAATTCACTTAGTTCCGATAATATGTTTATCTTTTGGTTTAGGAACTAAGTACCAAACATCATTTCTAACAAATTTATTAAGCTCTTCTTGCATCGCAACTATGCAGTTTTCGTCAGTAAGAGCTTGTTTTACATTAGTCGGTTCTATCTGAGATGTAAAGCACATGTAACAATATATATATATTCAAGTTGTCTATGAGTGCGCACAACGGTGAGAGGATTTCCAAGAATTTGATTAATTGGATGGTCTTTAATAGTTCTTAGTTCAGAATTATTTTGACTTGATGAAGAATCTGGATTATCAATTAGAAGTACTTCATCATTATCTGAACTAGAGACAGGTGTATTTAAGTGATCATCAATAACCACATTAATTGACTCTTGAATCACACTGGTCCTCTTATTAAGAACCCGATATGCTCGACTATTTAGAGAATACCCTAAAAATATCCCTTCATCACTTTTGGTGTCAAATTTTCCCAGATTTTCACGATCACGTAAAATGTAGCACTTGCTGCCAAAAACTCGAAAGTATTTGATAGTAGGCTTCTTATCAAACCACATTTCATAAGCCGTTTTATTATTTGATTTTCTAGTATAAACACAATTAATTATATAGCATGCAATATTTACGGGTTCGGCCCAAAGATTTTTAAGGAGCTTCATACGGTTTAACATTACATTTGTCATTTCTTGAAGCACTCTATTTTTTCTTTCAACTATGCCATTTTTTGTAGTGTTTTGGGCACAGAGAATTCATGTGATATTCCCTAGTCACTGCAAAACTTCTCAAAACCGTTATTCTCAAATTCTGATCCATGATCGCTACGGATCTTACAGACTTGATTCTCTTGTTCAGTTTGGATACGTCTAAGTACCCTTTTAACTTCACTGAGAGTTTCTGATTTGTCTCTTAAGAAGACTACCCAAGTATATCTGGTAAAGTCATCAACGATTACCAAAATATAGTTTTTGCCACCTTGACTCTCCATTCTAGTAGGTCCAATCAGATCCATATGGAGGAGTTCGAGCGGTTTAGATGTGAATTAGAGTCCACTTTTTTGTGAAAGCTCCTAGTTTGTTTGCCAATCTGGCATTCGCCACATATTTTGTATACTTTTGTATTTTGAGTAGGCCTCTTAGTAACTTTCTTTTACTCAGTCTATACAAGTTACGGTAGTGTACATGTCCAAGACGTTTATGCCATAACTCGGTCTCATCGGTATGGACCATGTACCACGATAGATTAGATGAGATAGAGTCACTTACAATATAGCAGTTATCAGAAGTTCTGCGACCAGTTAATATTACAAAACCATTTTTATTTAAAATTTCACACCCTAGGTTAGAAAATTTTATGCAATGATTTTTATCGCATATTTGAGAAATGCTTAATAAGTTATGTTTTAAATATTTTACATATAAAACATTCTCAAATAAAGGACGGTTAGAAAGTCGAACTGTACCTTGGCCAATAATCTTGCAGTTGCTATCATCACCAAATGTGACTGAACCATCAGTCATGTCTTTAAGATTAGTGAACAGACCTTTGTCACCGGTCATGAGCCTGGAGCATCCACTGTCTAGGTACCACTTTGAATGACTTAAAGCTTTGAAAGTCGTGTGGGCAACCAAGCAAGTAACCTTAGGAACCCACTTCATTACAGTTTTGGGTTTAGGATGATAGTTACTCTTCTCGTGTTTGTAATTGATATAAGACCAACCCATTGAGTTAGATTTTAAGAGCTCCTTAAGTAAATCGACAATTTTCTCAGTTAAAGGGTTACGATTCTGATTATAGTTGATATGGTTACTTTTAGGTTTTAAGGATTGAAAAGTTTTAGCATTTTTAAAATAATTTTGATTTGAACTTTTTCCTTTTGAGTTTGAAGACTCTCCTTTCACAAACTTAGGAGGAGTATTCTTATATTTGGGAGGAATATTTTTGTTGAAGCCCAAACCGGATCGGTCGCCACATTTTCGGGATCCAGATAATAGTTTTTTCTAACTTAGAATCACCTTGGGCATACCTCCAAGTGTCTTTTAAACTCAAAAGTGAAGATACTTCAAGTTTTAGTTTTTCATTTTCAGATTTAAGATTTTCAATAAGGGAAGTTCTGAAATCTAAATCGCATTTAGTCTTTTCTAAACAATCTGAAATGTGGGATTTTTCTAAAACAAGAGTATCAAAATATTTTTTAAGTTTTGAAAACTTTTCTTTCTAAAGTTTTAGTTTTACGACAATTTTACAACTCTCCTTGTATAGGGCATTATAAGCATCTTAAAGATCTTCTTCGTTTTCATGATCACTATTCAGATTTTCTTCAGTAGTTGAATCATCATGATCTGAAAAAGTGAACTTGGCTAGAGTCATAAGGGCTTTGACATCATTGCCCCGACTCAGTTTCAGAATTTTCTAATTCAAATGAGGCTTCAGAGCCAGAAGATTCATCCCAAGTAGCCAACATTCCTTTCTTTTTCAGTTTGTCCTTTTTAGGACACTTATACGCTAAATGCCCATATTCATGGCAGTTGTAACATTGACTATCTTTTAAAGATTTCCAAGATTTAGATTTAGATCTTTTCTTATCATTAGATTTTTGAAAATCAACCTTCTTTTTACTTTTAAAAATTTTGTAAAACTTTTTAGTTAAAAGGGCCATATCTTCTTCAGAATTTTCTAAATCAGAATTACTACAATTTTCTTGAGAAAAATATTTAGAAGATTTAAGGGCAATTGATTTACCTTTAGGATCTTTAAAAGTCAACTCATATGTTTGTAAAGACCCAACCAATTTTTCTACCCTCATATTGTCACGAAGTTCCTAGATCGCGGTCACCTTTGAATTGAACCGTTCAGGTAGTGAGCGTAGTATCTTTGCACAGACTTTACTTTCTGGGATTTTATCACCGAGACCCCACATAGAGTTGGCAATGTCATTCAATCTAGTATACAAGTCCATGAAAGTCTCACTTTCCTCCATACATATTTCCTTGAATCTGGTTGTGAGGATTTGGACTTTAGATTTCTTGACGATTGTTGTTCCCTCGTGTGTCATTTCTAAAATATCACAGGCTTTCTTTGCAGTATCACAGGATATAATTCTTTTGAATTCATCCGGTGATAGTGTGCAAGTAATTGCATTTAGTGCTTTTGCATTTGCACTACTCTCACTTTTCTGAAGTGTGGTCCAAGAAAAATAAGGTGAGATTTTCATAGATTTGGATCCATCGATACCAGTTACTTCAGTGGTAGGAGGGAACTATTCAATCACTGTGACGTGCCACACGCTCTCATCCATGGATTTTAGAAAAATCCTCATTCTGGCTTTCCAATAGCCATAATTGGAGCCATCAAATGGTGGAGGCCTAGCGACTGAAAGGCTATCAAAATTTGACATCTCAAATAGTTCAGAACGATTAGCTTAGGAAATAAATCCAAAAAGTAAGAACAATAAATACGAGCTATTAGGCTCTGATACCACTTAAAAAGGCCAGGCTATATGTCCTAGAGGGGGGAGGTGAATAGGACTATGCGAAATTAAAAAATAACAGCGGAATTTAATTAACTTAAATAAAGGTAGCAATAGACAATACCAAAATGCAGAATTTAAAGACAACCTCAAAAGAACAAGTATTGAGGGGGGGCGTAGGGTGAATAGGGTGAATAGGTCTATGCCAAATTAAAAAATAACAGCGGAATTTAATTAACTTAAATACAGATAGCAATAGACAATCTTAAAATGCTAAATTTAAAGACAACCTCAAAAAACAAGTATTGAGAGGTTGATACAAATGTTGTTCTAAGGACAACCTTGCACCATAAAAACCAAGGGTTTATGGCAGGACAACCTTACTAGAACGGTTTGTGTATGAAAAACTCAAACTGATACAGATGAATAAAGAAATGAATAGCAAGAAAGGAAATCTAAGTTATTACAACATTCTCCACATTTGCATAAAATAAATTACAACATTCTCCACAATGCAAAAAGGAAATTACAATCATCCACAAAAATAAATAAACATTCAATCCACAAGACAAGAAATTATAGTGGTTCGCTTGTGTGTACACCAACTATTTAGAAAAACTGCTACACAACTACTCCACTCCTAATATCCTCACACAGTAGATATTAACGTTCACTATGAAAATAGGTTTTTCCAGGTTCACCTAAAACCCTCACAATTGTGTCTTTCAAGTGGGCTTACACAATTCAAAAAACCCCATGCTCTAAGTTTTCTGGATCACCTCAAATAAACCAAAAGAAAGATTTTTTTGGTATAATCTCAAAAACCAAAATAGAAATTTACAATAATGTAAAATACCAGGATATTCTCTTTTTGATGCCGCTCGGAAGAACCAAATCGGAGTAGAATTTCGACGTAGAAGTTAAATGTCCAAACTCACTTATGAAATGGTTCTAGGTTCTAAATTGATTTTAAATTAAATCAAGTTAGGCTAGCTCTATTTGATTTTGATTCCAAGAAAAGGGCAATCTCAATCCCTTCTTCAAATATGATTAGAATAAAGAATACAAAATGAAATATAATAAAACTCAATTAAGAGAATATTAAATGAGCACAATATAGCTTAAAAAGAACACTAACTTATCTCTCAGAGTGACAAATTGAATTAGCTTAATTGAATTGAGAAACTTTGAATTTCGTGCTTTATTTATAGGTGAAAAAATTGCTTTCACGACTGGTCCTGAGGACACTACGACTGGTTGTAGGACCAACAAATTTTTAAAATTTTGAGCGCGATTGGATAAAGTCGTTCCATGACTGGTCGTAGGACCTTCACGACCAGTCGAAGCACCTCCATGACCAGTCATGACCTGTCCACGACTGGTCGTGTGGAACCAAATTTAGTTGCTGGACTTTGAGTCGTGGCTGTAGGACTGGTCGAGAACGAGTCGTGTACTGTTCATATGACTGGTCGAGCAGTCTCCAGAACTAGTCGTGGCTTAACAAAAATTTTTGAAATTTTGTAACCAACTTAGGACTGGTCGTGGAATTTCTTGGACTGGTTGAGCCAGTGCTAGGACTAGTCGAATAGAGTACAGGACTAGTTGATAAACAGTCTATTCACTTATAAAATGATCTAATTGAATTATGTATTCAAAATGACCTACCCTAAGGTCAATCTTAAGATCATTCATACCTTGTTAGTGATGTATGAACATTGAAACTACTTTTCCTTTGGTTGATAGATGATCTTTGAAGGTCACGAAGCTTGAGGTCTTGACATATATAGAAGCTTGAACTTGAGAACTTTTGAAGCTTGAATTTGTAGTTACATTGAAGCTTGAGCTTGAAGTACTTGAGTTGAACTTCACCTTGAGTCTTGAGTCCCAAAGTACAGACCATTGTCTTGCCTTTAGAAATAGCTTTGAAACCTTGAACTTTAAGGCTTTGAAGGAGTAAACTATGTACTTGATCTTGCATTAGAAGTTCTTGAAGTAAAGACCATTGTCCTTGTACATGATTTGCATTGTCTTGAATATATCGATGCGCTACACAAGACACAGATTCCAAGAGATATTGGCACTACAAAATTTGACAATTATAGGGGCTAAAAACCATAGCACTTATAGGCATGTCTATACCGGACCCATTCACGAACTGGTCAAACTCAGCCTAGCTAAGGCCACACCCCCTCCCAACCGACCACGACACAGTGGGAGACGCGACCTCTTGGTATTCGGCACTCGGGCGCTCATGTATCGACTCGATCTCTACATTGGGGCATCTCCTGGCCTCGGAGGTTTAGGGATTTTCACCCAGGGCCATCTATGACAGCCCAATGTTAGAACAAATTCCGGTGTCGCATCTGGCCATCCACGATATGCCTGTGGAGGCTACGACCTTGATGTCGTTAGGGCTTACATTAATCATAACACACAATGCAAGATGCATGAGTCATATAATTCAGTCATGTATTAATCCTGCGCACACCGTGCGCTCATGTGAGACAATCTCCACCTATCAGGGAGTCTCATAACAACTTGCCCAATGACATATGCAATGGTCAACCACATCTCATAATAAACATGCAGATGATGCGTATGGGCATGTATTATGATGCTATGCTGTCACATACTCATAACTGGTATCAATAACCGGCATCGACAATCGACCTCGACAATGTGGACATTTAACCAACATTGCCCCCAAGGAATGGCCCACGTAGAGCCTAACATATAGTGGACCCATGGCCTCACATAAGGGCCAAATATACAACACCATGGGCCTCACTCAAGAGCTTAATACACATCACGATGAGCCTTTCATATGGGCCTAACATACATTACAATGGGCTTTATCGCCTGACCCTCAATACATCACAATGGACCCGATCACATATGCCTCATATACATCACATTGGGCCTTAAACCTGGGCTGAATACACATCACAACAGGTCGCATATACATCACATTGGGCCTCGACAATCGAGCACAATATCTGGCCTCGACAATCGGAATCGGCAATCGGAATCAGCCTCGATAATTGACCTCGACAATCGGCCTGTACAATCGGCCTCAACAATTGGAATCGGCCTCGATGACGGAATCCGTAATCGGCCACAACAATCGGAATCGATCAATAATCGGCCTCGATGATCAAAATTGGCAATCGGCCAAAACAATCGGAATCGATCAATAATCGGCTTCGATGATTGGAATCGGCAATCAGCCACAACAATCGAAATCGATCGATAATCGGTCTCAATAATCGAAATCGGCAATCAGCCACAACAATCGAAATTGATCGATAATAGGAATCGGCAATCGGCCACGACAATTGAAATTGATCAATAATCGGTCTCGATGATCGGAATCGGTAATCCGCCACAACAATCAGAATCAATCGATAATTGGCCTTGATAATCGGAATCGACAATCGGCCACAACAATCGAAATCGATCGATAATCGGCCTCGATAATCGAAATCGACAATCAGCCACAACAATCAGAATCGATCGATAATCAGCCTCGATAATCAGAATCGGTAATCGGGAACGACAATCGGAATCGATCGATAATCGGCCTTGATGATCGGAATAGGCAATCGGCCACAATAATCAGCCTCGACAATTGGCATCGATGAGAATGAGCCTAACAAGGCCCAAGGGAAGGTCACAATGTGGACATTCAACCATCTTGTCCATCAATGTGGACATTTAACCAACATTATTCCCAAGGAGTGGTCCATATAAACATCATTACATACATCATGCCAAAATCACATATCACATTGGACCTTGAATACACAACAGGTGGGCCTTGCACCTGGGCCTCAAATAAATCACATGGGCCTCATCACACAGGCCTCAAATACAAAACAGGTGGGCCTTGCACCTGGGCCTTGAATACATCACATGGGCCTCTCATATACATCACATTGGGCCTCGCCAAAGGTCACGAACACATCACGGTGGGCCTCCTTACGTGGGCCATATATATATACATCAATGTGGGCCTTGCCAAATGGGCCTGATACACATTACGATGGGCTGCACCAATGGGCTGCATATACAACAAGTCGGGCCGCATCATGTGGGCCTCAAATACATCAAATCGGGCCGCATCATGTGGGCTGCATCAATGAGTCGTAATAATGGGCCTCATACACATCAAGTGGGCTGCATCAATGGGCCGCACTAATGGGCCTCATAGATAGGCTACAAATATATTAAGGGGGGCCTCACAGATGGGCCACAAGCATATCGAAGTGGGCTGTATCACATGGGCCACAAAATACATCAAAGTGGGCCTCACAGATGGGAGCTTGGATTACATCATTTCAATAGTTGCAGGTGCAATATGTGTATCACTGTACACTAACAAAGGGGTACATGGCTCACTAATGTGATCAACACTGTCCAAACATTATCCATGTACATCAGCACTGTCCAAACAATGTCCAGCACCATCCAACACAATCTAGTCGGTGTGAATGAAACATACATTGAGGTGGGGTCCGCAGCACCGTCCAAAGGTGGTCGTGCATTGTCCAGACATTCTGCACAGTGTGGATCAAAATATATAGCATGAAGGGTACCCACAGATCTGGATAATTGGACGGAGTGGACATAGAGTAAATACATCAAGGTGGGGCCACCGTCCAGGAGATTTGAAAGGTAAAGATGTAATAATTACATCAAGGTGGGTCCCGCCCACACGTGTGGGATGGGCCCCACATCCCAAGATAGATGGCCAGATGGAGAAACACATACCTCATGGTGTGGCCCACGTCCTCAAATGGACGGACAGTGGGGATTGAACCCATGCATCATGGTGCATCCCACACCTGCACTGTCCAGATGGACGGTGTGAGGACCAAATACGTACATCAAGGTGGGTCCCACCACCTGCCAAAATAGATGAACGGCTTGGATCACAGGTCAAGGATTTCCACCAGATGGACGGTGAATGAAACTCTTACATTAAAGGGGCCCCATCGTCCAAATGAATGGACGGTGGAGAATACATCCACGTCAGTGGGTCTCACCGTCATTGATGGACGGTTTAGGTGGAACCTTTCATTGGTGGCCCTGCAGAACTTGCTGACGTCAGACCTCAGCGAGGTGGGCTCCACGTGCTGACTGAAATGCAGCAGCAGCTGCTGCATTAGGCACTCCAGCCGATTCACGTCCACCATCCATATGTTGGACAGTGTGTATGAAACACATTCGGTCAAGGTGGGCCCCACACGTTGCCATGGTGGGGTCCACATCCTGATGATGGACAGACATGATAAAATACATACATCATGATGGGGTCCACGTAGTGGACGGTGTAGATAAAACCCATACAGCATGGTGGGCTTCTACATCCATGAAAATGAAATGGACGATTGGATGAACACATCCACATGTGTGTCCTGCAGCTGCTGGACGGTGTCTAGTAGCATCCTGGGCTGCTGGCCTAATCAATGGACGGTTTGGATATAACACATGCCCTGTGATGGGGCCACAAAACTTGTTAACATTGATGCAGTGGGGTCCACACGTCCCATGTCCTAAAAACGGACGGACGGTGTGAATCTTCACATCATCAAGGTGGGTCCACACATGTGGCCCACCAGATAATATAGTGTATATATATATATATATATATATATATATATATATATTATATATATATATATATAATATATATATATATATATAAAAAAAATAAGAAGCCAGAAATGTCTAGGCCTCAACGTCCAGGCCAGCTGGACAGCAGCCTATTCGTTGGGCCTGGCCAGTCTTTGGACCAACGGCTGGGGTTACTCCACTCCATGGATGGTGGACATAAAACCCATAAATCACAGTGGGGTACGCATGGGTGGCCCACACAGTTTGGATCCACTGACATTTGTATTTTCCTTTCATCCATGGCTAGCCCGAAAACGGGCAGCAAGGTAGACCCAAATGTGGATAGTGGGTTGGCCCATTTAAATGGATGGCGTGGATCATCATACCACATCAATGGTGGGCCATCAAACCAAGGAAAGAGAGAGAGAGAGAGAGAGAGAGAGAGAGAGAGAGAGAGTAAGAAGGGGAGGGAACCCGCCACTATGGGCCCTCCCTAAATATAAAGCATACATCAAGATGGGTCCCACCATATGTGGGCCTCAAATAAAAATTGACGGTTGGATCACCCACCTTTCTTGCTTCTTCTTGGATCAATGACAAGTTAAGCTCCTCGGCTACAACTTTGATAGAGGATGATGGTGATTGGACGGTGGAGATGGAAGATAGGGAGGTGGGCCACACCAAGCTCTCCTCTCTTGGAGATAGCTTGGACGTCTCTCATGGTGGGGTTACTTTGGAGATGAGAGAGAGAGAGAGAGAGAGAGAGAGAGAGAGAGAGAGAGTTTGATGGGAGAGAAGTGATGGGAGAGAAGGATGGTGAGTGATGGATGGGTGTACTTGTGTAAGGGAGAGAGAGTTGACTTTTGGGGGTTGTTGTACTTGGGGATGGAATGGAGTGATGGGTTGTACTTTGATTGATTGATCGGAATGATTTGACATTTGGTAGAGATTCTCTTGCGCGGCATTTTTCTTTGAACTGAACGCGGGCCCACATCTCCTGGCTCGGGTTTCGCCTCGGCGCATGAGACGCGTCATCGGAACCACGACGACAGTGCGGTCGTAAGGATACAAGTCTCGGATCGAGCCGACTCTAATATACGGAACATGACTTAGGATTGCGCACAAACACCGATAATAGATCCTGGGTTGCCAAAATTCGATCGGGAGGATCGCGGAAGCCTATGGAACGGTACGAGCTAAGATACGAGTCTCACAACTCTCCCCACCTAAAAAAAAATTTCATCCTCGAAATTTACAGAACATACAAGGAAAGAGGAAACATCATCAAGTATATATGTCAAGGCGCATCTAATCACAACCTCGTCCTCCCAAGACGCATCATCAACACTATGGTAACCTTACTAATCTTCAGATCCCAGATCAGAGATGATCGAAAATGGAATACTATGCAGCCTCACAATCTCAACAGTATGGAGCTATATCAGAAAATCTATAAGTTATTTGAATTCGGGGATCTAACCATTCTAAGTCCTCGGCAATCATAGTGTGCAGGGTAGCTATCAGCAGATATATGATGTTATCTTCAGGTCTTCCCAAGTTATGCTCTGATACCATCTTTTGTCACGCCCCAAACCCGATAATCAATTCACAGGAATCCCGATCGCCGAATCCGGTGCCGACAACCTCCGTAGTACCCCATTCTCGGCTCCCAGCGCCCATATGCTAGGTTATGAGCCTAGGATCCTACAAGGAGGATTTTCTAATGTACATTTAGCTCGTAAGAAGCATAACCACAAGTTTACCCAAATCACAAAAACAACATCATCATCATATATCTACTAATATATACTTTGAATACAATACTGAAGGGAAATACATATGTCAAAATAAAATCAAAATTCTAGAAAACAGCTCCAAGCTCCACGCTGCTGCAACCTAACATTACCTGCACGCATCTATCGTATATAAGCTTATAGAAAACTTAGAGGGTGATGTAAGTGTGTGCACAAGGTAAGTGTCAAGTATTCAATATAATGTCATAATTATACAATACTGGAAATACTAGTAAGATCACAAATCATATGATATCAGGGTAAGCAGAAATACTGACAAGTCCATGAGTCAAACAATATCAGAGTACGCAATACAGATCAGCTATGCAAATGAGAAGTCATAAAGAGAGCCAAATATCAGATGCTGAGGGTACAATGCAATATGTAAATCCTGTTGAGTCTGTCTTGGCCATATAAGTGCAGAAACATAACATCCCAAAATATCATATGCTTGCGGATGTAACACAATATACGATGCGAATGAAATGACCAAGCTGGAGTGTGAAGTCGGGATGATTGTACGTAGTATTGCACGTTACAGGGTCCACCACAAGGGACTTCTATCCAAACCAGTCCCATACCTAAATTTGTATAGTCAGACTCAATGTGGTAAACTCCTGATCTCAGGTTAGTCGCGCGCCCCAATCGAAATCATGTCCATTGCAAAGGTACACGTAACAAATAGTTGCGCACCACCAGCCCGAGTGGAGAGTGAATGAATGAATGAATGAGTATGCAACTCCTACCCAATAAGTCCACATATCAGTACTGTTCAGCTCTGAGATCATCACCAGGGTCTAGTACACTTTACATGCAAATCACCGCCCACTGACGTGCGACCAAGCAAGTGGAAGAGACCTCACTATCTACCTGACCAATAATCAGCCAATATCTACCCGACACTGAAAAGGCCGAGCTATATGTCCTAGAGGGGGGGAGGGGGTGAATAGGATTATGCCAAATTAAAAAATAACTCGGAATTTAATTAACTTAAATACATATAGCAATAAACAATCCCAAAATGATGAATTTAAAGACAACCTCAAAAGAACAAGTATTGAGAGGTTGATACAAATGTTGTTCTAAGGACAACCTTGCACCAGAAAAACCAAGGGTTTATGGAAGGACAACCTTACTAGAATGATTCGTGTATCAAAAACTCAATCTGATACAGAGGAATAAAGAAATGAATAGCAAGAAAGGAAATCTAAGCTATTACAACATTCTCCACATTTGCATAAAATAAATTACAACATTCTCGACAATGCAAAAAGGAAATTACAATCATCCACAAAAATAAATAAACATTCAATCCACAAGACAAGAAATTATAGTAGTTCACTTGTGTGTACACTAACTGTTTAGAAAAATAGCCACACAACTACTCTACTCCTAATATCCTCACACAGTGGATATTAGCATTCACTATGAAAATAGGATTTTTCAGGTTCACTTAAAACCTTCACAATTGTGTCTTTCAAGTGGGCTTACACAATTCAAAAACCACTCTAAGAGAACACTAACTTATCTCTCAGAGTGACGAATTGAATTAGCTTGAATTGAACTAAAAAACTCTGAAATTTGTGTTCTATTTATAGGTGAAGAAATTGCGTTCACGACTGGTCCTGAGGACACTACGGCTGGTCGTAGGACCAACAGATTTTTGAAATTTTAAGAGCGATCGGATAAAGCCGTTCCACGACTGGTCGAAGGACCTTCATGATCGGTCGAAGGACTTCCATGACTGGTCGTGACCTATCCATGACTGGTCGTGTGGAATTAAATTTAGTTGCTGGACTTTGAGTCGTGGCTACAAGACTGGTCGAGAACGAGTCGTGCACTGTTCATACGACTAGTCGAGCAGTCTCTAGGACTGGTCGTGGCATAACAAACAATTCCAAAATTTTATAACCAACTTAGGATTTGTCATCGAATTTCTTGGACTGGTCGAGCCAGTGCTAGGACTAGTTGAACAGAGTTCAGGACTAGTCGAGAAACAGTCTATTCACTTATAAAATAATCTAATTGAATTATGTATTCAAAATGACCTACCCTAAGGTCAATCTTAAGATCATTCATACCTTTTTAGTGATGTATGAACATTGAAACTACTTTTCCTTTGGTTGATAGATGATCTTCGAAGGTCACGAAGCTTGAGGTCATGACATATGTAGAAGTTTGAACTTGAGAACTTTTGAAGCTTGAATTTGTAGTCACATTGAAGCTTGAGCTTGAGGTACTTGAGTTGAACTTCACCTTGAGTCTTGAGTCCCAAAGTACAGACCATTGTCTTGCCTTAGAAATAGCTTTGAAACCTTGAACTTTGAGGCTTTGTAGGAGTAAACTATGTACTTGATCTTGCATTATAAGTTCTTGAAGTAAAGACCATTGTCCTGGTACATGATTTGCATTGTCTTGAATATGTCGATGCGCTACACAAGACACAGATTCCAAGAGGTTTTGGCACTACAAAATTTCACAATTATAGGGGCTAAAAACCATAGCACTTACAGTCACCCCCTTTGTCAAATTTGTGACAAAACACACTCCATACAAACATAAAAATTATACACACAAAGAATCATGCATTAGTTATAACAAGAAACGCGTTACAACCTGGTTAAAGAATCATGCACCAGTTATATAGAAGAAAGCAAGCATTTTGCTACTACTCCCCCTTACTCCTATCCATCCATCCACAATCCACATGCCTCTTATCCATTCATCCACAATCCACTTGCCTCAAATCACAAACACCGTATATCACCAAATATCAAGCATGTCAAAATTCTCCCCCCTTTTGTCACAATATGACAAAGGAAGAACTCAATATTAGGATGTAAATAAACAAAGAATAAGATGAGCAATGAGGAATAAAGGAGCAAGAGATGAAAATTCATAAGAAAATAATGTTCAAGCATCATCAATTAACATCATCTAAGTTCAACCAAAGTCAATCCATAAAGCAAGAGGAAGCAAAGTATCATAAGAGTTATTACAATCCAAAATTAGAAAATACTAATCAGACCCTGAAGAGGGAGCAAGAATAGATGGATCAATTTGATGTAAACCCTTATTAATGCGCCTCATATATTTACGCATATAAGCAAATTGCGAATCCTGGGTTACATAAATCTGAGCCACCTATTCCTCAAGAGAATGTAACCTCTCGGCGAAATCAGAAGGCTGATAACCAGGGTCAGCCTCAGAATCTGATTCGATCTCATCAAAGATATCGTCCATGTTAATATCATCTGCAAGTAAATCGTCTTCTTCTTCATTTACTGCTTCAGCTCCACCAACACCCACATTGACTTGACCAACAACCAACCTCAAATTCATTTTGTTTTTATTTGAGTTGTTGAAAATAAGGTGTTGAATAGGAGCCTCTCAAACAGGCATAGCCACTAACATATGGGTGGCCAACACAGTCATAAGAAATGTAAAAGGGATATCACTGTGTCTAAGATGGAGATGGAATTGTATAATGGAATGACAGATCAAAGAAAGAAGACAAATCGATGTAGCAGAGATGATGGAATGCAGAATCCGAACAATGAAAAAGGTGAGTTCGGTTTTGTTATCAGAACGTGGATAAATATTTGAAATAAATATCCTGTGAAGGACCCTGTATCTGGGTAATAAATACTTTGAAGCAAGTGCATTCCCATTTTGACTCCATTATGCATGTATATTACACAATGTCCTAGTAAGCATACATTTTTTTGATTAAGATGGTTTAGCTACTAGAGAACTAATTGGAATACCTTCATCATTCACATGTATGTCCATTAGGCCAGCAATCAAATGTCGGTCTAATTCAAATGGACCTTCTCTAGTTGGTATAATAAAAGTTAAATTTTCAGTTGAAAAATCAGGAATACATGCAAACATATCCTGCGCAATAGACCGGTATGCCAGCCCACCCCAATGTAGAATATTATCCCATCCTACAGATTGGAGAAGAGAAAGGAGTTCAATCGGAGCAATTTGTTCCGTATAAACAAGTCGTTCAAATATAACATTGCACAACCTTAAATCCCGTACATAGGATGGATCATCTTCGGGTGATCGAAGGTGGCGTCATGTGATATGTGCCGATTTAGATGTTGAAGCACCACGGGAAGTTTTCTTTTTACCTCTACCTTCCATTTGCAACTAGAAATACAAGGAATCAAGTGATTGTAAAAGAAGTAGCGTGGGTTTTCTCAAAATCAGATTTTGGAGAAGAAAACCCCAAAAACCTCAAGGAAACAAGAAATAAATCACTCTAAAGATGAAAAAGAAGTGAAATGAACTTGAATCTAGAAGAAAAATGGAAATAATGGACTAACCTTGAAGATTTAGGGAGATGGGTTCGACCGGTCGAGTTAGGACCTGTTGGAGAAGAAACCCAAATGAAGAAAAAATGGTTTTTCCCCAAACAAACATCAAACCCGAGCTACACGACTAGTCGATTATGTACTCAACTGGTCATGCACAGCCAAAAATATGCAATTTTCTTGAAATTTGAAATTCTAAACAATTAAAATGACAAATATATACAATATGATACAGAAATGCATGAATAATCAATTTAAATTGCATATACCAATATCAAATTTCAATTTAGAAAACCTGCTTTTATCGAGCGGTTAAGTGAAAATGTCAGCAAGTTGAGTCTCGATCGAAATGTATTCCAAAGTAATTGTCTTTTCTTCCACTAATTTACGAATGTAATGATATCTAAGGTCAATGTGCTTGGTTCGTGAATGCTGGATTGGATTTTTAGGTATATTAATTGCACTGGAATTACCACAATACAAAACTATAGAGTCCTGTGCAATTTCGTAATCGCTTAACATTCTTTTCATGCATACCAGCTGAGTGCATGCATTTCCTGCTGCAATGTATTCAACTTCAGCGGTAGAAAGCGATACGAAATTTTGTTTCTTACTTTGCTAAGAAACTAAACAATTCCCAATATAGAAACAACCACCACTGGTTGATTTCCTATCATCAACATTATCAGCCCAATCAGCATCAGTGTAACCAACTAATTGAACACAAGTATCTTGTGGATACCAAAGACCCAGATTAGCTGAACATGCGACATATCGCATAATCCGCTTAACAGCAGTTAAATGAGACTCTTTAGGGTCAGATTGATATATATGTAGCGCAAATCCCTACGCTAAATGCAATATCAGGTCGACTTGCAGTTAAATACAACAAACTACCTATCACACTGCGATATAATTTAGGATAAACTCTCTTACCTATAGAGTCCTTTGAGAGTTTTAAAGTCGTACTCATAGGAGTATCAAAATTCTTCCCATTCTCAAATCCGAACTTTTTAACTAAGTAAATAGCATATTTGGTTTGGGAAATAAAGAAACCATCAGGTTGCTGTTTAACTTGTAACCCTAGAAAATAATTCAATTCCCCAACGATACTCATTTCGAACTCAGATTTCATAAGATCTACAAACTCAACATTCATGTTAGCATGGGTAGATCCATAAATAATATTATCAACATAAATTTGTACTATTAAAATGTGATCATTATGATTCTTTACAAACAAAGTCTTATCAACACTTCCCATTAGAAAATTGTGACTTAGCAAAAACTTAGTCAACTTTTCATACCATGCCTCGGGAGCTTGTTTCAAACCGTAAAGAGCCTTTTTTAAGCGATAGACATGATCAGTATTCTTAGGGTCTTCAAAACCCGTTGGTTGTTCAACATACACTTCTTCATGCAAATCGCCATTTAAGAAAGAACTCTTTACATCCATTTGAAATATTTTGAACTTTTTAAAGCACGCAATGGATATAAGTAGTCTGATTGATTCAAGACGAGCTACTGGGGCAAAGGTTTCATCATAATGGATGCCTTCAATTTGAGTGTACCCTTGTACAACCAGTCTAGCCTTGTTTCTAATAAAATTACCAAGTTCATCAGACTTATTTTTTAAAATCAACTTAGTTCCGATAATATGTTTATCTTTTGGTCTAGGAACTAAGTACCAAACATCATTTCTAACAAATTGATTAGGCACTTCTTGCATCGCAACTATCCAGTTTTTGTCACTAAGAGCTTCTTTTACGTTAGTCGGTTCTATCTGAGATGTAAAGCACACGTAATTACATATATCTTCAAGTTGTCTACGAGTGCGCACACCGGTGAGAGGATTTTCAAGAATTTGATTAGTTGGATGGTCTTTAATAGTTCTTAGTTTAGAATTATTTTGACTTGATGAAGAATCTGGATTATCAATTAGAAGTACTTCATCATTATCTGAACTAGAGACATGTGTATTCAAGTAATCGTCAATAACCACATTAATTGACTCTTGAATCACACCGGTCCTCTTATTAAGAACCCGATATGCTCGACTATTTAGAGCATACCCTAAAAATTTCCCATCATCACTTTTGGTATAAAAAATGTAGCACTTCCTGCCAAAAACTCGAAAGTATTTGACAGTAGGCTTCTTATTAAACCACATTTTATAAGCTGTTTTATTATATAATTTTCTAGTATAAACACGATTAATTATATAACATGCAGTATTTATGGCTTCGGCCCAAAGATTTTTAGGGAGCTTCATACTGTTTAACATTACATCTGCCATTTCTTGAAGCACTCTATTTTTTCTTTCAACTATGCCATTTTGTTGTGGTGTTTTGGGCGCAGAGAATTCATGTGATATTCCTTGATCTCTGCAAAACTTCTCAAAACCGCTATTCTCAAATTCTGATCTATGATCGCTACGGATCTTACAGACTCGAGTCTCTTTTTCAGTTTGGATACGTCTAAGTACCCTTTTAACTTCACTGAGAGTTTCTGATTTGTCTCTTAAGAAGACTACCCAAGTATATCTGGTAAAGTCATCAACGATTACCAGAATATACTTTTTGCCACCTCGACTCTCTGTTCTAGTAGGTCCAATCAGATCCATATGGAGGAGTTCGAGCAGTTTAGATGTGACATTGGAGTTTACTTTTTTTTGAGAGCTCCTAGTTTGTTTGCCAATCTGGCATTCGCCACATATTTTGTCTGCTTTTGTATTTTGAGTAGGCCTCTTAGTAACTTTCTTTTGCTCAGTCTATACAAGTTACGGTAGTGTACATGTCTAAGGCGTTTATGCCATAGCTCGGTCTCATCGGTATGGACCATGTACCACGATAGATTAGATGAGATAGAGTCACTTACAATATAGCAGTTATCAGAAGTTCTGCGACCAGTTAATATTACAAAACCATTTTTATTTAAAATTTCACTCTCTAGGTTAGAAAATTTTATGCAATGATTTTTATCGCATATTTGAGAAATGCTTAATAAGTTATGTTTTAAATCTTCTACATATAAAACATTCTCAAATAAAGGGAGGTTAGAAAGTCGAACCGTACCTTGGCCAATAATCCTGCAGTTGCTACCATCACCAAATGTGACTGAACCATCAGTCATGTCTTTAAGATTGGTAAACAGAACTTTATCACTGGTCATGTCCCTGGAGCATCCACTGTCTAGGTACCACTTTGAATGGCTTGAAGCTTTGAAATCCGTGTGGGCAACCAAGCAAGTAACCTTAGGAACCCATTTCATTACAGTTTTGGGTTTAGGATGATAGTTGCTCTTCTTGTGTTTGTAATTGATATAAGACCAACCCATTGAGTTAGATTTTAAGAGCTCCTTAAGTAAATCAACAATTTTCTCAGCTAAAGTGTTACGATTCTGATTATAGTTGATATGGTTACTTTTAGGTTTTAGGGATTGAAAAGTTTTAGCATTTTTAGAATAATTTTGATTTGAACTTTTTCCTTTTGAGTTTGAAGACTCTCCTTTCACAAACTTAGGAGTATTCTTATGTTTGGGAGGAATATTTTTGTCGAAGCTCAAACCGGATCGGTGGCCACATTTTCGGGATCCGGATAATAGTTTCTCTAACTTAGGATCACCTTGGGCATACCTCCAAGTGTCTTTTAAACTCAAAAGTGAAGATACTTCAAGTTTTAGTTTTTCATTTTCAGATTTAAGATTTTCAATAAGGGAAGTTTTGAAATCTAAATCAGATTTAGTCTTTTCGAAACATTCTGAAATGTGAGATTTTTCTAAAACAAGAGTATCAAAATGTTCTTTAAGTTTCGAAAACTTTTCTTTCTGAAGTTTTAGTTTTACGACAATTTTACAGCTCTCCTTGTATAAGGCATTATAAGCATCTTAAAGATCTTCTTTGTTTTCATGATCACTATTCAGATTTTCTTCACTAGTTGAATCATCATAATCTGAAAAAGTGAACTTGGCTAGAGTCATAAGGGCTTTGACATCATTGCCCGACTCGGTTTCAGAATCTTCTAATTCAAAAGAGGCTTCAGAGCCAGAAGATTCATCCCAAGTAGCCAACATTCATTTCTTTATCGGTTTGTTCTTTTTAGGACACTTGTCTGCTAAATGCCCATATTCATGGCAGTTGTAACATTGACTATCTTTTAAAGATTTCTAAGATTTAGATTTAGATCTTTTCTTATCATTAGATTTTTGAAAATCAACCCTCTTTTTACTTTTGAAAATTTTATAAAACTTTTTAGTTAAAAGAACCATATTATCTTCAGAATTTTCTAAATCAGAATTACTACAATTTTCTTGAGAAAAACATTTAGAAGATTTAAGGGCAATTGATTTACCTTTATGAGCTTTAAAATTCAACTCATAGGTTTGTAAAGACCCAACCAATTCTTCTACCCTCATATTGTCCGTATCACGAAGTTCCTGGATCGCGGTCACCTTTGAATTCAACCGTTCAGGTAGTGAGCGTAGTATCTTTGCACAGACTTTACTTTTTAGGATTTTTTTGAAATTGCGGTGAAGGCCGCTTTAGTTGAAGTCGGGATATGTAATTATATCCTAGAGGTGGGTGAATAGGATTTTTTAAAAGTCTTTATGGTTTATTTAAAATCCTATTACACTAATCCTAACAACATACATATATTAGGATAACTCAAGCATAACTCTACTGGCTTCCAAGCCCGATCACAAATTATTTTAGAAGTAAGCAGTATGCAAACTCTTATGATGGATATGACTATGTAGGTGTGTGTGGTGTGATCAAATATCCATATGTGATAGTATTAAAGCAAATCACACAATCATAAGAATAACAATCTCAAACACTGTCATTTTATAGTGGTTCGACGATAAGTCTACTTTGCTCCCAGTAAACGCACTCAACCCTTGAATGTACCGGATTTCACTAAGGAGGTTTCACAGTGGTTCACCTCAAACCTAAGGTTTTAAATCAGGTTCACCTTCAACCTTTACAACCTACACTGAGGTTGACTGTTTATGTTCTCACGAGCAAGGGTCAACACAACGCACCCACTTTTAGGCACACTGGCTAAGGATCTTCCATAAGACCCTACTGAAGGTTTCTACACGGTTCACCTCAAACCCAAGGTTTTACACGGTTTACCTCAAACCCAAGGTTTTACACGGTTCACCTCAAACCCAAGGTTTTACACGGTTCACCTCAAGCCCAAAGTTTTACTGGTTCACTCCTAACCAGATGTTTATGCTCTCCACAGAGCAAGGGTCCACACAACGCACCCACCACGTACACTCCTGCCGGAGACCTCCTAGAGGACTTCGAAGGGTGGAAACCACTTAAGACCCAATCCTACAAAGGAAAGATCACAAGTGTCCTCTTAGACTCTAAATACTTACAAATAAGTTGATGAGTCCCATTTAGCGCAATGCCAAAGATCTCCTCCTCATTGTTGATGAAGAGTCTTCTGCTCCCTTGATCCGCAACACAAGATAATATACCAATACTTGGCTTCGGGTTGGGTCAAGGTCAAGTGGAATCCTACTCTCAAAATATTTTCCTATTAGGAAGATAGAACGATTCCAATCTTATGCATTCAAGGCATCCCAGCTTAATGATTTGCCATTAAGGTTGTACCTAGAGGATCCTTGAATGCGGAAGTTTATTCCCCAATCCACTCTATTGAATATCAATGATGAGAGTGGATTGGAGGATGAACTCCCTTGAGAGAAAGGGCTTTTGATATAAGATATAAGTTGAAACACACAAAACCTCTCTCTACTTTCTCTCACAGCAACAAAAGACAAGTCCTCTATATATAGGCAAAAAGTTCCAACGGATATAAAATGGTCACATTTATGACAGAGTTCGATATCATCGAGCAGGTTCGATATTATAGAGTGTATACTCTCGATAGCATCGATGGTTTGCTCGATGACTCGAACTCAATGTCATACGCTTTTGAAACTTTTTCCAGATGGTCGATGAATCAAAACTATTGTCGATGTCATCGGATTTCGAACTCTGATTCCATCGATGATAGGTTCGATCCATCGACACTTGAAAAATGAGAGAGACTTGACTTTGAAATATTTCAGGATTTCATGAATGATCGGGGAACCATTGAGATTATTGGAATTTGAATGTCGATGATATCGAGATCAGAGTTGAGGCATCGATAAATCCAGCGGAATTTTCTTTAAGCTTGCTGGACGGTTTATGACCTTGTTTGATGCAATCGACCTGGTGCCGATATCATCGATATTTGAATATCGATTCTATCGAAGGGCCCACGATCATAGTTAAAAATAACCTGAAATATCTGTTGAAAGAGATGCACGCCCATGGTCGATATCATCAATGGACTTTCGATCTTATTGATATTTGATTTCAGATCAAATCGGAAGATCATCGATATATTGAAGGAATTTGAGATTTTCATTAAAAAACAGGGACGCTGGAAATCTGCCTGTCGATCTTATCAGGCCACTTTCGATGGGATCGAGATTTGTATATTGATGATATCGATAGGGGAATCGATATATCGATAAATCAGTCCAGATGAGTATTTAGTTGCTGGACACTTTTAGTCCTTATATCGATGACATCGATAGGTGCATCGATAGATCGATAAATCCGTCCAAATGAATATTTAGTTGCTGGACACTTTTGGTCCTCACATCGATAATATCGTTAAGGTATCGAGGACATCAAAAGAGCGGGTCGATCATATCGAGGGTGTTTCGCTGTAAGACTCGTACCCTAGCCCATACAGTTCCGTAGGCTTTCGCATCCCTCTCGGTCGAATTCTAACAACCCGAGAACTTTTATCAACAGTTGCGCACGACTCCGAGTCGTATCCCGTATTCCAGAGCCAGCTCGACCCGAGACTTGTACTAGTGTGACCGCGCTGTCGCCGCAGTTCCGACACCGCATCTTGCGCGCCGAGGCGATACCCGTGCCAGGAGATGTGGGCCCACGTTCAGTTCGAGGAAAATGCTACGCGTTACAAATACCGAGGGAATCTCTACGACACATCACATCAACCTATCAATCAAAGTACACATCATTCTACATCACTCACCCATCCCCAAGTACAAATACCCCTCCCTTAAAGTCAACTCTCTCTTACACAAGTACACATCACTCACTCACACCCATCTCTCTCTCTCTTACACCTCTCTCTCTCTCTCTCATCTCTCTCTCTCATACTCCCAAGCAGCCCATGGGAGTCCATCGTCCAAGCTCCATGAGAGAAGTTTGGCATAGCCCACTCCCTACCATCCAATCCCACCCTCTAAAACTAATCTCGACCGTCGGATCTGAACCATTGGACCTCTAGAATGCATTGCCGAAAGAAGGAAGTGGAGATCTAAAAGGTGGGTGTTCATTTCATTTGATTTTGGTGTAGGGTCCACATGATTTGAGACCCAGTTTATGTATGCATTGTATAGAGGGGCCCATAGTGGCGGGGTCTCTCCACCATCCGACTTATCTCTCTCTCTTCCTTTCATTCTTGATGATGATGATGACGGTATGGCCCACTTGATCCATGCCGTCTAAGAGATGGACCCCACCTTGATATGTGTGGCTGGTGGGCCACGTGTACCTGGACACCACCTGGATGGACGTAGAGCACTCACACCATTCAAGCCGTGGAGCGTCCAGCAGCAAGGGCGGCTGGACTGCACCTAGGGAAGCAGAAATATCAGCTTAAATCAATCCCTGGTGGCCCCCCACGTGGTGCCACCTTGATGCATGTGTTAATTCCCACCGTCCAATTCAACATAGGACGTGTGGGCCTACTGAAATTTTATGGTGATCGACACCGTCCAAATCATGGGACCACCATGATATGAGTTATATCCAGGCCGTCCAGCGGGTCCCTGGACATGGTGAAATACAAATGGCCGCTTGATCCAGCCGTTGTGGGCCACGTGGGCTGGACCCACCTGATGGGTGTTCTGATCTCACCGTCCATTTGAGGACGGTGGGAAACCACTTTGATGTTTGTTTATCCCCACCGTCCAATCTCTGGAAGGCGGGAATGGATTGGCTGGGATACCTCATGCACCAGGTATATGCCGAGGTAGTGACGTCAGCAGGAGCCCACCGTGATGTAACTATCTGCACCGTCCATTTGGACGGTGCTGTCCAAGGCCACTATGATGTATCTGTTCTATCTGCACCGTCCATCATCTGGACGGTGGGCCATCCCACCTAGTAACGCCATCCAGATCCGTGGATCCCAACATGAGGTATGTTCTTAATCAAAACCACGTACCTGCTGCTGGACAGCTACCGTGAGACCCACACGTACGTGGAAACCACGTGTATATGTGATTTATCAACGCTGTCCATCCATCCTACACCCACGCCGTCCACTTGTTTGTATCCCCACCGTTCGAATGGTTGGACGGTGGGCCGCAACCTGGTGTATGTGTGTATCCACACCATCCATCCATTGGATCAGATTCAAAACTCAGGTGGAAACCACCTTTTATATATACCGTCCATTTGGAGACCCAGCAGCATACGGCTGGTGTGTTGACGTCAGCATGTTCTGGGCCCATCTGATGATGGATGTAATCCATACAGTCCACTTATTTGTGGGATGGGCCCTCCCCACACGTGTGGGTAGGTGGGACCCACCAGCATATGTGTTTAATTCACACCACCCATCTGTTTATGCAACAGTAGCTTGATTTAATTTGCATACAACAAGGCTGTCATTCACACGGTTTCACACACCCACACCTACATATATTATATATATAATATTATATTATAATATATTATTTTAATAAATGTTGTAGTGGGCCACTCCTACATGGGACCCACCTCTATTTGTGAAATCTGCACCGTCCAGATGGGTCTGGACGGTGAGCATGGGTAATGCTGCCACCATGCAGATATATTTAATATATAATATTATATTATATTGGTGGGCCACTACGTGGACCGCACCATGATGTATGGTTACATCTGCACCGTCCAGTTGCTGGACGGTGCAGTAGGCACGTTATCCAAGTCGTCCATCCACATGTCGTGCCTCATGTGCCCCACCTTGATATATTGTTTAATCCACGCCATCCATTCAAATTTTGTGGGACCCTTGTGATGTGTGGGTCTTGCACTGCACCGTCCATCCATCTTTACGGGTGGAACCCACTGTGATGTAAACCATGTCGTCAATCCATTTGACATGCATACGGTCCCACCATTATGCATGTGATTTATCCCTACCATCTATCCATTTGGCGCTTGAGATAAAAAAATAAAGCAATCCAATATCAAGTGGACCACATTACAGAAGACAGTGGAGTTGAACGTCTACCACTGAAACCCCTTTGGGGTTACAGCAGCCTTGAATCAATGTGACATTTGTTTTCCTCCCTGTTTAGGTCCATGTGACCTTATGAACAGTATGGATGGGAAATGAATACTATGGTGGGCCCTCTAAATCTTAACGGTGGAAACCATTTTCACCACTGTTATTTGTGGTATGGTTCAGATGATCTTTTCATCAGATTCGTTATTTGGATAATGCTCTAGAATGATCTCTATAGACGGATGAATGATGCAGCCCAAGTAGTGTGGTCCACTTGTTGTATTTGAGAGGCCCAATAAGTTGTATTTGTGGCTCATGGGTTAAGGCCCATTGAGATGTGTTTGGGGCCCATGGGTTAGGCCCGTTGATATGGCCCACTTGATGTGTATGAGGCCCACTAGTGTGGCCCATTGATGTAGCCCACTCGATGTATTTGGGGCCCATGAAATATGGCCCAATGCGATGTACAGATGGGCCCATTACGATATACATGTTTTATTTGCACCATCCTTGGGATGTGGGCCTGACGTGATGTATCTATTCCGTCCGGCCACAAGAGACGTGGGGCCACCGTTATGTATGTATTGTATAATTTTGCACTGTCCATCTTGCTGGACGGTGGGCCCATCTGCTATGTGATCGCATGGCCCGCCATGTTATACGTGTTTCATCTATGCCATCCACTTATGTGACCCACCTTGATGTGTGTACAACAGGTACACTGTCCATCTGTTGGGGCCCATTTGATATGTGCAGGGCTTGCCTCAATGCGTTGTAAGGCCCATTACGATGTATTTAAGGCCTAGATATGAGGCCCATTGTGATGTATGAGACCCTTGTGTGAGGCCATGGGCCCACTGTATGTTCGGCCCTATGTGGGCCACTCCTTGGGAGCAATGTTGGTTAAATGTCCACATTGATGGGTAATGATGGTTGAATGTCCATATTGTGACCTTCCATTAGGCCTTGTTAGGCCCATTCTTATCAATTTCGATCGTCGTGACCGATTGCCGATTGACGTGACCGATTTGCCGATTCTGACTATCGATCGATCCCGATTGTCATGGCCGATTGCCGGATCCGATTGACGTGACCGATTTGCCGATTTACGTGACCGATTTGTCGAGGCCCATTGTGATGTATTTGAGGCCCATGGGCAAGGCCTATTGTGATGTATTCATGGCCCATAGGTAAGGCCCACTGTGATATATTCGTGGCCTATGGGCAAGGCCCATTGGGATATGTATTAGGCTCATGATGCATGACCCATTTAATGTATTCGAGACCCATGTGTGGGGCCCACATGTCATGTATTTGAGGCCCATGAGCAGGGCCCACCTATTGTGTATATGTGGCCTGTGAGTAAGGTCCACTATATTGAATATTAGGCCTTTGTGTGAGGTCGTGGGCCCATTACAAGTTAGGCTCTATGTGGGTCATTCCTTAGGGACAATGTTGGTTAAATGTCCACGTCATCGAGGCCGATTGTCAGTGCTGGTTATTGGTACCGATTATGAGTATGTGACAGCATAACATCATGATACATGCCCATATGCATATCTACATGTTTGTTATGAGATGTGATTGACCATTGCATGTGTCATTGGGTAGGTTTATATGAGACTCCCTGATAGGCGGAGGTTATCTCACATGAGCGCACGACATGCGCAGGATTGATGTATGACTGGATTGTATGACTCATACATCACGCATTTTATGATACGACTATTGTATGCCCTAGCGACATCAGGGCCGTATCCTCCACAGGCATATCATGGAAGGCCGGATGGGACACCAAAAATGTTTGGTTCTAGCATACGGGTGTCATAGATGTCCCTGGGTGAAAATCCTTAAACCTCTATGGCCAGGAGACGCCCCAACGTCGAGACTGAGTGAATACATGAGCGCCCGAGTGCTGAATACCAGGAAGCCGCATCTCCCACTGTGTCGTGGTCGGTTGGGAGGGGGTGTGGCCTTACCCGTGTAGCGCCCTGAAATTCGGGGGTCGAGTATGAACTCAACTCCCGAGTTCGAACGCATCACTTATGCAACATACACAATGATGGTTAAATGTTGTCTGAGTTAGCGCAATAAACATGAATGAGATTATACCGAAATAGTAATTCATACTTCAATTCAATTGTATAAAGGCAAGCAGAAGACTGAAATTTTATATTCAAAGTATGTAAAGTAACAAAATTTTATGAACTCCAGAGTATGAGTATTAACTGAGTACCAATATACATGTATTGTTTCTAAGTCAAAAAATCAAAATACAACTCCCAAGAGAAGCCCTGAAAATCCCGCGATGCAGCCGGCATAAGCAAAGCCGTCAGAATACTGCATAAAGGAGAACTCCTCCTGATCCTCATCGAAGTCGGACTCCGGCTCCTGAACGAAGGCGCCATCTACACCTGCGACAGAGTCTGGTGGGTGTTGCAAACACTGTCCCGTAACGTGGGAGTGAGTAGCTAACTCAGTGGAACAATAAAGCATAGGTTAACATGTTATCAATTCAATCAAGCAGTAATGATAAAGCAGTACAAATCAAACATTTCTAACTACTCTTGTTAAGTGCGAAAATGAAATGACATGATGCTATATGCCCTTGCCAAACCACCCTCAAGCGACATCATCTTACGTTCGTGAATGCTTAACTCCCTCAGTGCACCACATCTACAAAGCACATGCATTGCGATGATGCTCATGATTACCAAGTTATTATTAGTCCATTTCAACAGCAAGTATTGGGAAACTAAGGTACCTCCCTTGTATCATTCCAAACATGATCCATTTTAGGGTCGTCAATCCAGTTAATCTCATACGATATTATGGTTTGAGAAGCGTAGTGAAGGCATCGCAAAGGAAGCTCGTCACGTCCCCGTCAGCGCGGATACAGATCTCACCGTATGTGGCTCAATTGTTGGCCGTCAGCTCGAGTACAGGTCTCACCGTACTCGGCTCAATCACTAGCCGTCAGCTCGAGTACAGGTCTCACCGTACTCGGCTCAACTCATACTCTAGTTGCTGTGAAAGACTCGTCGCCAATCACAGACACTTGGAGTACACTCGATGATACTACGGAGGACTCGTCGCCCGTCAGCACGAGCCAGGTCTCACCGTACTCGGCTCTCCCCGTAAGTATCGACAGCTCGAATACAGTGTCCCATACCACCGTATTCGGCTCACGAGTTTGGTTGCGCAATGGTCACTACGGGGAGGCACATGGCCCCAGCGTAGGCCGACAGCTCGACCACGGTGTCCCATACCACCATTCCCGGCTCATGCGACTTAGCGGATCGAGGTACCATGGTTAAACTGGATCGCCACTGGTAAGTTTGGTACCCTAGGTTTAAGCGGTAGCGACCAAACATGGTGAACACACAAATACAATTCGGTTTACTTGACGAGCTTGACTAGCTCGAGCGCACCACAAGTTGGGCGATATGGAGCACAAAAGCACTCCTTGTGGCCAACCACTATCGCCAACCAAAGTACGACTCGGGTTCGCTAGACACATCCTTTGCGGCGACATGATCTCATCCAGCCAATCGCAAGTCTGGTACCGAATGTTTGGACTATAGGCATAGTCCCAAACTCAAACAGTTCTCATCAATAGCATGTGGAGTAAGCATGATAAACAAGCAATACAAGCATGTTAGCAGCATGTTATAAGGCATGAAGTAAAACATGAAGTAAAGCCTGTTGTAAAGCATGTTGTAAAGCATGTATAAAGCACTATCCACATAGGGATACAATTACATACACATTACAAGTGAGTGGTTCTAGCGAACCACCGCATGGAGGGGATCCTACATGTCTCTAAGGAGTCGGGAATTCCATATCAGCACCTCTCTAAGGCACTAATACACAAGCATTACACACACAAGCCTTACACAAACACTTAGAGTACGCCATTCCAACATACATGACGTATGTTAGCAAATCGCGTATTAGGGCTATTCTCTCGCCAAGCGGTTATTTTATCCGCGTATACCATATTCATACAACAAATAATCATGACAATTATATTTCCAAAATTTGCACATACGCGGTATTTCTAGAATACACAATTTCAACATACTTGACATTTACAAGTGAACATGTATTTCAGTGATTCCTTTCGCCAAACTAGTATTTTATCCATATATTATATAATCATACATTAAATAAACATGTCAAACATTTTCCTGAAAAAAATATGTATACGGTATTTCTACGTATATCTAGAGTATGTGAAATTCCATATTCTACAACGTTAATCGAAACAGGAAACGGAAAGCACTTTGTACATGTGCATTTACATGCAGATCATGAATCTATCACTATCTGACATTGAAAGCGTTGAAAACCGTAACTTATACACTTAAAGTCCTCACCTTTGCCCTTGGAATCCCAACGAATCAGCAAGGTAGTAGAGCTTCCGTATACGGGAGTTTTCTAGCCTAAAGAGCGGAATCGATTAGCCTTTCCATAACCGACAACCAACCTACATTAAATCAGACCTAGGGTTAGGGTTTCTCACCTTAGAATGGAGTGGATACCGTCGGGAGAGCGCCTGGAATGAGGCGGTGTAGGCCGTGTGATGAATGAAAGCAGCAGGAGGAAGATCTCCCATAAATTCCAAGCTATTTTCTCTCTTCTCTCTCTCTCTCTAGGGTTTTTCTCCTAAATTCGTATGGCTATGAGAGGGGCTATTCTAAGCCCCTTTTATAGCAAAAAACATTCCCAAAATAGACTCAGGTTCAAGGGTTACTGCTAATATAGGATATTCGCCACTTTTCCAGCTCAAAAGAGAGGTTCTGATAGCCCTCCTTGAGCCAAACGTCAGACTTAAGCTCACCATCTATGGATCTACGTGGGATTACGTTTTCGACTCGATCGGATTCCCAGATCGCACGTGGCGGACCACTTTCAGTTCAACGGTCAGTGGGCCACGATCAGAAATTCCAAGTACATGTAAATGTTCCTGAAATTTTTCTTAATCCGAGGGTGTAATTTGGTCTGATTCTGACGGTCAGGTTGCTTAATACTGACGCGCAACCGAATGATGCCAGATCACTATTCCTGATATTTATGTTAGGATGAGAATAGTGTTTTTCACACACTCTCGCTCCGGATCGAAACGAATGGCCGTGGGACATCGGCCGGAGCTAATTTTTGAGATGATTGTCAAGCCCAGTGAGGCGGTCCTGGTTCCTTAGCTTCGTGTTAATCGGACTCCCGATGTGCGATCTAGACCTAATACGAAGTTTCGTTTCATTTCCGAGAGCTGACGGGAAATGAGTTTGGTTCTAAACTTTAGGGTAACCTAGAGTCACTGATTCTGCAAGTTTTGGGTCTTGCAGATCGTATTTAAAGCGATCCCAACGAATTTCATGGCTAACCGAGTTTAGTACTTAGTTAACTTTGTTAAATTTCTAAAGGATTTAATCCTAATTGATTTCTGGTCGAGGTGGTACTCGAGCCAATGTTCGGAAATTTATGGGTCGTTACAATCTACCCCCCTTAAACAAAAATTTCGTCCTCGAAATTTATACCTTTTCGTAATCCTCGAGAATCTGAGGGTAGTTCTTCCTGACCTCGGCCTCAGTCTCCCAGGTAGCTTTCTCCTCGGAATGATGTGTCCAAAGTACCTCACAAGTGGGATGACCTTACTACGTAGTACTTGCTCCTTCCTATCAAGGATACGCGTCGGGCGCAGATCGTACGTAGCATCCTCACTCAACTGTACCTACTCTCATCTAATGATATGCGAAGGATCAGGAACGTACTTCTTCAGCATCGATGCATGAAATACGTTGTGTACAGAAGCAAGTGGTGTAGGCAAAGCGAGACGATACGCCACATCACCCACTCGATCCAGTATCTGAAATGGACCGATAAACCTCGGTGTGAGCTTCCCCTTCTTCCCGAACCGAAGGACTCCCTTCATAGGGGAAACTCGAAGGAACACATGATCCCCGACCTCGAACTCCAGCGGTCGCCGCCTCGTATCGGCGTAACTCTTCTGCCTGCTCTGCGCTGTGAGCAATCGACGCCTGATAATATCTACCTTCTCTGTAGTCGTCTGTACCAACTCCGGGCCAATCAGGCTACGCTCGCCAACCTCTGCCCAACAGTGCGGTGCCCTACAAGGTCGACCATATAGAGTCTCATATGGCGCCATGCCAATAGTCGCCTGGAAGCTGTTGTTGTAGGCGAACTCTGCGTACGGAAGATAGTCATCCCAGCTGTCCTTGAAGTCCAACACACATGCTTGCAACATATCCTCCAGAATCTGATTCACCCGCTCTGTCTGCCCATCAGTCTGAGGATGAAACGCTGTACTGAACTTCAACTTCACACCCATCGCCTCCTGGATACGAGTCCAGAAGATAGATGTGAACCGCGTGTCTTTGTCCGACACGATCTCCAAAGGAACCCCGTGCAGACGGACGATCTCCCTGATGTACAATCTAGCCAGCTCGTCTGCAGAGTTCGTAACTCTGATAGGGAGGAAATGGGCCGATTTGGTCAACCGGTCACAATCACCCAATAATGGTCCGTGTCCCTTCCTCGTCTTCGACAGCCCTGATATGAAGTCCATGGAGATGAAGTCCCACTTCCACTCCGCTATAGGCATGGGCTGAAGTAGTCCAGGAGGTCGGCGATGTTCTGCCTTGACCTGCTGGCACGTCAGACATCGAGATACATACTCAGCAATGTGGGTCTTCATGTTATCCCACCAATACGTCCGTCTCATATCCTGGTACATCTTCGTGCTACCAGGATACATCGCAAACTTCGAGTTATGGGCAGACTCGAGAAGCTCGCGTCTCAAGTCAGCCACATCAGGAACACATAGGCGGCCACGGAATCGTAAACCCCCATCAGAACCAACTCTCCACTCGGATTCCACGGCGTCGCTAGCCTGCTTTCGAAGCTCAGACAGCCGTATATCGCCCTCTTGGGCCTCAACAATCCTGTCGTCAATAAGTGGCCGCACCCGAATGTGCGCAACACACTCAAAAGGCTCCTCGACAGTGAGTCTCTGCTCGAAGTCCCGCACAAACTCCATCATGTCCCACTCCGCTATCATCAGCGGTGCCGCAAATGCGATCGCCTTCTTGCGGCTCAACGCGTCTGCCACAAGGTTCGCCTTGCCAGGATGGTAGGAAACCTCGAACTTGAAGTCCTTCAAGGTCTCCATCCATCGACGCTGTCTCATATTCAAATCCCGCTGTGTGAATATGTACTTAAGGCTCTTGTGGTCGCAGAAAAGCTCGAACTCCTCACCGTAGAGGTAATGTCTCCAGAGCTTCAATGCAAAGATGACAGCTGCCAACTCCAGGTCATGTGTAGGGTAATTCTCCTCGTGCTTCCTTAATTGTCTCGAGGCATACGAAATCACCCTATCCTCCTGCATCAGCACACAACCCAAATCAACGCGAGACGCGTCAATATATACCGTGTATTTCACCCCTTGCTCTGGCAATACTAGCACAGGGGCGGACGTCAACTTGTCCTTCAGCTCCTTAAAAGCTGCCTCCGCCTTCTCATTCCAGGCGAACTTCAGGTCCTTCCGAGTCAACTGAGACAATGGCCTGACGATCTTCGAGAAATCCCGAATGAAACGTCTGTAATACCCAGCCAGACCAAGGAAACTCCTCACCTCAGTAACTGACTCAGGCTGCTGCCAATCCTGAACCGCGGCTACCTTAGCAAGGTCCACTGCTATCCCATCCTTGGACACTACATGTCCCAAGAACTTGACTTCTTCCTGCCAGAAGTCGCACTTCTTGTATTGCGCAAACAACTGGTTCTTCTCCAACATACCCAATACTGCTCGCAGGTGCTCCTCGTGCTCCTCCCGACTCGTGGAGTATATCAAGATGTCATCGATAAAGACGATGACGAATCGGTAAAGGAAGGGCCGAAATACCCGGTTCATTAGATCCATGAACACGGCTGGTGCGTTCATCAGACCGAACGACATCACTAAGAGCTCATAGTGCCCAAAGCACGTCCTGAAGGCTGTCTTCTGTACATCCTCCTCTCTCACGCGCAACTGGTGGTACCCTGACTGAAGGTCAATCTTCGAGAAATACTTCGTCCCCCTCAACTGATCAAACAGATCATCTATCCTGGGCAAAGGATACTTGTTCTTCACCGTGATTTGGTTCAACCTACGGTAATTAATACACAACCGTAGCGACCCGTCCTTCTTCTTCACGAACAACACAGGTGCTCCCCAAGGAGACACACTAGGTCGAATAAAACCTTTCTCTACAAGTTCGTCAATCTGTTTCCGCAGCTCCTCCATCTCACATGGAGGCATACGATAAGTCGACAACGAGATGGGCGTCGCACCAGGCGTAAGATCAATCGTGAAATCAATCTCGCGCCGAGGAGGTAAGCCAGGAATAGTCTTAAAGACACCAACAAATTTCCGAACCACCGGCGTACCCTCCAGTGTCGGACCATCAATCGGCACAAGTAAAGCAGCATAACAATCAACTCGACAGGGCCAACTGACCTGCACTGGAAATGTAAAAGCTGTGCCATCAGGTCTATAGGCAGTCACGATCCGAGCATCGCAATCTATCTCCGCCCTCATCTTGGCGAGCCAATCCATGCCAAGGATAACGTCGTAGTGCCATAGCGAAGCAACAATAAGGTCGACGAGCACTGTGCTGCTACCCAAAACTATCGAGCAACCCTCGCATAACCGTGTGACATCCGAACAGGTCCTGGTAGCCATAGTGAGTCTCATTCCCTTAGTGGGAATCGTATGCAAAGATAGACGTTTCACCGCCCCACAAGAAATAATAGAAGTAATGGACCCAGTGTCCACCAATAAAGAAACAGGAGTATCATGGATATAAGCCGTACCCTCAAAAGCCGTCGGTGTGGAAATCGACGTCTCTGGTGCCTCAGCAACAAGCGTATGTACACGAGCCTGCTGCTGGCGATTCGGCTGAGGAGCCAAGGGTCGTTGTGGCGGCCTGAAGGGTGGCACAGGAGGTCGGAATGAAGGATGTGCAGGAACAGTCTGTAGCGACGGAGCTGATATGGCCTGTGGATAAGGGCGATCCAATCTCTGCGGTGGCGCAAATCCGCTAGCCCTCATGCGCGAGAAGCAACTCTCAGCAGGGTGTCCTGGTTTCCCACAAAATGTGCAGGTCACCAACGGGCGTCTCATAGGAGCAACTGGCGCTGCGGCCCTGGGGGGAGAATCAGCCCGAGGCCTCTTGCCTAAGATAGGCCTGCTCTGTAAATCCTGCGGTGGTCTCGCAACCATAGTACCACGCGATCGGGGCAAATGGTCCACATCCTGCTCTACCGTCATAGACATGTGAACCAACGCCGCATATGTAGGAATACTGTGGCAGCATAGCTTCGACCGTATGTCGGGTCGTAAGCCCCCAGTAAAATGCCACATCCTCATCTGCTCATTGACGAGGATGGTTAGGACAAAGCGGCCCAACTCAGTGAAATGGTGCTCATACTCCGTCACCGTCATGCCTCCCTGCCTGAGGCGCAGAAACTCATCTCCCGCTCATGCCGATACATCTGCGGGTAATACTTCTCGTGGAACCGAGACTCGAAAGCCTCCCAGGTCCACACGAAGTCTACTGCGACCGTGCGCAGCACACTGTCCCACCATAAGCTGGCCTCCCTCTCAAATATGAAGGTAGCCAATTCAACTTGCTCTGCCTCGGAGCAATGTAGCATCCGTAGCATCTTAGAGATACGGTCTAGCCAGAACTCCGCCTCCTCGGGTCTGTGAGAACCCACAAATGAGGGAGGCCTCAAGCGCTGAAATCGCTCGAGTAAATCACGAGTACCGACATCTCCAGTAGGAGGTACGACGGGTGTAGGCAGAGGCGCATCCTCAAACTGAGCAGGAGGCTCAGAATCCTCATCAGGATGCGTAGATGTCGTAGGTGGAGTCGCGCTACCACCACGGGACAAGGCCTCAGCAATAGTGGCCATGAGCTGCTGGTGCTTCTGCTGCTGTATCTGCTGCTGCTGCATCTGCTGCTGATGAGTTATGGAAGAAAATGGAAGATTTGAAGGTTTAGAGGGATGGGTTTTGAGAAAAATCGAAAATGGGTGTGGATGTGCTTGAAAATGGGTGAAATGAGGAAGAAGGGTGCTCCAGCCCCTTAAAACCCAACCCATTGCCAAAATGGCACGTGCCAGGGGGTGTAGGACGTTGGGCCGACCAAGCTGGGCCTTGGACCCACGCTGAAAAACCGGCCGGACCGCGGTCCACCGCCCGAGCCGCGGCGCTGCCGCGGCCGGACTTGGCCGGAACCGCGCCGCCGCGGTGGGGATCTTCTTGGCACATGCCCAGGGTACCAAATGCACCCTGGTTCTAGCTGGGGCCTTGGTGTATTAACGTGGGAGGCCCCCGAACTCAGTTCGGCTCCAGAACGGTTAGTTCCGAGAAATTTCTGAACTAATCTGTTTTTTTTGTGATTTTTAATGACTGATTTTGGGTGGATAATGACCTGGACACGTCAATAGATGGTCTAGTAGTGATTTAGAGTCCATGTGTGCGGTCAAGATCGAGTACAGACTCGATCAACGCGTCCGTTTTTAATGAATTTCACCGAACGGTGAAATCGGGAGACCCTAAGACTGTTTCTATATTTTTGCGCACCCTCCTAAGTTGTAACGCGTCAGCGTACGTAGTGGGGACATAACTCAGGTCCGGTTTTAATCAAAATCATGCTCTGATACCAACTTGTAGCGCCCTGAAATTCGGGGGTCGAGTATGAACTCAACTCCCGAGTTCCAACGCATCACTTATGCAATATACACAATGATGGTTAAATGTTGTCTGAGTTAGCGCAATAAACATGAATGAGATTATACCGAAACAGTAATTCATACTCCAGTTCAATTGTATAAAGGCAAGCAGAAGCCTGAAATTTTATATTCAAAGTATGTAAAGTAACAAAATTTTATGAACTCCAGAGTATGAGTACTAACTGAGTACCAATATACATGTATTGTTTCTAAGTCAAAAAATCAAAATACAACTCCCAAGAGAAGCCCTGAAAATCCCGCGATGCAGCCGGCCTAAGCAAAGCCGTCAGAATACTGCATAAAGGAGAACTCCTCCTGATCCTCATCGAAGTCGGACTCCGGCTCCTGAACCAAGGCGCCATCTACACCTTCGACAGAGTCTGGTGGGTGTTGCAAACACCGTCCCGTAATGTGGGAGTGAGTAGCTAACTCAGTGGAACAATAAAGCATAGGTTAACATGTTATCAATTCAATCAAGCAGTACAAATCAAACATTTCTAACTACTCTTGTTAAGTGCGAAAATGAAATGACATGATGCTATATGCCCTTGCCAAACCACCCTCAAGCGACATCATCTTACGTTCGCGAATGCTTACCTCCCTCAGTGCGCCACATCTACAAAGCACATGCGGTACGATGATGCTCATGATTACCAAGTTATTATTAGTCCATTTCAACCAGCAGTATTGGGAAACTAAGGTACCTCCCTTGTATCATTCCCAAACATGATCCATTCTAGGGTCGTCAATCCTAGTTAATCTCATACGATATTATGGTTTGAGAACTGTAGTGAAGGCATCGCAAAGGGCTCATCACCCGTCAGCGCGGATACAGATCTCACCGTATGCGGCTCAATTGCTGGCCGTCAGCTCGAGTACAGGTCTCACCGTACTCGGCTCAATCACTAGCCGTCAGCTCGAGTACAGGTCTCACTGTACTCGGCTCAACTCATACTCTAGTTGCTGTGAAAGACTCGTCGCCAATCACAGACACTTGGAGTACACTCGATGATACTACGGAGGACTCGTCGCCCGTCAGCACGAGCACAGGTCTCACCGTACTCGGCTCTCGCCGTAAGTATCGACAGCTCGAATACAGTGTCCCATACCACCGTATTCGGCTCACGAGTTTGGTTGCGCAATGGTCACTACGGGGAGGAACATGGCCCCAGTGTAGGCCGACAGCTCGACCACGGTGTCCCATACCACCATTCCCGGCTCATGCGACTTAGCGGATCGAGGTACCATGGTTAAACGGGATCGCCACTGGTAAGTTTGGTACCCTAGGTTCAAGCAGTAGCGACCAAACATGGTGAACACACAAATACAATTCGGTTTACTTGACGAGCCTGACTAGCTCGAGCGCACCACAAGTTGGGCGATATGGAGCGCAAAAGCACTCCGTGTGGCCAACCCTATCGCCAACCAAAGTACGACTCGGGTTCACTAGACACATCCTTTGCTGCGACATGAGTCTCTGCCACAATCGCAAGTCTGGTACCGAATGTTTGGACTATAGGCATAGTCCCAAACTCAAACAGTTCTCATCAATAGCATGTGGAGTAAAGCATGATAAACAAGCAATACAAGCATGTTAGCAGGCATGTTATAAGGCATGAAGTAAAACATGAAGTAAAGCCTGTTGTAAAGCATGTTGTAAAGCATGTAGTAAAGCACTATCCACATAGGGATACAATTACATACACATTACAAGTGAGTGGTTCTAGCGAACCACCGCATGGAGGGGATCCTACATGTCTCTAAGGGAGTCGGGAATTCTATATCAGCACCTCTCTAAGGCACTAATACACAAGCATTTACACACACAAGCCATTACACAAACACTTAGAGTACGCCATTCCAACATACATGACGTATGTTAGCAAATCGCGTATTAGGGCTATTCTCTCGCCAAGTGGTTATTTTATCCGCGTATACCGTATTCATACAACAAATAATCATGACAATTATATTTCCAAAATTTGCACATACGCGGTATTTCTAGAATACACAATTTCAACATACTTGACATTTACAAGTGAACATGTATTTCAGCGATTCCTTTCGCCAAACTAGTATTTTATCCATATATTATATAATCATACATTAAATAAACATGTCAAACATTTTCCCGAAAAAAATACGTATACGGTATTTCTACGTATATCTAGAGTATGTGAAATTCCATATTCTACAACGTTAATCGAAACAGGAAACGGAAAGCACTTTGCACATGTGCATTTACATGCAGATCATGAATCTATCATTATCTGACATTGAAAGCGTTGAAAACCGTAACTTATACACTTAAAGTCTTCACCTTTGCCCTTGGAATCCCAACGAATCAGCAAGGTAGTAGAGCTTCCGTATACGGGAGTTTTCTAGCCTAAAGAGCGGAATCGATTAGCCTTTCCATAACCTACAACCAACCTACATCAAATCAGACTTAGGGTTAGGGTTTCTCACCTTAGAACGGAGTGGATACCGTCGGGAGAGCGCCTGGAATGAGGCAGTGTAGGCCGTGTGATGAATGAAAGCAGCAGGAGGAAGATCTCCCACAAATTCCAAGCTATTTTCTCTCTTTTCTCTCTCTCTCTCTAGGGTTTTTCTCCTAAATTCGTATGGCTGTGAGAGGGGTTGTTCTAAGCCCTTTTATGGCCAAAAACATTCCCAAAATAGACTCAGGTTCAAGGGTTACTGCTAATATAGGATATTCGCCACTTTTCCAGCTCAAAAGAGAGGTTCTGGTAGCCCTCCTTGAGCCAAACGTCAGACTTAAGCTCACCATCTATGGATCTATGTGGGATTACGTTTTCAACTCGATCGGATTCCCAGATCGCACGTGGCGGACCACTTTCAGTTCAACGGTCAGTGGGCCACGATCAGAAATTTCAAGTACATGTAAATGTTCCTGAAATTTTTCTTAATCCGAGGGTGTAATTTGGTCTGATTCTGACGGTCAGGTTGCTTAATACTGACGCGCAACCGAATGATGCCAGATCACTATTCCTGATATTTATGTTAGGATGGGAATAGTGTTTTTCACACACCCTCGCTCCGGATCGAAACGAATAGCCGTGGGACATCGGCCGGAGCTGATTTTTGAGATGATTGTCAAGCCCAGTGAGGCGGTCCTGGTTCCCTAGCTTCGTGTTAATCGGACTCCCGATGTGCGATCTAGACCTAATACGAAGTTTCGTTTCATTCCCGAGAGCTGACGGGAAATGAGTTTGGTTCTAAACTTTAGGGTAACCTAGAGTCACTGATTTTGCAAGTTTTGGGTCTTGCAGATCGTATTTAAAGCGATCCCAACGAATTTCATGGCTAACCGAGTTTAGTACTTAGTTAACTTTGTTAAATTTCCAAAGGATTTAATCCTAATTGATTTCTGGTCGAGGTGGTACTCGAGCCAATGTACGGAAATTTACGGGTCGTTACAACCCGCCCGAGCGTAGGGGGCATTGCTAAGCTGAGTCTGACCAGCTCGAGGAATGGGTCCGCTATCGACGTGCCGAATAGGTATTGGCAGACTATTGGCTAGGCGGATAGTGAGGTTTCTTACGCTCACTTGGACTGTGCGGCTAGGAGAGCTGCAGTGCCATTTAGAGTGTACTAAACCCCGGTGATGATCCCAAAGATGAACCGTACTGATATGTAGACTTATTGAGCAGGATTTGCATATTCATTCATTCATTCATTCACTATCCACTCGGGCTGGTGGTGCGCAACTATTTGTTATGTGAACCTTCGCAATGGCTAGGATTTCGGTTGGGGTGCGCGACTAACCTGAGATCAGGAGTTTACCACATCGAGTCTGACTATCCAAATTTAGGTATGGGACTGGTTTGGATAGAAGTCTCTTGTGATGGACCCCATAGTCTGCGATACTTTGTACTATCATCCCGACTTCACACTTCGGCATTGTCATTCCATTCACACCGCATATTGGATTACATTCGCAGCATATGACATTTTGGGTTACTATGTTTATACGTTTATACAGCCTAGATATGACTGACGGTATTCGTGGACTCATAAGGATTTACATGTTGCATTGCATCATCAGCATCTGATATTTAGCTTGTTGTCTCTGCATTGCATAACTGATCTACATTGCTTTATCAGTATATGATATTGTTTTATTAAATTTCTGCATCGCATAGCCTGGATAATGCTGATGATATTTATGGGCATATCAGTATGTTTTTGCATTACTCAGATATCGTATGATTTATGAACTTGCCAGTATTTCTTATATTTTATGATTTATGAGCTTATCAGTAATTCTGCTTACTCTGATTTCTCTGATATTGCTTACTTAGCACTTACCTTGTGTACACACTTACACCACCCTCTAAGCTTTCTATAAGCTTATGCACGATAGATGCATGCAAGTGGTATTAGGTTGCAGCAGCGTTGAGCATTGGGGATGTAGCGATCTTCTGGAGCTTGATTTTCGATTTATGTATCTCCCTTTCAGCATTGTACTCAAATGATTATATTAGTGGATATGTGATGATGATGTTGCCTTTATGATTTGGGTATACTTGTGGTTATGCTTATTATGAGAAAAATATACGTTGGAAAATCCTCCTTATAGGATCCCAGGATTGGAACCTAGCGTATAGACGTTGGGAGCCAAGAATGGGATACTACGGAGGCTCTCGGCACCAAATTCGGTGATCGGGATTCCTGTAAGTCCGATCTCCGGATCTGGGGCGTGACACTTTTGGTCCTCACATCGATAATATCGTTATGGTATCAAGGACATCAACAAAACAGATCGATCATATCGAGGGTGTTTTGATAAAATCGACAGGGCAAGAAAAACTTAGAGATTTTCTTATTTTGAAAAAAAGTTTTCTCACCTTAAAACCCTATGATTTCTAACTTGTTTTTAAGGGTTTTATTCACCTGGTGTTTTGGGTCATAGGATGTGAGGCTTTAGATTTACCTGTGGCGAACTTGTACACATCCGGTTGAGGCAGACACTTGAATTAATCTTCTTATCAGGCTCTGTGGACAATCTGACTCAACACTCACGTAACTTAACAAACCAGGGCACTTTCATTTATCACTGAGACCCCACATAGAGTTGGCAATGTGTAAGTGCTACGGTCTCATGCTCCTTTGGTTGTCAAATTTTGATGTGTCAAAACATCTATCTGTGTCTTGTGCTTGTATGGTGATTTATATGTATTCAAGACACTGCATAAACACTTCATGACATTATTGAAGTTTCAAGAAGCTATTATGTTGAAGTCTCAAGAAGCTACATTATTGAAGTTCAAGAGGTTACAATGTTGAAGTTCAAATCTTAAGAAACAACTCAAGAAATGACTTCAAGACTAATAAGCAACGCATGAACTAGTTTTTATGCTGATGAAGATCTCAAGTTTAAAGCTACAACAAGTTCAAGATCTCAAGCCTGATATGGTTCAAATAAATCTACATTCGTTGAATGGTTGAAGTTCAATGTCCATACGACATGGTTCAGGTTTGAATGACCTTAGGTTAACCCTTTAAGTAAGTCACTTTGGATACATAAATCAAATGTTTATATTACATATGTTTGGTCTATTTTACGACCAGTCCTAGCTCTTGTTCGACCAGTCCTAGCATTGGTTCAACTAGTCCAAGAAATTCCACGACCAGTCCTAAGTTGTTGAAGATTTTTCGGAATTTTTGGTACGCCCACGACCAGTCTTGGAGGTCCTTCGACCGGTCGTAGGTGTGGCTTCGACTCGTCCACGACCAGTCGTAGAGCTACGACTCAAAGTCCAGCAACATAATCTATGGTCCTACAACCAGTCGTAGGGATCTATGACCAGTCGTAGGTGACAAACTAGGAGCTCTCACAAAAAGGTGAACTCCAATACCACCACAAGACCACTCGAGCTTCTCCACATGAATCTTATAGGACCAACAAGAACTGAAAGTCGAGGTGGCAAAAAGTACATCTTAGTTATTGTAGATGATTATACAAGATACACTTGGGTTTCATTCTTGAGAGACAAATCAAAAACCCTTGATGAAGTGAAAAAGATTATAAAACGGATTCAAACTGAAAAATGTTCTCAAGTCAACAAGATCCGTAGTGATCATGGATCCGAATTTGAAAATAGCGGTTTTGAGAAATTCTGTAGTGATCATGGAATATTGCATGAATTCTCTGCACCTAAAATTCCTCAACAAAATGGAATTGTCGAGAGGAAGAATAGAGTGCTTCAAGAAATGGAAAATGTTATGTTAAATAGCATGAAGCTCCCTAAGAATCTCTGGGCTGAAGCAGTGAATACAGCCTGCTACATTATTAACCATGTTTATATTTGTAAATCTAATAATAAAACGGCTTATGAAATGTGGTTTGAGAAAAAGCCTTCTGTCAAATACTTTCGAGTTTTTGGCAGCAAGTGCTATATTGCGTGACCGTGAAAATTTGGGAAAGTTTGACACTAAAAGTGATGAAGGGATCTTTTTAGGATATTCTTTAAACAGTCGTACATATCGTGTTCTGAACAATAGGACCGGTGTGATTCAAGAGTCAATAAATGTTGTGATTGACGATCTTTTGAATACACCTGTCCCTAGTTCAGATAATGATGAAGTGCTTATACTTGAAAAACAAGAAACTTCATCAAGTGAAACTAATTCTGAATTAAGGACTGTTAAAGATCATCCAACTTCTCAAATACTTGGAAACCCTCTCACTGGTGTGCGCACTCGTAGACAATTAGAGGACATATGTAACTACGTATGCTTTACATCCCAGATTGAACCGGTTAACGTAAAAGAAGCACTTTCGGAAGAAAATTGGATTCTTGCGATGCAAGAAGAACTTAATCAGTTTGTCAGAAATGATGTCTGGTACCTTGTTCCTAGACCTAAAGATAAACATATTATTGGAACAAAATGGATTTTCAAAAACAAATCTGATGAACTTAGAAATATTATTCGAAATAAAGCAAGACTAGTTGTACAGGGGTATACACAAATTGAAGGTATTGACTATAATGAAACATTTGCCCCTGTAGCTCGTCTTGAATCAATCAGACTTTTTATCTCCATTGCTTGTTTTAGGAAGATTAAAATTTACCAAATGGATGTAAAGAGTGCCTTTCTGAATGGTGATTTACATGAAGAAGTATATGTTGAACAACCTACAGAAGTAAATTTACTGATCATGTATATCGTCTTAAGAAGGCTCTCTATGGTCTGAAACAAGCTCCCAGAGCATGGTACGAAAAACTGACTAAGTTTTTACCGAGTCATAATTTTCAGATGGGATATGTTGATAAGACGCTCTTTGTTAAGAAACATAACGATGATATTCTAATGGTTCAAATATATGTTGACGATATTATTTATGGATCAACCTGTACTAACATGACTGTTGAGTTTGCAGATTTGATGAAGTCCAAATTCGAAATGAGCATGGTTGGAGAATTAAACTATTTCCTAGGGTTGCAAGTAAAACAACAACCTGATGGAATTTTTATCTCTCAAACCAAATATGCTCTCAATTTAATTAAGAAATTTGGATTTGAGAAAGGTAAAAATTTTGATACTCCTATGAGTACAACTTTGAGACTCTCAAAAGACTCTACAGGTAATGATGTGGATCCTAAATTGTATCGTAGTTTGATTGGTAGTTTGCTTTATTTGACTGCTAGTAGACCAGATATCGCTTTGAGTGTTGGTATTTGTGCTCATTATCAATCAAATCCTAAAGAATCTCACTTAACTGCTGTTAAGCGGATTATGCGATATGTCGCAAGTTCTACTAAACTGGGTCTCTGGTATCCACATGAGACTAATGTTCAATTAGCCGGGTACGCAGATGCTGACTGGGCTGAAAACCTTGATGATAGGAAATCAACCAGTGGTGGTTGTTTCTACATTGGAAATTGTCTTGTTTCTTGGTTTAGCAAGAAGCAAAGTTCTATATCGCTATCAACAGCTGAGGCTGAATACATTGCTACTGGAAATGCATGTACTCAACTTGTTTGGATGAAACGTATGTTAAGCGATTATGGAATTACTCAGGATTCTATGATTTTATTTTGTGATAATTCCAGTGCAATAAATATCTCTAAAAATCCAGTTCAGCATTCACGTACTAAGCATATTGACATTAGATTTCATTACATTTGTGAATTAGTGGAAGAAAAATTAATATATTTGGATTACATTCCAACCGAGACGCAACTTGCGGACATTTTCACTAAACCGCTCGACAAAAGCAGGTTTAATAAATTAAAGTTTGATCTCGGTATGTGCAATTTAAATTGAATTTGCATGATTTGGTGTATCATAATGTACATAAGTTTGATGTCTTATTTGCTTAAATTTGAAAGTTATTTGAAAAAAATTGCAAATTTTGAGTCGTACTCGACCAGTCGTGAGTTTACACGACCGGTCGTGATACGACCGGTCGAACACTTACACGACCGGTCGTGAAACTCGTGATTTCACTTTATTTTGGGGATTTGACTCATCTTCTTCATTTCCTTTTTACTCTCCAACGGTCCTAGCTACGACCCATCGAACCCACCTTTATGGTACTTCAAGGTTAGTGGTTCTTTTGCAATTTTCTTGTAGATTCTTGTTATTGGTGTTTCAAATCTTATTCTTGTAGAATCTATTTGGTTGTTCATTGCAAGTTTGGGGTTTTATCTTGAAAATTCTGTTCTATCAAAACCCCATTTCTTCTATCTTGCATCTTTTTGTTTCCTTGAAATCCTCCTTTGAAAATGGATGCTAGAGGTAAAAAGAAAACTACTCGAGGTCCCTCTTCATCTAGATCAGCATCTATTGCACAACGTCACCTTCGATCTCCCGAAAATGATCCTTCTAACGCTCGGGATTTGCGTATGCGCAATGTTATTGTTGAGCGTCCTGTTAATGTTAATCACATTGCTTCATTTGGTATCCTTCCTCTGTTAGAATCTGTGGGATGGGATAACATCTTACATTGGGGTGGAGCTGCATACCAGTCTATTGCCCAATCCATGTTTGCATGTATCTGTGATTTTTCTCTTGAGAATTTAACTTTTAAAGTTGATACTCAAGAAGGATTATTTTCAGTGGATCGACATTTGATTGCTCACATTATGGAAATAATTGTCAATGATGAGGGCATTCCAATTCATATTTTACATGACAGCCTCTCAGAATCTGAACGAAAAATGCTTACTAGAGATTTATGTAATTTGGATGTTCACTGGACTCATAGAGGTCATGCACTTCCCTCAAGGTATTTGTTACCCAGACACAGAGTACTTCATAGGATTTTCATCTCAAATCTCTATCCACGTTCTGGTAATAAAACCGAACTCACTGCTTTCATGGTTCGTGTTTTGCATTCTGTCATCTCTGGTGCAAAAATATGTTTACCTTCTTTAATTTGTCATTCCATTATTTTGTCTCATCACCATCCAGGACATAGTGATATACCCTTTGGTTATTTGTTGACTATGCTGGCAAATCATATGCTCGTGGCTATGCCTGCTAGAGAAAAACCCATCCATCATCTCCCTTTTAATAATTCCAATATTAACAAGATGAATTTAGAATTGGCTGATGGCCAAGTGGATGCTGGTAGCAGTGGTGCTGAAGCAGGAAATACAGATCAAGCTGGTGATCTTCCTGAAGACGTGAATATGGATGATTTATTTGAAGAACTTGAGTCAGATTCGGCTGATGATCCTGATTTTCAGCCTTCTGATTTTGATGAGAGATTGAATTCCCTTCAAGAGCAGGTGGCTCAAATTCGTGTTACCCAAGACACGCAATTTTCTTATTTACGCAAATATATGAGGCGGGTTGCTAGGGGTTTACACAAAATTGATCTATCTAATCCTGCTCCCTTTTCTGGTTCTGATTGAATTTTTGATGGGTCTGTAATAATTTTTTTTGTCTGAACTTTACATGCTTACTGACTTTTTGTTTTATGCACTATGCTCTCTTGAATCAACTCCTATTTTCATTATCATTGTTGCACTTCTTCCTTTGTCATTTTGTGTCAAAAAGGGGGAGAAGTTTTGGTAGGTTTTGGCTTTATTTGAATTTAATGATGTGCTCCTATTACTCAGGGGGAGTTAAGCTTCTCAGGGGTAGTTATGGTTATGGGAGAATGATGCTAGTTATTACTTGATGACAGTTATTACTTATCTATATAACTGTGCATGATTCTCTATTTTGAACTTGTGTGCCTGTACTTCACTTATTTCTATTGGAAGTATTATTATTTGGGTGTTTTGTCACAAATTTGACAAAGGGGGAGATTGTGAGTGCTATGGTCTCATGCTCCTTTGGTTGTCAAATTTTGATGTGTCAAAACATCTATCTGTGTCTTGTGCTTGTATGGTGATTTATATGTATTCAAGACACTGCATAAACACTTCATGACATTATTGAAGTTTCAAGAAGCTATTATGTTGAAGTCTCAAGAAGCTACATTATTGAAGTTCAAGAGGTTACAATGTTGAAGTTCAAGTCTTAAGAAACAACTCAAGAAATGACTTCAAGACTAATAAGCGACGCATGAAGTAGTTTTTATGCTGATGAAGATCTCAAGTTTAAAGCTACAACAAGTTCAAGATCTCAAGCCTGATATGGTTCAAATAAATCTACATTCGTTGAATGGTTGAAGTTCAATGTCCATACGACATGGTTCAGGTTTGAATGACCTTAGGTTGACCCTTTAAGTAGGTCACTTTGGATACATAAATCAAATGTTTATATTACATATGTTTGGTCTATTCTACGACCAGTCCTAGCTCTTGTTCGACCAGTCCTAGCATTGGTTCGACTAGTCTAAGAAATTCCACGACCAGTCCTAAGTTGTTGAAGATTTTTCGGAATTTTTGGTACGCCCACGACTAGTCCTAGAGGTCCTTCGACCGGTCGTAGGTGTGGCTTCGACTCGTCCACGACCAATCGTAGAGCTACGACTCAAAGTCCAACAACGTAATCTATGGTCCTACGACCAGTCGTAGGGATCTACGACCAGTCGTAGGTGACCCACGACCAGTCGTAGGCTTCTCACGACCAGTCGTGGAGCGACTTTCAAATATCGCGCTCAATATTTCAAATATCCGTTAGAGCTACGACCAGTCGAAGGTTTCTAAGACCAGTCGTAGGAGTGATTTCTGCTTCTATAAATTGAACACGAAATTCAGAGTTTTCACACTTCAACTCGATTCTATTCAAGAACTTTCGAGTGATCACTCTGAGATAAGTCTGTGTTTATTTTAAGCTACATTGTGCTTATTTAATATTCCTTTTTGCTAGCTTATTTAATTTGATTTTGTTTCTGTATTCCAATCTTTTTTTTGAAAAGAGGAATTATCTTATTCCTTCTTCTTGGAATCAAAATCGAATATAGCTACGCCCAACAAGTTAAATCTAAAATCTATTAGAATTTAGAACCTCATGAATGTGAGTATTGGAAATTGAACTTTGACATTCAATTATCTACTCCGATTGGTTCTACCGGGCTGCTATGAAAAGGAGAAATCCAGGTATTTTACAATTCTGTAAAATTTATTTACTTTTGGTTTTGTTTGAGGTTAAGCCAGAAAAATCTCATTGTATTGGTTTTGTTTGAGGTTGAACCAGAAAAAAATCTCATTGTATTGGTTATCTGAGGAGAACCAGAAAACTCAGAAAAGAGGAGTTTTTGAATTGTGTAAGCCCAAGTGAAAAAGACACAATTGTAAAGGTTTTTGGTGAACCTGTGAAAACCTATTTGATAGTGAACGCTAATATCCCCTGTGTGAGGATATTAGGAGTGGAGTAGCTTTCTGTGTGGCTGTTGAAAGACAGTTGGTGTACACACAGGCGAACCACTATAACTCTGTCTTGTGGATTGAATGCTTGCTTAATTTTTATATCTTTTATCATTCAATTGTGTGGAATGTACAAGTGGATGTGAATGTTGTAACTATTTACATTTCAAGCAAGTGTGGGGATTGTTGTAATAATTTAGATCTATACTTCTGCATTTAATTTCAATTCATTGCTATTTTATTTACTTCTATTAAAATTGAGTCCTTGATCCAAAAGATGTTCTAGAAATAAGGTTGTCCTATCATAAGCCCTTGTTTATTATGGTGTAAGGTTGTCCTTAGAACTGAATTTGTATCAATCTCTCAATACTTAATTATCAAGGTGATTTAAATTTAGCATTGTGAATTGATTCATAATTGTAAGGATATTGGTTTACTCTATTTTCGCTGATTTTATTTTAAATTTGGCATAGTCCTATTCACCCCCCCCCCCGCTCTAGGACATATAGCTTGGCCTTTTCACAATGTCATTCAATCTAGTATAAAAGTCCATGAAAGTTTCACTTTTCTCCATACGTATTTCCTCGAATTTGGTTATGAGGATTTGGACTTTAGATTTCTTGACGATTGTTGTTCCCTCGTGTGTCATTTCTAAAATATCATAGGCTTGCTTTGCAGTATCACAGGATATAATTCTTTTGGATTCATCCGGTGGTAGTGCGCAAGTGATTGCATTTAGTGCTTTTGCATTGGCACTACTCTCATTTTTCTGAAGTGTGGTCCAAGAAAAATAACGTGAGATTTTCATAGATTTGGATCCATCAATACCAGTTACTTCAGTGGTAGTAGGGATCCATTCAGTCACTGTCACTTGCCACACGCTCTCATCCATGGATTTTAGGAAAATCCTCATTCTGACTTTCCAATAGGCATAATTGGAGCCATTAAATGGTGGAGGCCTACTGACTGAAAGGCAATCAAAATTTGACATCTTAAATAGCTCAGATTGATTAGCTTAGGAAATAAATCCAAAAAGTAATAACAATAAATACGTTAGGCTCTAATACCACTTGAAAAGGCTGAGCTATATGTCCCGGGGGGGGGGGGGGGGGGGGGGTGGGGAGGTGAATAGGACTATGCCAAATTAAAAAATAACAGCGGAATTTAATTAACTTAAATAAAGATAGCAATAGACAATCCCAAAATGCTGAATTTAAAGACAACCTCAAAAGAACAAGTATTGAGAAGTTGAAACAAATGTTGTTTTAAAGACAACTTTGCACCATAAAAACCAAGGGTTTATGGCAGGACAACCTTACTAGAACGGTTTAAGTATCAAAAACTCAAAATGATACAGAGGAATAAAGAAATGAATAGCAAGAAAGGAAATCTAAGCTATTACAACATTCTCCACATTTGTATAAAATAAATTACAACATTCTCCACAATGCAAAAAAGGAAATTACAATCATCCACAAAAATAAATAAACACTCAATCCACAAGATAAGAAATTATAGTGGTTCGCTTGTGTGTACACCAACTGTTTAGAAAAACAGCTACACAACTACTCCACTCCGAATATCCTCACACAGTAAATATTAACGTTCACTATGAAAATAGGTTTTTCCAGGTTCACCTAAAACCCTCACAATTGTGTCTTTCAAGTGGGCTTACACAATTCAAAAAACCCCACGCTCTGAGTTTTCTGGATCACCTCAAATAAACCAAAACAAATATTTTTCGGGCACAATCTCAAAAACCAAAATAGAAATTTACAATAATGTAAAATATTAGATATTCTCTTTTTGATGTCGCCTAGAAGAACCAAATTGGAGTAGAATTTCGACATAGAAGTTCAATGTCTAAACTCACTTATGAAATGGTTCTAGGTTCTAAATTGATTTTAAATTAAATCAAGTTGGGCTACCTCTATTTGATTTTGATTCTAAGAAAAGGGCAATCTCAATCCCTTCTTCAAATATGATTAGAATAAAGAATACAAAATCAAATATAATAAAACTCAATTAAGAGAAGATTAAATGAGCACAATATAGCTTAAAAAGAACACTAACTTATCATTCAGAGTGACGAATTGAATTAGCTTAATTGAATTGAGAAACTCTGAATTTCGTGCTCTATTTATAGGTTAAGAAATTGCTTTCACGACTAGTCTTGAGGACACTACGACTGGTTCTAGGACCAACAGATTTTTAAAATTTTGAGCGCGATCGGATAAAGTCGTTCCACGACTGGTTGTAGGACCTTCACGACCGGTCGAAGCACCTCAACAACTGGTCGTGACCTGTCCACGACTGGTCGTGTGGAACCAAATTTAGTTGTTTGACTTTGAGTCGTAGCTAAAGGACTGGTCGAGAACAAGTCGTGCACTGTTCATACGACCGGTCGACCAGTCTCCAGGACTGGTCGTGGCTTAACAAAAAATTTCAAAAATTTGTAACCAACTTAGGACTGGTCATGGAATTTCTTGGACTGGTCGAGCCAGTGCTAGGATGTAACGACCCGTAAATTTCCGTACTTTAGTCGAGTACCACCTCGACCAGAAATCAATTAGGATTAAATCCTTTAGAAATTTAACAAAGTTAACTAAGTGCTAAACTCGATTAGCCATGAAATCCGTTGGGATCGCTTTAAATACGATCTGCAAGACCCAAAACTTGCAAAATCATTGACTCTAGGTTACCCTAAAGTTTAGGATCAAACTCATTACCCGACTGCTCTCGGGAAAGAATTGAAACTTCGTATCAGGTCTAGACCGCACATCGGAAGTCCGATTAACACGAAGTTAAGGAACTAGGACCGCCTCACTGGGCTCGACAATCATCTCGGAAATCAAGTCCAGATGATGTCCCACGGCTGTTTGCTTGTGTCCGGAGCGAGGGAGTGTGAAAACCACCATTTCCTTTACAAAATAAATATCTGGAATAGTGATCTGGCACCACTCGCTTGCGGATCAGTATTAAGCAACCAGACCATCAGAATCAGACCAAATTACACCCTCGGATCAGAAAAAATTTCAGGAACATTTACATGTACTTGGAAATTCGGATCGTGGCCCACTGACCGTTGAACTGAAAATGGTCCGCCACGTACGATCTGGGAATCTGATCGAGTCGAAAACGTAATCCCATGTAGATCCATGTGTTGTGAGCTTAAGTTTGACGTTTGGCTCAAGGAGGGCCACCAGAAACCCTCTTTTGAGCTGGAAAAGTGCCGAAATACCTATAATAGACGTACCCCTTGAACATGAGTCTATTTCGGAGAGGTTTTTGGCTATATAAGGGCCTTAGAACAGCCCCTCTCACAGCCATACGAATTTGGGATAAACCTTAGAGAAAGAGAGAGAGAGAAAGGAGTGAAAGGCTTGGGATTTGTGGGAGTACTTCCCTCCTGCTGCTTTCAATCATCACACAGGCTGCACCGCTCCTTTTTAGACATTTTCCCGGCGATATCAACCCCGTTTTAAGGTGAGAAATCCTAACCCTAGGTCTGATTTGAAGTGTATAGGCTATAGGTTGTGAAATAGCTAACCGATTCCGCTCTTTAGGCTAGAAAACTCCCGAATACGGAAGCTCATCCAACCTTGCTGATTCGTTGAAATTTCAAGAAGCAAGGTGAGGACTTTAGGTGTATAGGTTACGGTTTTCAACGCTTTCAATGTCAGATAATGATCGATTCATGATCTGCATGCAATTGCACATGTACAAAGTGCTTTCCGTTTTCTGTTTCGATTAACATTGTAGAATATGGAATTTCACATACTCTAGGTATACGTAGAAATACCGCATACGTATTTTTTTTGGAAATGTGTTTGCCATGATTAATTGTTGTATGATTATATAGTATTTGGATAAAATACTTGTTTGGCGAAAGGAACCGCCGTAATACATGTCCGCTTGTAAACACTATGTTAAAAGGCCAAGCTATATGTCCTGGAGGGGGGGGGGGGGGTGAATAGGACTATGCCAAATTTAAAATAAAATTAGCGGAAATAAATTAAACCAATAGCCTTACAATCTGAATCAATTCATAAAGCTAAATTTAAATCACTTGATAAATAGGTATTGAGAGTTGATACAAATTCAGTTCTAAGGACAACCTTACACCATAATAAACAAGGGCTTATGGTAGGACAACCTTATTTCTAGACCTCTTTTGGATCAAGGACTCATTTAATTTAAGTAAATGAAATATCAAGGAATTGAAATTAAATGCAGAAATAAGATCTAAATTATTACAACAATCCCCACACTTGCTTGAAATGTAAATAATTACAACATTCACATTCGCTTGTACATTCCACACATTGAATTGATAAAAGATATGAAAATTAAGCAAGATTCAATCAACAAGGCAAAGAGTTATAGTGGTTCGCCTGGTGTGTACACCCACTGTTTTCCAACAGCCACACAAAAACGTACTCCACTCCTAATCCTCACACAGGGGATATTAGTGTTCACTATCAGATAGGTTTTCACAGGTTCAAACCAAAAACCTGTACAATTGTGATCTTTTTCACTTGGGCTTACTGTCACGCCCCAAACTCGGAAACCGGGCTCACAAAATTCCCGATCGCCGAATCCGGCGCCGACAGCCTCCGTAATACCCCATTCTCGGATCCCAACGCCCATACGCCAGATTCCGATCCTGGGATCTTACAAGGAGGATTTTTCAGTCTGAATTTTTTTTTTTGTAATGGAGCATAACCACAAGCATACCAAATCACAAAACAACATCAACACATATCCACTATATCAAAAACTTTTAAGTACAATGCGGGAAGGGAAATACAGTATAGTCAAAAGGCTCCAAAATGATCTGATGCGCGCTCCTGCCTCAACGCTGCTGCTGTCCAACGCTACCTGCACGCAACGGTCGTGCATAAGCTTACAAAAGCTTAGAGGGTGGTGTAAGTGTGTGCGCATGGCAAACACCAAGTGTACAGTATCAGAGTAATGCGGAAGTATGCGACAAGTCCATGAATGCTATCAACTGAACCAGAGCCATGTAATGCAAGGCATGAATGCGATCGGCCATACCAAGGCCATGCGATGTGAGGCCTATGTAGCCAATGTCATATGCGAGATGCAAATCAAGCATGTCAGTACTCCATAAGTATACATATCAGTACAGTTCCTCTCAGGATATCACCGGGGTCCAATACACCTCACACTGACTGCCTCCTCCCTAGCTGCACAGTCAAGCGAGTGGAAGAGACCACACTATCCGCCTGACCAGTAGTCTGCCAATACCTACCCGGCTCGTCGATAGCGGACACATTCGCGAGCTGGTCAAACTCAGCCTAGCGTATAGCCCCCTCACTCAGGCGGATAAGGCCACACCCCCTTCCAACCGACCACGACACAGTGGGAGACGCGGCCTACTGGTATTCGGCACTCGGGCGCTCGTGTATCCACTCGGTCTAGACGTTGGAGCATCTCCTGGTACCAAAAAGGTTCTGGGACTCTCACCCAAGGACATCCTAAGTGCCCACAGTGCTAGAACAAAGTATTTCCGGTATCCGATACGGTCATCCACGATGTGCCTGTGGAGCCACGGCCCTTATGTCGCTAGGGCGTGCAGTGATCAAGTCACACATATGCGAGATGCATGAATCATACCGTCAAATCATGCAGCAACCCATGCGGGTACAATGCGATAATGTGGGGCACTCCGCCTCATAAGGAGTCCCCTAAGTGGTCTGCCCAATGGCGTATGCTATGCTCAGTCACTACTCATATCAAGCATACATATGATGCGTATGGGCATGAATCATGGAGCTATACTAAGCATGTTATAAAGTGGTGAACTATCAACAAATGTGGGCCTACTAATGGGCCCTAGGGAGCGTTATAATGCGGACATTAAACCAACATTATTCTACAATGTGGACGTCAAACCAACATTGCTCCCAAGGCATAGCCCGCTATAAGACATCATTACACAACTATGGGGAAATCACACATTGCAATGGACCCAAAGGACCTCCCGTTGGGCCTCGACCTATGGGCCTTGGATACATCAAGTGGGCCGCATCATATGGGCCTTATATAAATCAAGTGGGCCACATTAATGGGCCTTAGGTACATTGCAATGGGCCATATCCCATGGGCCTTTGAAACATCACAATGGGCCTCGTAACATGTGCCACAAATACATTGAATAAGCCTAAACACATGGGCCATGTATACATCAAGGTGGGTCTCAACAACGGGCCACAATTACACAAGATGGACTTCACAACATGGGCCTTATATATACCAAGTGGGCCGTATACATATTAAATGGGCCACATCAATGGGCCGCACCAATGTAGGTAGTGATAAAGAATTCCACCATTAAAATTCCTAGGGCCCACCATAACATTTATTTCTCATGCAATCTGTTCATAGGGTCACCAAGAACTTGGTGGCCCAAGGGTCTAATGGTGGACGTTCAATCGTCACTAAACAGTGTGGTCCACATGATGACTAGATCTATCTTATTTTTGGCCCCAAGCCTTAATACAAGCTTGCCAAATGGTGGATTGTTTGGATGCAACACAAGTATCATGGTGGGGCCCACATGAAGGCCCACCATCCCTTATAATATAAATAATATAACATATAATTTATATATAATATAAATATACAATATTATATATGATATAATATTATATATACATATATATACACATACATATATATATATATATGTACACACATACACACACGTCACACACTCACACACACACACATGCACCCACCCACACACGTGCACACACATGCACAGGGGCCCACCGTCCACTGGACGGTGGGTTACAACACATGCATCAAGGGAGCTCCCACCGTCCGTCTGGACGGTGGGAATGCAACACATACATCACCGTGGGTCCCAGGTGGGGCCCACTGTAACTTTTATTTGCCGTCCAACCTGTTGATAAGGTCACAGAGACCTGGGTGGAGGAAGAAAACAAAAAAATCAGCTTGCTTCAAAACTTCTCTGTCCCCAAAAGTTTCAACGGTGAAATTCAATCACCGCTGTTCCTTGTGGTGTGGGCTACCTGAGTTGTGGATCGGCCTGATTTTCGGAGGGGACCCACCTTACGGGGTGGTCCACCTCATGGACGGTGTGGATACAACATATACATCATGGTGGGGCCCACGGCTGGAGCCGTGGGACCAGCCCGTCCGCCGCAGCAGCGCAGGCAGCGCCTGCGCCTCTGGCGCTGTCAGCGGCAGCGGCAGAGCTGCTGCCATATATTTTTTTTTTTTTTTTTTTTTTTTTTTTTTTTTTGTAAATGGGGCCCTGTGATTCATAATCCAGACCGCCCATTATGTGTGTCCCACTAGTCTGGCCGTCCAGACCAAGTTTCAGCTACATCCAAACTCCAGGTGGGTCCCACCAAGTACTTTTATAGGTTCAGGCGTGTCTTTACATGGTTTTAGAGGGTATGGCCCACCCAGTGATCAGATCACCTTGCTATTTTGGCTCAACGCCTAAAATGAGGTGAAAAAGGGGATGGACGGCTTGGATTGAATATATACATCAAGGTGGGTCCTATAAAGGTGACCCACTTCCAATGCCTTAGAAAAGGCCGTTTTTTTTTTTTTTTGCCTTTCTGTTTCAAACGTCCAGAGAGTCTCTGGACTCTCTTTCCTTTATTTTTTTTTTGTTTGGGCGAGCAATGCACCTAAGGTGGGCCCTTTATAGGTGGGCCACATATGGTGAGGTGGTGTGGTTACCATATATATATAAAGTGGGCCCCACCTTTAGATGGTTTGGATTCCAATGCATGCTCCTTCGTGGGGTCCATCCAAGTGGGCCACACAACTATATCATCACAAGAAAAGAAAAATGTAAAGAGAGAGGGAGAGAGAAAAAGAGTGGGACACACGTGTGATGGAGGGACCCCGACACTATGGGCCCTCCCTTGCATTCCATCATACATAAAAAAATAATCAAAGTGGGCCATTGGCCACATCTTAGGGTCCCAAGTGAGATCCATACCATTGATCGGTAGGCCTCACTTGGCCCATCTAAGAAAGCATGAAAACTACCCTATCAAAACACCCACCGGTTGATCTCTTTGGTCCGTTGGAACGCCAACCTTCTTATGCTCCTCTTTGACGGTGGAGATGGGAAATCAAGGGCTATGATGAGAGGTTTTGGGAAGGGAAAGGTGGGCCTCACTTTTGCTTGTTCTCTCATGGAAGAGCTCCCAACGTGGGGTTTTTTTCCATTTGGTTGCTTGGAAAATGGTGTAGGAAAAGAGAGAGAGAGATAAGGAGAGAGAGTGATGTGAGGTGAGTGATGGGTTGATGTGAGGTGAGTGATGGATGTGGGTAGGTAGTGTAAGAGAGAGGGTGGGAGAAGGTTGACTTGATGGTTGCTTTACTTGTGGAGAAAGGTGATGTGTACTTGACATTGATTGATTGATGTGATTGATTTGATTGATTGGATTGATTTGACATGTTGTAGAGATTCTCTCGGGATCGTAAAAGCGCGGCGTTTCTTCGAAATAAACGTCGGCTCACATCTTCTGGTCAGGGTATCGGATCGATGCGTGAGTCGCGGCGTTGGAACCGCGGCGACGGTGCGGTCGCAATGATACAGGTCTCGGATTAAACCAACTTGAATCTAAAGGATACGACTTACGATCGATCGCAACGTCAATTATCGGTCACGGACTGCCGGACTTCGACGGAAAGGATCGCAGGATTCATCGGAACAGTACGAACTAGGATACGGGTTTTACAGCTCTCCCCACCTAAATAAAAATTTCGTCCTCGAAATTTGTACTACCATCACAGCTAAGCTTAACTCTCAAGAGAAAGAAAACATAACATCATATATAATCGCAACACAGTACAATATACAATCAAACATCGAAAAGATGGGGATAGCGCTCGCGAATTCCGCCTCGCGCTCCCAAGACGCCTCATCTACACTATGATGGCCCCACTGCACCTTCACTAAGGGGATGACCTTGGTCCGCAGGACCTGCTCCTTCCGATCGAGGATACGAACTGGCTGCTCAATGTAAGAAGCGTCCTCACGAACCTCCAACGGCTGCCAATCAATAACAGGAACGATGTCTGACCCACACTTTCTCAACATAGAGACGTGGAAAACGTTGTGGACGCCAGACAACTGAGATGGCAAGGCAAGCCGATAGGCCACGGCGCCAACACGCGCCCGGTGATCTCGAAAGGTCCTATAAATCTCGGGGCAAGCTTGCCCTTCGCTCCAAAACGAATCACACCCTTCATGGGTGAGACCTTGAGATACACATGGTCCCCAACGACAAACTCCAACGGACGACGCCGACGGTCAGCAAAACTCTTCTGTCGGCTCTGAGCTGTGCGCATCCTCTGCCTGATGATATCGATAGCCTCTGATGTCTGCAACACAAGCTCAGGACCTAGGAGACGGCGCTCCAACCTCGGTCCAACAACTCGGAGATCTGCACGGTCTGCCATATAATGCCTCAAAAGGAGCCATGCCAATGGTCGCCTGATAGCTGTTGTTGTACGCGAACTCAGCCAATCGCAGGTGCTCGTCCCAACTACCCGAGAAGTCAATCGCGCAAGCCCGAAGCATATCCTCAAGGATCTGGTTGACCCTTTCGGTCTGCCCATCGGTCTGCGGATGATACGCGGTGCTGGGCTGCAAATCAGTGCCCATCGCTCTCTGGAAGCTCCTCCAAAACTGAGACGTGAACCTCGAGTCTCGGTCTGAAACGATCGAAACAGGAACACCGTGCAACCTACGATCTCATCAATAAACATCTTGGCAAGCCGGTCCGTATGCCAATCCTCACGAATCGCAAGAAAATGTGCCGACTTCGTCAGACGGTCCACAACAACCCAGATGGCGTCATGACCGCGCTGAGTCCTCGGCAAACCCATGACAAAATCAGTAGATATGTGCTCCCACTTCCACATCGGGACGCTCAACGGCTGTAATAGACCAGGGGGTCTCTGATGATCGGCCTTGACACGCTGGCACGTGTCACACTCGGCCACAAAGCTAGCTATCTGGCGCTTCATCCCCGACCAATAATACTGACGCCTCATATCGCGATACATCTTCGTCGACCCAGGGTGGATAGAGAAACGCGATCGATGTGCCTCGGTCATAAGATCTCGGCGTAACTCAGGAGTATCCGGGACACATAATCGGCCTCTAAAGCGAAGTCCACCATCAGAACCAATCTGCCAATCTGTCTGACTCTCAGATGTTGCTTCTACTCGGTAATCCTGTAACGACTCGTCTGCCTGTTGAGCCTCGATCACCCTTGCGACAAGAGAGGGTTGAATCGACAGGCTCGACAATTGAATGATAGAAGACTGCAAACCAAACTCGAAGTCATACTCTGCTACATCCTCGAGCATCCTCCACTCCCGAATCATCAAGTGCGCCACCAGGCCTCGTGGCTGACGGCTGAGGGCATCCGCCACCACGTTCGCCTTGCCTGGGTGGTACTGGAGGTCAAAATCATAGTCCTTCAGGAGCTCCATCCAACGCCTTTGCCTCATGTTCAACTCAGACTGAGAGAACAGATACTTCAAGCTCTTGTGGTCGGAAAAGAGCTCGAACCTCACCCCATAAAGATAGTGCCTCCACACCTTCAGTGCGAAGACCACTGCCGCCAACTCCAAATCATGCGTGGGGTAGTTCAGCTCATGGACCTTGAGCTGACGAGACGCATAAGCCACCGGCTTCCCGTGCTGCATCAGGACAGCACCCAAACCAACTCGTGAGGCATCGGTAAATACAACAAATCCATCACTCCCAGAGGGAAGAGTGAGGACAGGAGCGGACGTGAGGCGGTCCTTCAACTCCATAAATGCATGCTCACAAGTGTCGCTCCATACAAACTCGGCACCTTTCCGTGTCAACCTGGTCAACGGGGCTGCAATACGAGAGAATCCCTCGATGAAACGTCGATAGTAACCCGCCAAACCAAGAAAACTGCGGATCTCGGATGCGTTCGTGGGCTGGCCCCACTGACGCACAGCATCAATCTTCGAGGGGTCTACGGCGACGCCCTGCCTCGTCACTACATGACCGAGGAACTTCACCTCCTCCTGCCAGAACTCGCATTTCCAGCTTCGCGTAAAGCTGGTGTGCACGGAGGGTCTGCAATGTAATCTCCAGATGCCGCTCATGCTCCTCACGGGTCCTCGAATATATCAGAATGTCGTCGATGAACACCACAACAAACTGGTCGAGATATGAACGGAAGACCTCGTTCATCAACTGCATGAATAGTGCGGGCGCATTGGTCAGTCTGAAGGACATAACCTGGAACTCAAAATGACCGTAACGCGTCCTGAAGGCTGTCTTCGGGATATCCTCATCTCGAACCCGAACCTGATGATAACCGGACCGCAAGTCTATCTTCGAAAAGAACTGCGCCTCCTGCAACTGATCAAACAAATCATCGATCCTCGGGAGTGGGTACTTGTTCTTGATCGTAACCTTGTTGAGCTCGCGGTAATCTACGCAAAGCCTCAACGAACCATCCTTCTTCTTCACGAAGAGTACCGGCGCTCCCTACGGTGAACTGCTCAGTCGGATAAAGCCTAACTCACGTAGCTCGTCCAACTACTTCTGCAGTTCCCGTAACTCTAACGGTGTCATATGATACGGGGCCTTCGAAATAGGCGCGGTATCGGGCACGAGATCAATTTGGAACTCGGTATGCCGACGAGGTGGTAACCCCGGAATCTCCTGGAACACATCGGAAAAACCACAAACAACCGGTAGCTGGTCGATACACAAAGTAACTGGCTCCTCAATGGCACACGATAACAAGCAAGAAAGCTGCACTCCTCTAGGCTCGGCAACAAACTGGAACTCTGGCACACCGGGTATAGAGAACGTGACTGTTCTCGCGAAGCAGTCTAATATGGCGTGGTACTCGGCGAGCCAATCCATGCCCAGGATGACATCAAAATCGGACATCGGTAATACGAATAGGTCAGCAGGCAAAAAGATATCCCCAACCAGAATGGGACAAGATGCACAAAATCGGCCCAACACTGCAGTCTTCCCTAAGGGCGTCGATACGGACAAACCCTCACGGGCAGACTCCATCGGCAAACCGGTCGATCGGCAGAAATCATCGGCCACAAAAGAATGCGATGCACCAGAATCAAACAATACACGTGCAATGCATGTAGAAACAAGGAGTGTACCCTCGACGACCCCTCCTGATGACTGTGGGTCCTGCTGTGCAGCATAGAACCTGCCCTGGGCCTGGGGGGGGTGCAGGTCCCCTCTGAGGTCTCTGCTGCTGCTGTGGCCGCTGTGGGGGCCTAACCTGCTGTCTCTGCTGTTGTGGGGGAGGTACAGGAGGCTGATGCTGCGGTCGCTGCTGCTGCTGTGGTGGCTGTCGTGGAGGCTGATGCGGTGTCCTCGGCTGCTGTCGCTGCGGATGGGGACACTCGTGCACACGATGTCCCGTCCTACCGCACCCAAAGCAAGTACTGGTGAATGGTCCTGAAGGTGGTGCTGGGGGTACTGCTGGTGCTCGGAACGCTGGGCGAGTCGTACGTCGCTGCTGTGAACGATGCTGCTGCTGCGGCTGCGAACTACCAGAGGGCGCCTTCCTCTTCTGATCTCCCCTCTGATCACGGGCTCTCTGCACACTAGCCCAATCGGTCTCATATATCATGGCCCTCTCTACAATCTGCTCAAACGTCGGAAGCATGTGTCCGATCACACGACTCCTGAGGGCAGGACGCAAACCGTTCTCAAAACGGCGGGCCTTTCGCCCCTCATCATCAATAAGATACGTCGCGAATCTCGATAGTGCGACGAAACGAGCCTCGTACTGGGACACAGTCATGTCCCCCTGGACCAGAGTCTCAAACTCTAATGCGCGCTGCTGTCGCACATGCTCAGGAAAGAACTTCCGGTCAAACCGGTCTACAAAGTCCTCCCAGGTCCACTCGAAATCGGCCGCTACCGATCGGGCTACAGATGCCCACCAATGCTGAGCCTCACCCTGGAGAAGAAATACGGCTAATGGAACTCGCTGCTGGGTCGTACATCTCATGGTGTCGAATATCTTCTCCACCTCGGAGCACCATATCTCTGCTGCAGTAGGGTCTGGCTCACCCCTGAAACGTGGAGGATCGTGCCGTCGGAAGTCCTTGAGAAGGGCGCTCGCTCGCTCCTGCTCGGCTCGGCGGTGTAACAGTGGGACGCCTACTCTGCCCCTGAAGAATGGCAGTCATCGCCTGAAGCATCTGCTGCAACTGGGTGGCACTCACAGGTACGGTCGGATCCGCACCGGTCTCGGGTAAAGGAGTGGCATCTACAGGCTGAAAATCAGGAATATCCGGTGATGAAGCGGGAGTCACAGGTGGTAGAGCAGGAGTAGCAGGTGGTGGAGCGGGATTCGCTCGGGTCGGTATTCTAGCCATTACGTCCTACAGGAAGCAACAAGGGCCTATCAGCCTTGAGAATTCTCGAAGGCATAAACGTCAAGGGGCTATGTCGAAAAAAATGCTAAGTTATCAGGACTTGAAACCTATTTATTCTAAGTTCATAGCAGGTATGTGTTGTGATCTCAGGTATTCCCAAGTTATGCTCTGATACCAACTTCTGTCACGCCCCAAACTCGGAAACCGGGCTCACAAAATTCCCGATCGCCGAATCCGGCGCCGACAGCCTCCGTAATACCCCATTCTCGGATCCCAACGCCCATACGCCAGATTCCGATCCTGGGATCTTACAAGGAGGATTTTTCAGTCTGAATTTTTTTTTGTAATGGAGCATAACCACAAGCATAACCAAATCACAAAACAACATCAACACATATCCACTATATCAAAAACTTTTAAGTACAATGCGGGAAGGGAAATACAGTATAGTCAAAAGGCTCCAAAAGGATCTGATGCGCGCTCCTGCCTCAACGCTGCTGCTGTCCAACGCTACCTGCACGCCAACGGTCGTGCATAAGCTTACAAAAGCTTAGAGGGTGGTGTAAGTGTGTGCGCATGGCAAACACCAAGTGTACAGTATCAGAGTAATGCGGAAGTATGCGACAAGTCCATGAATGCTATCAACTGAACCAGAGCCATGTAATGCAAGGCATGAATGCGATCGGCCATACCAAGGCCATGCGATGTGAGGCCTATGTAGCCAATGTCATATGCGAGATGCAAATCAAGCATGTCAGTACTCCATAAGTATACATATCAGTACAGTTCCTCTCAGGATATCACCGGGGTCCAATACACCTCACACTGACTGCCTCCTCCCTAGCTGCACAGTCAAGCGAGTGGAAGAGACCACACTATCCGCCTGACCAGTAGTCTGCCAATACCTACCCGGCTCGTCGATAGCGGACACATTCGCGAGCTGGTCAAACTCAGCCTAGCGTATAGCCCCCTCACTCAGGCGGATAAGGCCACACCCCCTTCCAACCGACCACGACACAGTGGGAGACGCGGCCTACTGGTATTCGGCACTCGGGCGCTCGTGTATCCACTCGGTCTAGACGTTGGAGCATCTCCTGGTACCAAAAAGGTTCTGGGACTCTCACCCAAGGACATCCTAAGTGCCCACAGTGCTAGAACAAAGTATTTCCGGTATCCGATACGGTCATCCACGATGTGCCTGTGGAGCCACGGCCCTTATGTCGCTAGGGCGTGCAGTGATCAAGTCACACATATGCGAGATGCATGAATCATACCGTCAAATCATGCAGCAACCCATGCGGGTACAATGCGATAATGTGGGGCACTCCGCCTCATAAGGAGTCCCCTAAGTGGTCTGCCCAATGGCGTATGCTATGCTCAGTCACTACTCATATCAAGCATACATATGATGCGTATGGGCATGAATCATGGAGCTATACTAAGCATGTTATAAAGTGGTGAACTATCAACAAATGTGGGCCTACTAATGGGCCCTAGGGAGCGTTATAATGCGGACATTAAACCAACATTATTCTACAATGTGGACGTCAAACCAACATTGCTCCCAAGGCATAGCCCGCTATAAGACATCATTACACAACTATGGGGAAATCACACATTGCAATGGACCCAAAGGACCTCCCGTTGGGCCTCGACCTATGGGCCTTGGATACATCAAGTGGGCCGCATCATATGGGCCTTATATAAATCAAGTGGGCCACATTAATGGGCCTTAGGTACATTGCAATGGGCCATATCCCATGGGCCTTTGAAACATCACAATGGGCCTCGTAACATGTGCCACAAATACATTGAATAAGCCTAAACACATGGGCCATGTATACATCAAGGTGGGTCTCAACAACGGGCCACAATTACACAAGATGGACTTCACAACATGGGCCTTATATATACCAAGTGGGCCGTATACATATTAAATGGGCCACATCAATGGGCCGCACCAATGTAGGTAGTGATAAAGAATTCCACCATTAAAATTCCTAGGGCCCACCATAACATTTATTTCTCATGCAATCTGTTCATAGGGTCACCAAGAACTTGGTGGCCCAAGGGTCTAATGGTGGACGTTCAATCGTCACTAAACAGTGTGGTCCACATGATGACTAGATCTATCTTATTTTTGGCCCCAAGCCTTAATACAAGCTTGCCAAATGGTGGATTGTTTGGATGCAACACAAGTATCATGGTGGGGCCCACATGAAGGCCCACCATCCCTTATAAATAAATAATATAACATATAATTTATATATAATATAAATATACAATATTATATATGATATAATATTATATATACATATATATACACATACAATATATATATATATGTACACACATACACACACGTCACACACTCACACACACACACATGCACCCACCCACACACGTGCACACACATGCACAGGGGCCCACCGTCCACTGGACGGTGGGTTACAACACATGCATCAAGGGAGCTCCCACCGTCCGTCTGGACGGTGGGAATGCAACACATACATCACCGTGGGTCCCAGGTGGGGCCCACTGTAACTTTTATTTGCCGTCCAACCTGTTGATAAGGTCACAGAGACCTGGGTGGAGGAAAGAAAACAAAAAAAATCAGCTTGCTTCAAAACTTCTCTGTCCCCAAAAGTTTCAACGGTGAAATTCAATCACCGCTGTTCCTTGTGGTGTGGGCTACCTGAGTTGTGGATCGGCCTGATTTTCGGAGGGGACCCACCTTACGGGGTGGTCCACCTCATGGACGGTGTGGATACAACATATACATCATGGTGGGGCCCACGGCTGGAGCCGTGGGACCAGCCCGTCCGCCCGCAGCAGCGCAGGCAGCGCCTGCGCCTCTGGCGCTGTCAGCGGCAGCGGCAGAGCTGCTGCCATATATTTTTTATTTTTTTTTTATTTTTTTTTTATTTTATTTTTTTTTTTGTAAATGGGGCCCTGTGATTCATAATCCAGACCGCCCATTATGTGTGTCCCACTAGTCTGGCCGTCCAGACCAAGTTTCAGCTACATCCAAACTCCAGGTGGGTCCCACCAAGTACTTTTATAGGTTCAGGCGTGTCTTTACATGGTTTTAGAGGGTATGGCCCACCCAGTGATCAGATCACCTTGCTATTTTGGCTCAACGCCTAAAATGAGGTGAAAAAGGGGATGGACGGCTTGGATTGAATATATACATCAAGGTGGGTCCTATAAAGGTGACCCACTTCCAATGCCTTAGAAAAGGCCGTTTTTTTTTTTTTTTTGCCTTTCTGTTTCAAACGTCCAGAGAGTCTCTGGACTCTCTTTCCTTATTTTTTTTTGTTTGGGCGAGCAATGCACCTAAGGTGGGCCCTTTATAGGTGGGCCACATATGGTGAGGTGGTGTGGTTACCATATATATATAAAGTGGGCCCCACCTTTAGATGGTTTGGATTCCAATGCATGCTCCTTCGTGGGGTCCATCCAAGTGGGCCACACAACTATATCATCACAAGAAAAGAAAAATGTAAAGAGAGAGGGAGAGAGAAAAAGAGTGGGACACACGTGTGATGGAGGGACCCCGACACTATGGGCCCTCCCTTGCATTCCATCATACATAAAAAAATAATCAAAGTGGGCCATTGGCCACATCTTAGGGTCCCAAGTGAGATCCATACCATTGATCGGTAGGCCTCACTTGGCCCATCTAAGAAAGCATGAAAACTACCCTATCAAAACACCCACCGGTTGATCTCTTTGGTCCGTTGGAACGCCAACCTTCTTATGCTCCTCTTTGACGGTGGAGATGGGAAATCAAGGGCTATGATGAGAGGTTTTGGGAAGGGAAAGGTGGGCCTCACTTTTGCTTGTTCTCTCATGGAAGAGCTCCCAACGTGGGGTTTTTTTCCATTTGGGTTGCTTGGAAAATGGTGTAGGGAAAGAGAGAGATAAGGAGAGAGAGTGATGTGAGGTGAGTGATGGGTTGATGTGAGGTGAGTGATGGATGTGGGTAGGTAGTGTAAGAGAGAGGGTGGGAGAAGGTTGACTTGATGGTTGCTTTACTTGTGGAGAAAGGTGATGTGTACTTGACATTGATTGATTGATGTGATTGATTTGATTGATTGGATTGATTTGACATGTTGTAGAGATTCTCTCGGGATCGTAAAAGCGGGCGTTTCTTCGAAATAAACGTCGGCTCACATCTTCTGGTCAGGGTATCGGATCGATGCGTGAGTCGCGGCGTTGGAACCGCGGCGACGGTGCGGTCGCAATGATACAGGTCTCGGATTAAACCAACTTGAATCTAAAGGATACGACTTACGATCGATCGCAACGTCAATTATCGGTCACGGACTGCCGGACTTCGACGGAAAGGATCGCAGGATTCATCGGAACAGTACGAACTAGGATACGGGTTTTACACTTACACAATTCAAAAACCCATCTTTTCTGAGTTTTATGGTTTTCCTCAGAGAACCAATACAATGAGATTTTTCTGGCTTAACCTCAAACAAAAACCAAAAACTAAATAAATTTTTACAGAATGTAAAATACCTGGATTTCCTTTTCGTAGCAGCCTGGTAGAACCAATCGGAGTAGATGATTGAATGTCAAAGTTCAATTTCCAATCACAATTCATAAGTTCTAAATTCTAATAGATTTTAGATTTAACTCGTTGGGTGTAGCTATATCTGATTTTGATTCCCAAGAAGGAATAAGATAATTCCTCTTTTCAAATAAGATTGGAATATAGAAACAAATCAAATTAAATAAGATAGCAAAAAGGAATATTAAATAAGCACAATGTAGCTTAAAATAAACACAGACTTATCTCAGAGTGATCACTTGAAAATTCTTGAATTGAATAGAGTTGAAGTGTGAAAACTCTAAATTTCGTGTTCAATTTATAGAAGCAAAAATCGTTCCTACGACTGGTCTTAGAAACCTACGACTGGTCGTAGCTCTAACAGATTTTTGAAAAATTAAGCGCGATCTTTGAAAGTCGTTCCACGACTGGTCATGAGTAGCCTACGACTGGTCGTGGGTCACCTACGACTGGTCGTAGATCCCTACGACTGGTCGTGGGTCACCTACGACTGGTCGTAGATCCCTACGACTGGTCGTAAGACCAGAGTTTTCGTTACTGGACTTTGAGTTGTAGCTCCACGACTGGTCGTGGACGAGTCGAAGCCACTCCTACGACCGGTCGAAGGATCTCCAGGACTGGTCGTGGGCGTACCAAAAATTCTGAAAAATCTTCAACAACTTAGGACTGGTCGTGGAATTTCTTGGACTAGTCGAACCAATGCTAGGACTGGTCGAACAAGAGCTAGGACTGGTCTTAGAATAGACCAAACTTATGTAAAATAAATATTTGATTTATGTATCCAAAGTGACCTACTTAAAGGGTCAACCTAAGGTCATTCAAACCTGAACCATGTCGTATGGACATTGAACTTCAACCATTCAACGAATGTAGATATTTTGAACCATATCAGGCTTGAGATCTTGAACATGTTGTAGCTTTAAATTTGAGATCTTCATCAACATAAAACTACTTCATGCGTTGCTTCTTCAGACTTGAACTTCAACATTGTAGCTTCTTGAGACTTCAACATGTAGCTTCTTGAAGACTTCAACATGTAGCTTCTTGAAGTGTTTATGCAGTGTCTTGAATTCATATAAATCATCATACAAGCACAGGACACAGATAGATGTTTTGACACATCAAAATTTGACAACCAAAGGAGCATGAGACCATAGCACTTACAATCTCCCCCTTTGTCAAATTTGTGACAAAGCACCCAAATTATAATATTTCCAATTGAAACTAAGTACACACAACAAGTTCAACAATAGAGAAGCATGCACAGTTATATATGATAAGTAGTAACCAGCATCAGTACACACAACAAGTTCAACAATAGAAAAGCATGCACAGTTATATATGATAAGTAATAACTAGCATCATTCTCCCATAACTACCCCTGAGAAGCTTAACTCCCCCTGAGTAATAGGAGCATAATCATTAAATTCAAATAAAGCCAAAGGCTCCCAAAACTTTCCCAAAACTTTAACTCCCCCTGAGTAATAGGAGCATAATCATTAAATTTAAATAAAGCCAAAGGTTTCTCAAAACTTCTCCCCCTTTTTGTCACAAAATGACAAAGGAAGAAAAGCAACAATGATAATGAAAATAGGAGTTGATTCAAGAAAGCATAAAGCATAATTCAAATAGTCAGTGAGCATGTAAAGTTTAGAAAAAAAAAATATTACAGACCCAGCAAAAATTCAGTCAGAACCAGAAGAGGGAGCAGGATTAGAAGGATCAATTTTGTGTAAACCCTTAGCAATCCGCCTCATATATTTGCGTAGATAAGAGAATTGCGTGTCTTGGGTAACACGAATTTGAGCCACCTGCTCTTGAAGGGAATTCAATCTCTCATCAAAATCAGAGGGCTGAAAATCAGGATCATCAGCCGAGTCTGACTCAAGTTCTTCAAATAAATCATCCATATTCACGTCTTCAGTAGGATCACCAGCTTGACCTGCATCTCCTGCTTCAGCACCACTGCTACCAGCATCCACTTGGCCATCAGCCAATTCTAAATTCATCTTGTTAATATTGGCATTATTAAACGGGAGATGATGGATGGGTTTTTCTCTAGTAGGCATAGCCACGAGCATATGATTTGCCAGCATAGTCAATAAATAACCAAAGGGTATATCACTATGTCCAGGATGGTGACAACACAGAATAATGGAATGACAATTAAAGAAGGTAAACATATTTTTACACCAGAGATGACAGAATGCAAAACACGAACCATAAAAGCAGTGAGTTCGGTTTTATTACCAGAACGTGGATAAAGATTTGAGATGAAAATCCTATGAAGTACTCTGTGTATGGGTAACAAAAACCTTGAGGGAAGTGCATGACCTTTATGAGTCCAGTGAACATATAAATTACATAAATCTCTAGTAAGCATTTTTCGTTCAGATTCTGAGAGGCTGTCATGTAAAATATGAATTGGAATGCCCTCATCATTGACAATTATTTCCATAATGTGAGCAATCAAATGTCGATCCACTGAAAATAATCCTTCTTGAGTATCAACTTTAAAAGTTAAATCCTCAAGAGAAAAATCACAGATACATGCAAACATGGATTGGGCAATGGACTGGTATGCAGCTCCACCCCAATGCAAGATGTTATCCCATCCCACAGATTCCAACAGAGGAGAGATACCAAATGAAGCAATGTGATTAACATTCACAGGACGCTCAACAATAACATTGCGCATACGCAAATCCCGAGCATTACAAGGATCATTTTCGGGAGACCGAAGATGACGTTGTGCAATAGAAGCTGATCTAGATGAAGAGGGACCTCGAGTAGTTTTCTTTTTACCTCTAGCATCCATTTTCAAAGGAGGATTTCAAAGAAACAACAAGATGCAAGATAGAAGAAATGGGTTTTAGATAGAACAGATTTTTCAAGATAAAACCCCAAACTTGCAATGAACGACCAAATAGATTCCACAAGAATGAGATTTGACACACTAATAGCAAGAATCTACAATAAAAATGCAAAGGAACCACTAACCTTGAAGTACTAAGAAGGTGGGTTCGACCGGTCGTAGCTAGAGCCGTTGGAGGGTAAAAAGAAATGAAGAAGAAGAGTCAAAATTCCCAAATTAAAGTGAAATCCCGAGTTTCACGACCGGTCGTGTAAGTGTTCGACCGGTCGTATCACGACCGGTCGTGTACACTCACGACTGGTCGAGTACGACACAAAATAATTAATTTTTTTTTCTCAAATAATTTTCAAATTCAAGCAAATAAAACATCAAAGTTATGTACATTATGATACACCAAATCATGCAAATTCAATTTAAACTGCACATACCGAGATCAAACTTTAATTTATTAAACCTGCTTTTGTCGAGCGGTTTAGTGAAAATGTCCGCAAGTTGAGTCTCGGTTGGAATGTAATCCAAATATATTACCTTTTCTTCCACTAATTCACGAATGTAATGAAATCTAATGTCAATATGCTTAGTACATAAATGCTGAACTGGATTTTTAGAGATATTAATTGCACTAGAATTATCGCAAAATAAAATCATAGAATCCTGAGTAATTCCATAATCGCTTAACATTCGTTTCATCCAAACAAATTGAGTACATGCATTTCCAGCAGCAATGTATTCAGCCTCAGCTATTGATAGCGATATAGAACTTTGCTTCTTACTAAACCAAGAAACAAGACAATTTCCAATGTAGAAACAACCACCACTAGTTGATTTCCTATCATCAATGTTTCCAGCCCAGTCAGCATCTGCATACCCGGCTAATTGAACATTAGTCTCATGTGGATACCAGAGACCCAGTTTAGTAGTACTTGCGACATATCGCATAATCCGCTTAACAGCAGTTAAGTGAGATTCTTTAGGATTTGATTGATAACGAGCACAAATACCAACACTCAAAGCGATATCTGGTCTACTAGCAGTCAGATAAAGTAAGCTACCAATCAAACTACGATACAATTTAGGATCCACATCATTACCTGTAGAGTCTTTTGAGAGTCTCAAAGTTGTACTCATAGGAGTATCAAAATTTTTACCTTTCTCAAATCCAAATTTCTTAATTAAACTCTGAGCATATTTGGTTTGAGAGATAAAAATTCTATCAGGTTGTTGTTTAACTTGCAACCCTAGGAAATAGTTTAATTCTCCAACCATGCTCATTTTGAATTTAGACTTCATCAAATCTGCAAACTCAACAGTCATGTTAGTACAGGTTGATCCATAAATAATATCGTCAACATATATTTGAACCATTAGAATATCATCTTTATGTTTCTTAACAAAGAGCGTCTTATCAACACATCTCATCTGAAAATTATGACTCAGTAAAAACTTAGTCAGTTTTTCGTACCATGCTCTGGGAGCTTGTTTCAGACCATAGAGAGCCTTCTTAAGACGATACACATGATCAGTAAATTTAGGATCTTCAAACCCTGTAGGTTGTTCAACATATACCTCTTCATGCAAATCACCATTTAGAAAGGCACTCTTTACATCCATTTGGTAAATTTTAATCCTCCTAAAACATGCAATGGAGATAAAAAGTCTGATTGATTCAAGACAAGCTACAGGGGCAAATGTTTCATTATAGTCAATACCTTCAATTTGTGTATACCCCTGTACAACTAGTCTTGCTTTATTTCGAATAATATTTCCAAGTTCATCAGATTTGTTTTTGAAAATCCATTTTGTTCCAATAATATGTTTATCTTTAGGTCTAGGAACAAGGTACCAAACATCATTTCTGACAAACTGATTAAGTTCTTCTTGCATCGCAAGAATCCAGTTTTCATCCGAAAGTGCTTCTTTTACATTAACCGGTTCAATCTGGGATGTAAAGCATACGTAGTTACATATGTCCTCTAATTGTCTACGAGTGCGCACACCAGTGAGAGGGTTTCCAAGTATTTGAGAAGTTGGATGATCTTTAACAGTCCTTAATTCAGAATTAGGTTCACTTGATGAAGTTTCTTGTTTTTCAAGTATAAGCACTTCATCATTATCTGAACTAGGGACAGGTGTATTCAAAAGATTGTCAATTACAACATTTATTGACTCTTGAATCACACCGGTCCTGTTGTTCAGAACACGATATGCACAATTATTTAAAGAATATCCTAAAAAGATTCCTTCATCACTTTTAGTGTCGAATTTTCCCAAATTTTCACGGTCACGCAAAATATAGCACTTGCTGCCAAAAACTCGAAAGTATTTGACAGAAGGCTTTTTCTCAAACCACATTTCATAAGCTATTTTATTATTAGTTTTACAGATATAAATACGATTAATAATGTAGCAGGCTGTATTCACTGCTTCAGCCCAGAGATTCCTAGGGAGCTTCATGCTATTTAACATAACATTTCCCATTTCTTGAAGCACTCTATTCTTCCTCTCGACAATTCCATTTTGTTGAGGAGTTTTAGGTGCAGAGAATTCATGCGATATTCCCTGATCACTACAGAATTTCTCAAAACCGCTATTTTCGAATTCGGATCCATGATCACTACGGATCTTGTTGACTTGAGAACATTTTTTAGTTTGAATCCGTTTTATAATCTTTTTCACTTCATCAAGGGTTTCTGATTTGTCTCTCAAGAATGAAACCCAAATGTATCTTGTATAATCATCTACAATAACTAATATGTACTTTTTGCAACCTCGACTTTCCGTTCTTGTTGGTCCTATAAGATCCATGTGGAGAAGCTCGAGTGGTCATGTGGTGGTATTGGAGTTCACCTTTTTGTGAGAGCTCCTAGTTTGTTTACCATACTGGCATTCACCACAAATCTTGTCTACTTTTTGCATCTTAGGTAGACCTCTAATTAGTTCTCCTTTGCTCAATCTGTATAAATTTCGATAGTGTACATGTCCGAGGCATTTATGCCATAATTCTGTCTCATCGGTATGGACCATGTAGCACGTTTGTTTAGATGAGCTATTATCGCTTACTATATAGCAGTTTTCAGAAGTTCTGCGACCAGTTAATATTACAGAACCCTTTTCATTTATAATTTCACAACCTTGATTAGAAAATTTAACATTATGGTTGTTATCGCATATTTGAGATATGCTCAACAGGTTGTGTTTTAAACCCTCAACATATAAAACATTTTTAAATAAGGGAAGGTTATAGAGTTGGACCGTACCTTTGCCAATTATCTTGCAGTTGCTACCATCACCAAATGTGACTGACCCGTCAGTCATATCTTTAAGATCGGTGCATAGTGATTTGTCGCCTGTCATATGTCTGGAGCATCCACTGTCTAGGTACCATTTCGAATGGCTTGTAGCTTTGAAAGCAGTGTGAGCAACCAAACAGGCAACCTTAGGAACCCATTTCAGTACTGTTTTGGGTTTAGGAGAATAATTGGTCTTCTTTTGTTTATAGTTGTAAGAGTGACCTACTGAGTTAGATTTTAATAGCTCCTTAAGTAAATCAACAATTTTTTCAGCTAGGGTTTCGAATCTGATTTTTGAAATTTATATAGCTGCTTTTGGGTTTTTGAAAAGTTTTTGTATTTTTAGAAAAAACTTGACTAGTACCTTTTCCTTTTGAGTTAGAAGTCTCTCCTTTCACAAAATTGGAAGGAGTATTCTTCTGTTTAGGAGATGTGTTTTTATCATAGCCCAACCCGGATCGATCGCCACATTTTCTTGATCCGATAATAATTTTTCTAATTTTGGATCACCTTGGGCATATCTCCATGTGTCCTTCAAACTCAGAAGAGAAGATACTTCATTTTTAAGTTTCTCATTTTCAGATTTCAAATTTTCAATCAGGGAGGTTTTGAATTCTAGATCACACTTTGATTTTTCAAAACAATCTAAAATTTGATATTTTTCTAAAACAAGGGTTTCAAAACATTCTTTAAGTTTAAAAAATTTTTCTTTTTGAAGTTTAAGTTTGACAGCAATTTTACAACTTTCCTTATATAAGGCATTGTAAGCATCTTGAAGATCTTCATCATTTTCATGATCACTATCCAAATTTTCTTCACTTGTTGAATCATCGTGATCTGAAAAAGTAAACTTTGCTAGAGTCATAAGGGCCTTAAGTTCACTGCCCGACTCGGTTTCTAAATTTTCTGATTCAAAAGAGGCTTCAGAATCAGACGATTCATCCCAAGTAGCCAACATACCCTTTCTTTTGGATCTGTCCTTTTTAGGACATTTGTTTGCTAAATGCCCATATTCTTGACAGTTGTAGCATTGACTATCTTTTAATGACTTCCAAGTTTTAGACTTAGGTTTAGAACGTTTCTTTTCATTTGCCTTTTGAAAGTCGACTCTTTTCTTACTTTTGAAAATCTTATAAAACTTTTTCGCCAAAAGGGCCACATCATCTTCAGACTTTTCTGAATCTGAATTTTCTTGAGTAATACTTTTAGATGACTTCAAAGCAATAGATTTACCTTTAGGAGCTTTAACACTTAATTCATAGGTTTGTAAAGAACCAACTAATTCTTCTACCTTCATATTATCCGTATCACGAAGTTCCTGGATTGCGGTTACCTTAGAATTGAACCGTTCAGGAAGAGAGCGTAGTATTTTTTCACACACTTTACTTTCTGGAATCTTATCGCCAAGACCCCACATTGAGTTTACAATGTCATTCAATCTAGTGTAAAAGTCCATAAACATTTCATTTTCCTCCATATGAATTTCTTCAAATTTAGTTGTGAGGAGTTGGACTTTAGATTTCTTGACAATTGATGTACCTTCGTATGTCATTTCTAAAATATCCCAGGCTTGCTTTGCAGTATCACAGGATATGATTCATTTGAACTCATCCGGTGATAGTGCGCAAGTGATTGCATTTAGTGCTTTAGCATTAGCACTACTCTCATTTTTCTGAAGTGTAGTCCATTGGTAATACGGTGTAATTTTCATAGATTTAGAACCATCAACACCAGTTACTTCCATGATCGGAGGATTCCATTCAGTCACTGTGGCTTGCCACACACTTTCATCCATTGATTTGAGGAAGATCCTCATTCTGGCTTTCCAATAGGCATAGTTGGAGCCATCAAAGGGTGGAGGCCTAGTAACTGAAAGGCTATCAAAATTTGACATCTTTTTATATAGCTTAGATCGTTAGCTCAGGAAATAAATCCAAATAAAAAGCAACAAAAATGAGCTATTAGGCTCTGATACCATTTAAAATAAAATTAGCGGAAATAAATTAAACCAATAGCCTTACAATCTGAATCAATTCACAAAGCTAAATTTAAATCACCTTGATAAATAGGTATTGAGAGATTGATACAAATTCAGTTCTAAGGACAACCTTACACCATAATAAACAAGGGCTTATGGTAGGACAACCTTATTTTTAGAATCTCTTTTGGATCAAGGACTCAATTTTAATTTAAGTAAATGAAATATCAAGGAATTAAAATTAAATGCAGAAATAAGATCTAAATTATTACAACAATCCCCACACTTGCTTGAAATGTAAATAATTACAACATTCACATCCACTTGTACATTCCACACAATTGAATGATAAAAGATATGAAAATTAAGCAAGTATTCAATCCACAAGGCAAAGAGTTATAGTGGTTCGCCTGTGTGTACACCAACTGTTTTCCAATAGCCACACAAAAAGCTACTCCACTCCTAATATCCTCACACAGGGGATATTAGCGTTCACTATCAGATAGGTTTTCACAGGTTCACCAAAAACCTTTACAATTGTGTCTTTTTCACTTGGGCTTACACAATTCAAAAACCCCTCTTTTCTGAGTTTTCTGGTTTTCCTCAGACAACCAATACAATGAGATTTTTTTGGCTTAACCTCAAACAAAACCAAAAACTAAATAAATTTTACAGAATTGTAAAATACCTGGATTTCTCCTTTTCGTAGCAGCCCGGTAGAACCAATCGGAGTAGATGATTGAATGTCAACGTTCAATTTCCAATACACACATTCATAAAGTTCTAAATTCTAATAGATTTTAGATTTAACTCGTTGGGCGTAGCTATATCTGATTTTGATTCCAAGAAGAAGGAATAAGATAATTTCTCTTTTCAAATAAGAATGAAATATAGAAACAAAATCAAATTAAATAAGCTAGCAAAAAGGAATATTAAATAAGCACAATGTAGCTTAAAATAAACACAAACTTATCTCAGAGTGATCACTTGAAAATTCTTGAATTGAATAGAGTTGAAGTGTGAAAACTCTGAATTTCGTGTTCAATTTATAGAAGCAAAATCGTTCCTACGACTAGTCTTAGAAACCTACGACTGGTCGTAGCTCTAACAGATTTTTGAAAAATTAAGCGCGATCTTTGAAAGTCGTTCCACGACTGGTCGTGAGTAGCCTACGACTGGTCGTAGATCCCTACGACTGGTCGTAAGACCAGAGTTTTCGTTGCTGGACTTTGAGTCGTAGCTCCACGACTGGTCGTGGACGAGTCGAAGCCACTCCTACGACCGGTCGAAGGATCTCCAGGACTGGTCGTGGGCGTACCAAAAATTCCGAAAAATCTTCAACAACTTAGGACTGGTCGTGGAATTTCTTGAACTAGTCGAACCAATGCTAGGACTGGTCGAACAAGAGCTAGGACTGGTCTTAGAATAGACCAAACTTATGTAAAATAAATATTTGATTTATGTATCCAAAGTGACCTACTTAAAGGGTCAACCTAAGGTCATTCAAACCTGAACCATGTCGTATGGACATTGAACTTCAACCATTCAACGAATGTAGATATTTTGAACCATATTAGGCTTGAGATCTTGAACATGTTGTAGCTTTAAACTTGAGATCTTCATCAACATAAAACTACTTCATGCATTGCTTCTTCAGACTTGAACTTCAACATTGTAGCTTCTTGAGACTTCAACATGTAGCTTCTTGAAGACTTCAACATGTAGCTTCTTGAAGTGTTTATGCAGTGTCTTGAATTCATATAAATCATCATACAAGCACAGGAAACAGATAGATGTTTTGACACATCAAAATTTGACAACCAAAGGAGCATGAGACCATAGCACTTACATATGTATGTTGTAATTGTGTATTCTAGAAATACCGTATATGTGTAAATTTTGGAAATGAAATTGTCATGATTATTTGCTGTATGATTACGATATACACGGATAAAATGCTAGCTTGACGAAAGAATGGCCCTAATATATGTTTTACTAACATACGTCATGTATGTTGAAATAGTGTACTCCAAGTGTTTGTGTAAATGCTTGTGGGAGTAAATGCTTGGATGTTGGCACCGTAGATCGGTGCTGAGATAGAATTCTCGACTACCTTAGAGAGATGTAGGATTCCCTCCATGTGGTCGTTTACTTCAACCACTCACTTGTGATGCATATGTGTTTGTATCCCTACCTGTATAGTGCTCTATTACATGCTTTACAACATGCTTTACTTCATGCTTTATAACATGCCTTATGACATGCCTGCTAACATGCTTGTATTACTTTGTTTATTATGCTTTACTCCACATGCTATGGATGAAGATTGATTGAGGTTGGGACTATGTCTATAGTCTAGATATTCAGTACCAGACTTGAGATTGTGGCTGAGATTCATGTCGCCACAAGGGTTATGTCTGACGAACCCGAGTCGTACTTCGGTTAACGATAGTGGTTGGCCACACGGAGCGCTTTTACGCTTCATATCGCCCAACTTGTTGTGAGCTCGAGCTATTCAGGCTCGTCAAGTAACCCGATTATTGAATGCGTGTTCACCATTTTTGGTCATTACTGTTTGAACCTAGGGTACCAAACTTACCAGTGGCAATCCCGTTAACCATGGTACCTCGATCCGCTAAGACTCATGAGCCGGACATGGTGGTATGGGACACCGTGGCCGAGCTGTCGGCCTATGTTGGGGCCAAGTGCCTTCCCGTAGTGACCATTGAGCAACCCAAACTCGTGAGCCGAATACGGTGGTATGGGACAGTGTATTCGAGCTGTCGATGCTTACGGCGAGAGCCGAATACGGTGAAACCTGTACTTGTGCTGAGGGCGACGAGTCCTCTGTAGTATCTTTGAGTATACTCCAAGGTTTGTGATTGGCGACGAGTCTTTCACAACAATTAGAGTATGAGTTGAGCCGAGTACGGTGAGACCTGTACTCGAGCTGACGGCTAGCAATTGAGCCGTGTACGGTGAGACCTGTACTCGAGCTGACGGTCAACAATTGAGCCGCATACGGTGAGATCTGTATCCGTGCTGACGGGTGACGAGCCCTTTGTGATGCCTTCGCTATGCCTCTCAAACCATAATATCGTATGAGATTAACTAGGATTGACGACCCTAGAATGGATCATGTTTGGGAATGATACAAGGGAGGTACCTTAGTTTCCCAATACTGCTGTTTGAAACGGACTAATAACAACTCGGAAATCATGCACATCATTGCACCGCATGTGCCTAGTAGATGTGGAGCACTGAGGGAGTTATGCATTCGCGAACGTAAGATGATGTCGCATGAGGGTGGTTTGGCAAGGGCATACATCATCATGTCATTTCATTCTTGTGTTTAATCAGAGTAGTTAAACTTGTTTGATTTGTATTGCTCTATCATTACTGCTTGATTGAATTGATAATATGTTAACCTATGCTTTATTGTTCCACTGAGTTAGCTACTCACTCCCACGTTATGGGACGGTGTTTGCAACACCAACCAAACTTTGTCGCAGGTATAGACGGCGCGTCGGTTCAGGAGCCGGAGCCCGATTTCGACGAGGACCAGGATGAGTTCTCATTTATGTAGTATTCTGACGGCTTTGCTTAGGCCGACTGCATCGCGGGGATTTCAGGACTCATCTTTAGATTGTATTTTGATTTTTGACTCAAAAACAGTACATGTATATGGGTACTCAGTTAGCGATCACACTCTGATGTTCATAAAAATTTTGTTTCCTTACATACTTTAAATATACAATTTCAGTCTTCCGTTTGCCTTTATACCATTGAACTGGAGTATGAATTACTATTTTGGTATAATCTCATTCATGTTTATTGCTCTAACTCAGACAACATTTAACCATCATTGTGTATGTTGCATAAGTGATGCGTTGGAACTAGGGAGTTGAGTTCATACTCGACCCCCGAATTTCAGGGCGTTACAAGTTGGTATCAGAGCATGATTTTGATTAAACCGGACCTGAGTTATGTCCCCACTACGTACGCTGACGCATTACAACTTAGGAGGGTGCGCAAAAATATAGAAACAGTCTTAGGGTCTCCCGATTTCGCCGTTCGGCGAAGTTCATTGGAAATGGACATTTTGATCGAGTTCGTACTCGATCTCGACCACACGTATGGATCCCAAATCACTTCTAGACCTTCTATTGATGTGTCTAGATCCCTATCCACCCAATCCAGTTGCTAGAAAAATTAGAAAATCAGTCCAGATCAGAAATTTCTCGGGACCACCCGTTCTGGAACTGAAACGAGTCGGGGGGCCTCCCCACTTAAATCTAATAGCACCCAGGGTCGAACCAGGGTGCATTTAGCATCTTGGGCACATGACAAACAGGGTCCCACCGCGGTGGCGCGGCACCGGCCAAGGCGGACCGCGGTTGGGTGGCCCATCTAGTGTGGGACCGGGGCCGGGGCTGGGGTTGGTCGGCCCGACCTCCCCTACCCCCTGGCACGTGCGGTTTGGTCCAGGGTTTGGTATTTTAGGGGCTGGAGCTCCCCTCTCTCTCATTTCACCCCTTCCAAATGCCCAAACCCACCATTTCCGATTTTTCTTCTCAACCCATCCCTCTAAACCTTGCAATCTTTCATTTTCTTCCATAACCCACACACTCCAACCGTCCACAACAGCCCTAGCCTCCTCCTTTTCCTACTTTCTTATGTTGGAGCTCTCATATCCCCCATTTGGAGCTCAAAATCGGGTAATCTCCCAACCCATTCCATTTTCTTTTTGTTCCTCCTCCATTTCCTACCCCTAGTGTCTCTTCTACACCTATTGGAACCATTGTTTGTGGAAGATCAAAGCAATCAGTCCCTTTTCCCCTATTTTATCATTTTTCCATGGCCTCTTTGGTGTTGTGGCGGCTATTTTCTCCATTTCCTCCATCCTATCTCTCATGGAAAAGAGGAAGACCGCCGCCGATGATGCTGGCCCAAGTCGGCCAGCCCATTCCCGAAGAAGATCTGACGATGGGGCCGGCACTAGCACCGTACGAGAGTTTAGGTCGAAGTGAGACCTGGATCCTAATCATCCCGTCAGAAATGCCTATCCGATAGGCGTTGAATATGGGCATTTTGCGGGCCGTAAAGTCGTGTTTGAAGCTCATGTGGATGAAAGGATGTTCGGGCTACACCCAATGATGGATCACCTGGTGGATATCGGATGAAACTCTATGTTTGACGGTGAGTCCCCTGCATGTGAGAACACGGTTCGTGCTTTTTATGCCCACATCGTGGACTCATCGTTGGAGCCTCCTCAGTTCACTGTCTTTGTGAGGGCATAAGGCGCACAATTACGGTGGATGAGGTGGCTCGGATCACGAAGCTCCCACTTGGTCAAGTGCATCCTAGTGACGACTTCTCCAGAAGTGCGCGGGAAAGGGATTGCCGCACGCGATACCTTTGTGGTCGCCGAGTTGCTTAGAAGCGAGGAAATTGTATTGCATCGACAAAGATGGCCAAGGACTTCCGTTTGCTGCATCACATTTTCACCCACAATGTGTACCAACGGTTGGGTAACCGCACGGAATGTACTCGGTTGATGGTGGACTTTTTGTACAAGATGGGACATGGGGACAACATATGCCTGCCCACTTTCATCCTATCTCAGATAGTTCAGGTTGTTCGATCTGCCAGAAACGATCTTTTGCTCCCATTGGCCGTCTGATCTGCAGGATTGCTCGCGATGTCGGCTACAGGTTGAACATGGAGGACCTTGCACCAGTCCGAGTCATAAGCGAGGCGACACTTAAGAATATGAAGATCGACCCTCAACAATGGCAAGCACGACTCGACGAGTCTGGAGATGAGTCGGATAGCACCGGCGAGGAGAGTGTTGACCTTGAGGCAGAAAGTGATGAGGAGGGCGGTGATGACATACAAGAAGAAGAACCCGAGGCTCAAGATACTGAGGAGAGCTTCCTCCTGGTGCACCTGAGTTGGACGCTGCTCATGCGGCGAGGGAGGCTCGTATGGATCGCATTGAGGAGAACCAGGCCTCCCTGCGGCAAGAGATTGGACAAGTTCGGGCTGAGCTTAGTGAGACCCGAACCAAGCTTGAAGAGACCGAAGCCTACATGAAGAGGAGCTTTAAGAAGGTGTCTCGTACGTTGAAGGCCATTCTGTGCTGTGTGCAGGACAAGAATGCTCCTCCTCCATCGCCTGATTTGGATGCCTAGTCATTCACGTTGTTGTGTGTGGTTGTTTGTTTGGGTTACCGCGATAGGCGGTTTATGTTTTCATGTAGAGGATGTAGTAGATAGTAGCATGTTCTAAGTGTTTGATGTTGTGGATGTATTGGCTATCATGTGATTTCTGTCATGATTCATGTAACTCTGTATTCCATGTATTATGACAATTTTGGGTAAATGAAAGGCATGTAGCCTCTTTTGTTTTGATGATGTGTGGAATGCTTAAAGTGCTTTATGATGTGTGTTATGTTGTATCTCACAAATGTTGTACCCTATGTTGTATAGGGCATGCCGCGACAGTACACGCGGAGCACGGTACATCTCCGTCTGACTAGCTCTATGGACCAGACTCCTTCTCGTAGTGGCGGTCCTGCGGACCGAGGGTTAGGTTCTGATCAGCCTCATGCTGGTCCTACCGGTGGACTGCACCTTATACGCCCCCAGTTCGTGAGCAGCATCGGCCGACTTCATCTGCGCAGCATGACTCCCAGGCTGCTCCGCCGACTGATAGGATCGAGCAGCTGATGTTGATGATGCATCAGCAGCAGATGCAGCAGCAGATACAGCACCAGCAGCACCAGCAGCTTATGACCACTATCGCTGAGGCCTTATCCCATGGTGTTAGTGGGACTCCACCTACGACATCCGCACATCCTGATGAGCATTCTGAGCCTCCTGCTCGATTTGAGGATGTGCCTCTGCCCACATCCGTCGCACCTCCTACTAGAGATGTAGGTACACGTGGTTTACTCGAGCGATTTCAGCGCTTGAGGCCTCCCTCATTTATGGGTTCTCACAGACCCGAGGAGGCAGAGTTCTGTCTTGACCGCATCTCCAAGATGCTACGGATGCTACACTGTTCAGAGGCAGAGCAGGTCGAGTTGGCCTCCTTCATGTTTGAGAGGGAGGCTAGTTTATGGTGGGATAGTGTGCTGCGGACGGTCGCAGTGGACTACGTGTGAACCTGGGAGGCTTTCGAGTTCCGGTTCCACGAGAAATACTACCCGTAGACTTATCGGCACGAGCGGGAGGATGAGTTTCCTGCCTCAGGCAGGGAGGCATGACGGTGACGGAGTATGAGAACTGCTTCACTGAGTTGGGCCGCTTTGTCCCAACTATCCTCGTCAATGAGCAGATGAGGATGCGTCGCTTCTCTGGAGGCTTGCGACCCGACATATGGTCGAAGATATGCTGCCTCAGTATTCCCACCTACGCGGCATTGGTCCACATGTCTATGACGGTCGAGCAGGATGTGGACCGATTGGCCAGATCGTGTGGTGCTATGTTTGCGAGGCCACGGCAGGAGTTACAGAGCAGGCTTATTCTAGGCAAGAGGCCTCGTGCTGATTCGCCTCCCAAGGCCGCTGCACCAGTAGCTCCTGTGAGACGCCCGATTGTGATCTGCACGTATTGCGGGAAACCGGGACATCCTGCTGAGAGTTGCTTCTTGCGCATGAGGGCTAGTGGATTTGCGCCACCGCAGAGGTTGGATCGCCCTTACCCACAGGCCATATCAGCTCCACCGCTACTGATTGCTCCTGCACATCCTTCCTTCCGACCTCTTGTATTGTGCTTCCAGCCGCCACATCGACCCTTGGCTCCTCAGCCGAACCGTCAGCAGCAAGCTCGGGTACATACGCTTGTTGCCGAGGCACTTGAGACGTCGATTTCGGCCCCGACGGCTTTTGAGGGTACGACTTACATTCATGGTACTTCCGTTTCCTTATTGGTGGACACTGGGTCCACTACTTCTATTATTTCTTATGGGGCGGTTAAACGTCTATCTTTGCATACTATTCCCACTAAGGGAACGAGACTCACTACGGCCACTGGGACCTTTTCGGATGTCACACGGTTATGCGAGGGTTGCTCTGTAGTTTTGGGTAGCAGCACAGTGCTCGTCGACCTCATTGTTGCTCCACTTTGACACTACGACGTTATCCTTGGTATGGACTGGCTCGCTGAGATGAGGGCAGAGATAGATTGCGAGACTCGGATCGTGACTGCCTATGGATCTGACGGCACAACTTTCACGTTTCCAGTGCAGGTCAGTTGGCCCTGCCGTGTTGATTGTTATGCTGCTTTACTTGTGCCGGTTGATGGTCCGACACTGGAGAGTACGCCGGTGGTTCAGGAATTTGTAGGTGTGTTTAAGACTATTCCTGGTTTACCTCCTTAGCGTGAGATTGATTTTACGATTGATCTTAGGCCTGGTGCGATGCCCATCTCGTTGCCGACTTATCGTATGCCTCCATGTGAGATGGAGGAGCTGCGGAGACAGATTGACGAGCTTGTAGAGAAGGGTTTTATATGACCTAGTGTGTCTCCTTCGGGAGCACCTGTGCTCTTTGTGAAGAAGAAGGACGAGTCGCTATGGTTATATATTGATTACCGTAGGTTGAACCAGGTCACGGTGAAGAACAAGTATTCTTTGCCATGGATAGATGATCTTTTCGATCAGTTGAGAGGGGCGAAGTATTTCTTGAAGATTGATCTTTAGTCGGGGTACCACCAGTTGCGCGTGAGAGATGAGGACGTGTAGAAGACAGCCTTCAGGACGTGCTTTGGGCACTATGAGTTCCTTATGATGTCGTTCGGCCTTACGAACGCACCAGCCGTGTTCATGGATCTGATGAACCGGGTATTTTGGCCCTTCCTGTACCGATTCATCATTGTCTTTATTGATGACATTTTGATATACTCTACGAGTCGGGAGGAGCACGAGGAGCACCTGAGAGCGGTGTTAGGTACACTGGAGAAGAACCAGTTGTTCGCACAATACAAGAAGTGCGACTTCTGGCAGGAGGAGGTCATGTTCCTGGGACATGTAGTGTCCAAGGATGGGATAGCAGTAGACCTTGCTAAGGTAGCCGCGGTTTAGGATTGGCAGCAGCCTGACTCGATTACCGAGGTGAAGAGTTTCCTTAGTCTGGCTGGGTATTACAGACGCTTCATTCGGGACTTCTCGAAGATTGCCAGGCCTTTGTCTCAGTTGACCTTGAAGGACCTAAAGTTTGCCTGGAATGAGAAGGCGGAGGCAGCTTTTAAGGAGCTGAAGGACAAGTTGACGTCCGCCCCTGTGCTAGTATTGCTAGAGCAAGGGGAGAAATACACGATATATACTGACGCGTCTCTCATTGGTTTGGGTTGTGTTCTAATGCAGAAGGATAGGGTGATTTCGTATGCCTCGAGACAATTAAGGAAGCACGAGGAGAATTATCCTACACACGACCTGGAGTTGGCAGCTGTCATCTTTGCATTGAAGCTCTGGAGACATTACCTCTACGGAGAGGAGTTCGAGCTTTTCTGCGACCACAAGAGACTTAAGTATATATTCACACAGCGAGACTTGAATATGAGACAACGCCGATGGATGGAGACCTTGAAAGACTTCAAGTTCGAGGTTTCCTACCATCCTGGCAAGGCGAACCTTGTGCCAGACGCGTTGAGCCGCAAGAAGGCGATAGCATTTGCGGCACCATTGATGATAGCTGAGTGGGATTGGTTGAGTTCGTACGGGATTTCGAGCAGAGACTCACTGTGGCGGAGCCATTTGAGTGTGTTGCGCACGTTCGGGCGCGACCACTTATTGGCTACAAGATTATTGAGGCCCAGGAGGGCGATAGGTGGCTGTCTGAGCTTCGAGAGCAAGCTAGCAATGCCGAGGACTCCGAGTGGAGAGTTGGTTCTGATGGCGGTCTACGATTCCGTGGCCGCCTATGCGTTCCTGATGTGCCTGACTTAAGACGCGAGCTTCTCGAGTCTGCCCATAATTCGAAGCTTGCGATGCATCCTGATAGCACGAAGATGTACCGGGATATGAGACGGATGTATTGGTGGGATAACATGAAGGCCCACATCACTGAGTTTGTGTCTCGATGTCTGACGTGCCAGCAGGTCAAGGCAGAACATCGCCGACCTCCTGGACTGCTTCAGCCCATGCCCATAGCAGAGTGGAAGTGGGACTTCATCTCCATGGATTTCATATCGGGGTTGCCGAAGATGAGGAGGGGACACGATTCCAATTGGGTGATTGTGGACCGGTTGACCAAATTGGCCCATTTCCTCCCTATCAGAGTTACGAACTCTGCAGACGAGCTGGCTAGATTGTACATCAGAGAGATCGTTCGTCTGCATGGAGTTCCTTTAGAGATCGTGTCGGACAGAGACACTCGGTTCGCATCTATCTTCTGGACTCGTATCCAGGAGGTGATGGGTGTGAAGTTGAAGTTCAGTACGGCGTTTCATCCTCAGACTGATGGGCAGACAGAGCGGGTGAATCAGATTCTGGAGGATATGTTGCGGGCATGTGTGTTGGACTTCAAGGACAGCTGGGATGACTGTCTTCCGTATGCAGAGTTCGCCTACAACAACAGCTTCCAGGCGACTATTGGCATGGCGCCATATGAGGCTCTATATGGTCGTCCTTGTAGAGCACCGCATTGTTGGGCCGAGGTTGGTGAGCGTAGTTTGATTGGCCCGGAGTTAGTACAGGCGATTACAGAGAAGGTCGACATTATCAGGCGTCGACTACTTACAGCACAGAGCAGACAGAAGAGTTATGCCGATACGAGGCAGCGACCGCTTGAGTTCGAGGTCGGGGATCATGTATTCCTCCGAGTTTTCCCTATGAAGGGAGTCCTTCGGTTTGAGAAGAAGGGGAAGCTCACACCGAGATTTATCTGTCCTTTTCAGATACTGGATCGAGTGGGTGATGTGGCGTATCATCTCGCTTTGCCCACACCACTTACATCTGTACACAACGTATTTCATGTATCTATGCTGAAGAAGTACGTTCCTGATCCTTCACATATCATCAGATGGGAGCAGGTACAGCTGAGCGAGGATGCTACGTATGAGTTGCGCCCGACGCATATCCTTGACAGGAAGGAGCAGGTACTGCGTAGCAAGGTCATTCCACTTGTGAAGGTACTATGGACACATCATTCCGAGGAGGAAGCTACTTGGGAGACTGAGGCCGAGGTCAGGAAGAACTACCCTCAGATTCTCGAGGAGTACGAAAAGGTATAAATTTCGAGGACGAAATTTTTTGTTTAAGGGGGGTAGATTGTAACGACCCGTAAATTTTCGTACTTTGGTCGAGTACTACCTCGACCAGAAATCAATTAGGATTAAATCCATTAAAAATTTAACAAAGTTAACTAAGTGCTAAACTCGATTAGCCATGAAATCCGTTGGGATCACTTTAAATACGATCTGCAAGACCCAAAACTTGCAAAATCATTGACTCTAGGTTACCCTAAAGTTTAGGATCAAACTCATTACCCGGCTGCTCTCGGGAAAGAATTGAAACTTCGTATCAGGTCTAGACCGCACATCGGAAGTCCGATTAACACGAAGTTAAGGAACTAGGACCGCCTCACTGGGCTCGACAATCATCTCGAAAATCAAGTCCAGATGATGTCCCACGGCTGTTCGCTTGTGTCCGGAGCGAGGGAGTGTGAAAACCACCATTTCCTTTACAAAATAAATATCTGGAATAGTAATCTAGCACCACTCGCTTGCAGATCAGTATTAAGCAACCAGACTGTCAGAATCAGACCAAATTACACCCTCGGATCAGGAAAAATTTCAGGAACATTTACATGTACTTGGAAATTCGGATCGTGGCCCACTGACCGTTGAACTGAAAATGGTCCGCCACATGCGATCTGGGAATTCGATCGAGTCGAAAACGTAATCCCACGTAGATCCATGTGTTGTGAGCTTAAGTTTGACGTTTGGCTCAAGGAGGGCCACCAGAAACCCTCTTTTGAGCTGGAAAAGTGCCAAAATACCTATAATAGACGTACCCCTTGAACATGAGTCTATTTCGGAAAGGTTTTTAGCTATATAAGGGCCTTAGAACAGCCCCTCTCACAGCCATACAAATTTGGGATAAAGCCCTAGAGAGAGAGAGAAAGAGTGAAAGGCTTGGGATTTGTGGGAGTACTTCCCTCCTGCTGCTTTCAATCATCACACGGGCTGCACCGCCCCTTTTTAGACATTTTTCCAGCGATATCAACCCCGTTTTAAGGTGAGAAATCCTAACCCTAGGTCTGATTTGAAGTGTATAGGCTATAGGTTGTGAAATAGCTAACCGATTCTGCTCTTTAGGCTAGAAAACTCCCGAATACGGAAGCTCATCCAACCTTGCTGATTCGTTGAAATTCCAAGAAGCAAGGTGAGGACTTTAGGTGTATAGGTTACGGTTTTCAACGCTTTCAATGTCAGATAATGATAGATTCATGATCTGCATGCAATTGCACATGTACAAAGTGCTTTCCGTTTTCTGTTTCGATTAACGTTGTAGAATATGGAATTTCACATACTCTAGGTATACGTAGAAATACCGTATACGTATTTTTTTTGGAAATGTGTTTGCCATGATTAATTGTTGTATGATTATATAGTATTTGGATAAAATACTTGTTTGGCGAAAGGAACCGCCGTAATACATGTCCGCTTGTAAACACTATGTATGTTGTAATTGTGTATTCTAGAAATACCGTATATGTGTAAATTTTGGAAATGAAATTGTCATGATTATTTGCTGTATGATTACGATATACACGGATAAAATGCTAGCTTGACGAAAGAATGACCCTAATATATGTTTTACTAACATACGTCATGTATGTTGAAATAGTGTACTCCAAGTGTTTGTGTAAATGCCTGTGGGAGTAAATGCTTGGATGTTGGCACCGTAGATCGGTGCTGAGATGGAATTCTCGACTACCTTAGAGACATGTAAGATTCCCTCCATGTGGTCGTTTACTTCAACCACTAACTTGTGATGCATATGTGTTTGTATCCCTACCTGTATAGTGCTCTATTACATGCTTTACAACATGCTTTACTTCATGCTTTATAACATGCCTTATGACATGCCTGCTAACATGCTTGTATTACTTTGTTTATTATACTTTACTCCATATGCTATGGATGAAGATTGATTGAGGTTGGGACTATGTCTATAGTCCAGACATTCAGTACCAGACTTGAGATTGTGGCTGAGATTCATGTCGCCACAAGGGATGTGTCTGACGAACCCGAGTCGTACTTCGGTTAGCGATAGTGGTTGGCCACACAGAACGCTTTTGCGCTTCATATCTCCCAACTTGTTGTGCGCTCGAGCTAGTCAGGCTCGTCAAGTAACCCGATTGTTAAATGCGTGTTCACCATTTTTGGTCATTACTGTTTAAACCTAGGGTACCAAACTTACCAGTAGCAATCCCGTTAACCATGGTACCTCGATCCGCTAAGACTCATGAGCTGGACATGGTGGTATGGGACACCGTGGCCGAGCTGTCGGCCTATGCTGGGGCCAAGTGCCTCCCCGTAGTGACCATTGAGCAACCCAAACTCGTGAGCCGAATACGGTGGTATGGGACACTGTATTCGAGCTGTCGATGCTTACAGCGAGAGCCGAGTACGGTGAGACCTGTACTCATGCTGACGGGCGACGAGTCCTCTGTAGTATCTTCGAGTATACTCCAAGGTTTGTGATTGGCGACGAGTCTTTCACAACAACTAGAGTATGAGTTGAGCCGAGTACGGTGAGACCTGCACTCGAGCTGACAGCTAGCGATTGAGCGGGGTACGGTGAGACCTGTACTCAAGCTGACGGTCAACAATTGAGCCGTATACGGTGAGATCTGTATCCGTGCTGACGGGTGATGAGCCATTTGTGATGCCTTCGCTATGCCTCTCAAACCATAATATCGTATGAGATTAACTAGGATTGACGACCCTAGAATGGATCATGTTTGGGAATGATATAAGGGAGGTACCTTAGTTTCCCAATACTGCTGTTTGAAACGGACTAATAACAACTCGGAAATCATGCACATCATTGACCGCATGTGCCTAGTAGATGTGGAGCACTGAGGGAGTTATGCATTCGCGAACGTAAGATGATGTCTCATTAGGGTGGTTTGGCAAGGGCATACATCATCATGTCATTTCATTCTTGCATTTAACCAGAGTAGTTAAACTTGTTTGATTTGTATTGCTTTATCATTACTGCTTGATTGAAGTGATAATATGTTAACCTCTGCTTTATTGTTCCACTGAGTTAGCTACTCACTCCCACGTTACGGGACGGTGTTTGCAACACCAACCAGACTCTGTCGCAGGTATAGACGGCACGTCGGTTCAGGAGCCGGAGCCCGATTTCGACGAGGACCAGGATGAGTTCTCATTTATGCAGTATTCTGACGGCTTTGCTTAGGCTGACTGCATCGCGGGAATTTCAGGACTCATCTTTAGATTGTATTTTGATTTTTGACTCAAAAACAGTACATGTATATAGGTACTCAGTTAGTGATCACACTCTGATGTTCATAAAAATTTTGTTTCCTTACATACTTTAAATATACAATTTCAGTCTTCCGCTTGCCTTTATACGATTGAACTGGAGTATGAATTACTGTTTTGGTATAATCTCATTCATGTTTATTGCTCTAACTCAGACAACATTTAACCATCATTGTGTATGTTGCATAAGTGATGCGTTGGAACTCGGGAGTTGAGTTCATACTCGACCCCCGAATTTCAGGGTGTTACATAGGACTAGTCGAACAGAGTCCAGGACTAGTTCGACTAGTCGAGAAACAGTCTATTCACTTATAAAATGATCTAATTGAATTATGCATTCAAAATGACCTACCCTAAGGTCAATCTTAAGATCATTCATACCTTGTTAGTGATGTATGAACATTGAAACTACGTTTCCTTCGGTTGGTAGATGATCTTCGAAGGTCACGAAGCTTGTGGTCTTGAAATATATAGAAGCTTGAACTTGAGAACTTAAGCTTGAATATTTAGTTACATTGAAGCTTGAGCTTGAGGTACTTGAGTTGAACTTCACCTTGAGTCTTGGGTCCCAAAGTAAAGACCATTGTCTTGCCTTTAGAAATAGCTTTGAAACATTGAACTTTGAAGCTTTGAAGGAGTAAACTATGTACTTGATCTTGCATTAGAAGTTCTTGAAGTAAAGACCATTGTCCTTGTACATGATTTGCATTGTCTTGAATATATCGATGCGCTACACAAGACACGGATTCCAAGAGATTTTGGCACTACAAAATTTGACAATTATAGGGGGTAAAAACCATAAAACTTACAGGCATGTCTATAGCGGACCCATTCACAAACTGGTTAAACTCAGCCTAGCTATGCCCCTTACACTCGGGCAGGTAAGGCCACACCCCCTCCCAATAGACCACAACATAGTGGGAGACGCGACCTCTTGGTATTCGGCACTCGGGCGCTCATGTATCCACTCGATCTCGACGTTGGGGTGTCTCCTGGCCTCGAAGGTTTAGGAATTTTCACGCAGGGCCATCTATGCCAGCCCAATGATAGAACAGATTTCCGGTGTCCCATTTGGCCATCCACAATATGCCTGTGGAGGCTATGACCTTGATGTCGTTAGGGCGTACAGTAATCACAACACATAATGCAAGATGCATGATTCATACAATTCAGTCATGCATCAATCCTGCGCACACCGTGTGCTCATGTGAGACAATCTCCACCTATCAGGTAGTCTCATAACAACCTTCCCAATGACATATGCAATGGTCAACCACATCTCATAACAAACATGCAGATGATGCGTATGGGCATGTATCATGATGCTATACTGTCACATACTCATAACCGGTATCAATAATCGACATCGACAATCGACCTCGACAATGTAGACATTTAACCAACATTGCCCCCAAGGAATGGCCCACATCGATCCTAACATATAGTGGACCCATGGCCTCACACAAGGGCCAAATATAAAACACCATGGGCCTCACTCATGAGCTTAATACACATCATGATGAGCCTTTCACATGGGCCTAACATACATTACAATGGGCTATATCGCTTGGCCCTCAATACATCACAATGGGCCTGATCACATAGGCCTCATATAGATCACATTGGGCCTCGACAATCGGGCTCAATATCTGGCCTCAATAATTGGAATCGACAATCGGAATCAGCCTCGATAATTGACCTCGACAATCGGCCACAACAATCGAAATCGAAAATCGGCCACTACAATCGGAATCGATCAATAATTGGCCTCGATGATCGGAATCGGCAATCAGCCATAACAATCGGAATCGATCAATTATCGGCCTCGATGATCGGAATCGGCAATCAGCCACAACAATTGGAATCGATCGATAATCGGCCTCGATAATCGGAATCGGCAATCAGCCATAACAATCGGAATTGATCGATAATCGGCCTCAATAATCAGAATCGGCAATCCATCACAACAATCGGAATTGATCAATAATCGGTCTCGATGATTGGAATCGACAATCAGCCACAACAATCGGAATCGATCGATAATCGGCCTCGATAATCGAAATCGACAATCGGCCACAACAATCGAAATCGATCGATAATCGGCCTCAATAATTGAAATCGGCAATCGGCCAATATAATCGGAATCAATCGATAATCGGTCTTGATAATCAGAATTGACAATCGTCCATAATAATCGGAATCTATCGATAATCAGCCTTGATGATTGGAATCGGCAATCGGCCACGATAATCAGCCTCGACAATCAGCATCAATGAGAATGAGCCTAACAAGGCCCAAGGGAAGGTCACAATGTGGACATTCAACCATTATTGCCCACCAATGCGGACATTTAACCAACATTGCTCCCAAGGAGTGGCCCACATAAACATCACTACATACATCATGGCAACATCACATATCACATCGGACCTTGAATACACAACAAGTGGGCCTTGCAACTGGGCCTCAAATATATCACATGAGCCTCATCACACAGGCCTCAAATACACAACAGGTGGGCCCTGCACCGGGCCTCAAATACATCACATGGGCCTCTCATATACATCACGTCGGGCCTCGCCAAAGGTCACGAACACATCACGGTGGGCCTCCTTACATGGGCCATATACACACACACACACACACACACACACACATCACAATGGGCCGTTTAAATGGGCCACACCAATGGGCCTCATATACAACAAGTCGGGCCGCATCATGTGGGCCTCAAATACATCAAATCGGGCCGCATCATGTGGACTGCATCAAGGAGCCGTAATAATGGGCCTCATACACATCAAGTGGACTGCATCAATGGGCCGCTCTAATGGGCCTCATAGATAGGCTACAAATATATTAAGGCGGGCCTCACAGATGGGCTAGATGTATATCAAAGTGGCTGCATCACATGGGCCACAAAATACATCAAAGTGGGCCTCACAGATGGGAGCTTAGATTACATCATTTCAATAGTTGTAGGTGCAATATGTGTATCACTATACACTATCAAAGGGGTACATGGCTCACTAATGTGATCAGCACTGTCCAAACATTGTCCATGTACATCAGCACTGTCCAAACATTGTCCAGCACCGTCCAACACAATCTGGACGGTGTGGATGAAACATACATTGAGGTGGGGTTCGCAGCACCGTCCAAAGGTGGTCTACACGGTCTAGACATTCTGGACGGTGTGGATCAAAATATACAGCATGGAGGGTAACCACAGATTTGGATAATTGGACGGAGTGGACATAGTGTAAATACATCAAGGTGGGGCCACCGTCCAGGAGATTTGGATGGTGAAGATGTAATAAGTACATCAAGGTGGGTCCCGTCCACACGTGTGGGATGGGCCCCACATCCCAAGAAGATGGAGAAACACATACCTCATGGTGTGGCCCACGTCCTCAAACGGACGGACAGAGGGGATTGAACCCATGCATCATGGTGCATCCCACACCTGCACTGTCCAGATGGACGATGTGGGGACCAAATTCATACATCAAGGTGGGTCCCACCACCTATTGAAATAGATGAACGGCTTAGATCACAGGTCAAGGATTTCCACCAGATGGACGGTGAATGAAACACTTACATTAAAGGGGCCCCATCATCCAAATGAATGAACGGTAGACAATACATCCACGTCAGTGGGTCCCATCGTCATTGATGGACGGTTTAGGTGGAACCATCCACAGGTGGCCCTGCAGAACTTGCTGACGTCAGACCTCAACGAGGTGGGCTCCACGTGCTGACTGAAATGCAGCAGCAGCTGCTGCATTAGGCACTCTAGCCAATCCACGTCCACCATCCATGGGTTGGACAGTGTGGATGAAACACATTAGGTCAAGGTGGGCCCCACATGTTGCCATGGTGGGGTCCACATCCTGATGATGGACGGACATGATAAAATACATACATCATGATGGGGTCCACGCTGTGGATGGTGTAGATAAAACCCATACAGCATGGTGGGCTTCTACATCCATGAAAATGAAATGGACGGTTGGATGAACACATCCACACGTGGGTCCTGCAGCTGCTAGACGGTGTCTATCAGCGTCCTGGTTGCTGGCTTATTCAATGGACAGTTTGGATATAACACATGCCCTATGATGGGGCCACAAAACTTGCTGACGTTGATGTAGTGGGGTCCACACGTCCCACGTCCTAAAAACGACGGACAGTGTGGATCTTCACATCATCAAGGTGGGTCCACACATGTGGCCCACCAGATAAAATAGTGTGTGTGTGTGTATGTGTGTGTGTATATATATATATATATATATATATATATATATATATATATATATATATATATATATATATATATAAAACAAGAAGCTATAAATGTTTAGGCCTCAACGTCTAGGCCTACTGGACAACAGCCTGTTCGTTGGGCTTGACCAGTCTTTGGGCCAACAGCTGGGATGACTCCACTCCATGGACGGTGGAGATAAAACCCATAAATCATAGTGGGGTCCGCTTGGGTGGCCCACACAGTTTGGATCCATTGACATTTGTATTTTCCTTTCATCCATGGCTGCCCGAAAACGGGCAGCAAGGTGGACATAAATGTGGATAGTGGTTTGGCCCGCTTAAATGGATGGCGTGGATCATCATACCACATCAATGGTGGGCCATCAAACCAAGGAAAAAGAGAGAGAGAGAGAGAGAGAGAGAGAGAGAGAGAGAGAGAGAGAGAGTAAGAAGGGGAGGGACCCCGCCACTATGGGCCCTCCCTAAATACAAAGTAAATATCAAGATGGGTCCCACCATATGTGGGCCCTCAAATAAAAATTGACGATTAGATCAACCACCTTTCTTGCTTCTTCTTAGATCAATGGCAAGTTAAGCTCCTCGGCTACCACTTTGATGGAGGATGATGGTGATTGGACGGTGGAGATGGAAGATAGGGAGGTGGGCCACACCAAGCTCTCCTCTCTTGGAGATAGCTTGGACGTCTCTCATGGTGGGATTGCTTTGGAGAATGAGAGAGAGAGAGAGTTGATGGGAGAGAAGTGATGGGAGAGAGGGATGGTGAGTGATGGATGGGTGTACTTATGTAAGGAAGAGAGAGTTGACTTTTGGGGGTTGTTGTACTTGGGGATGGAATAGAGTGATGGATTGTACTTTGATTGATTGATAAAATGATTTGACATTTGGTAGAGATTTTCTTGCGCGGCGTTTTTCTTCGAACTGAATGTAGGCCCACATCTCCTGGCCCGGGTATCGCCTCGGCGCATGAGACGCGGCATCGGAACCGCGGCGACGGCGCAGTTGCAAGGATACAAGTCTCAGGTCGAGCTGACTCTAATATACGGAACATGACTCAGGATCGCGCACAAACACCGATAATAAATAGTGGGTCACTGAAATTCGATGGAGAGGATCACAGAAGCCTACGGAAAGGTACGGGCTAGGATACGGGTTTCAGAACTCTCCCCACCAAAAAAAAATTCATCCTCGAAATTTACAGACCAGACAAGGAAAGATGAAACATCATCAAGTATAAACGTCAAGGCGCATCTAATCACAACCTCGTCCACCCAAGACGCATCATCAACACTATAGTAACCTTACTAATCTCCAGATCCCGGATTAGAGACGATCGAAAATGGAATACTATGCAACCTCACAATCTCAACGATATGGAGCTATATCAGAAAATCTCTAAGTTATTCGAACTCGGGGATCTAATCATTCTAAGTCCTCAACAATCATAGAGTACAGGGTAGCTATCAGCAGATATATGATGTTATCTTCAGGTATTCCCAAGTTATGCTCTGATACCATATTTTGTCACTCCCCAAACCCGAAAATCGATTCACAGGAATCTCGATCGCCGAATCCGGTGTCGACAACCTCCGTAGTACCCCATTCTCGGCTCCCAGCACTCATATGCTAGGTTCTGATCCAGGGATCCTACAAGGAGGATTTTCTAATGTACATTTAGCTCGTAAGAAGCATAACCACAAGTTTATCCAAATCACAAAAACAACAACATCATCATATATCTACTAATATAAACTTTGAATACAATACTGAAAGAGAAATACATATGTCAAAATAAAATCAAAGCTCCAGAAGACAACTACATGCTCCAAGCTCCACGCTGCTGCAACCTAACATTACCTGCACGCATCTATCATGCATAAGCTTATAGAAAGCTTAGATGGTGGTGTAAGTGTGTGCAGAAGGTAAGTGTTAAGTATTCAATACAATGCCATTATCATACAATACTGAAATACTGGTACGATCACGAATCATATGATATCAGGGTAAGCAGAAATACTGACAAGTCCATGAGTCAAACAATATCAGAGTACGCAATACAAATCAGCTATGCAAATGAGGAGTCATAAAGAGACCCAAATATCATATGCCGAGGGTACAATGCAATATGTAAATCCTATTGAGTCTGTCTAAGACATATAAGTGCAGAAACATAACATCCCAAAATGCCATATGCCTGCAGATGTAATGCAATATACGATGTAAATGAAATGACCAAGCTAGAGTATGAAGTCGGGATGATTGTACGTAGTATTACACGCTATGGGGTCCACCACAAGGGACTTCTATCCAAACTAATCCCATACCTAAATTTGGATAGTCAGACTCAATGTAGTAAACTCTTGATCTTAGGTTAGTCGTGCGCTCCAACCGAAATCCTGGCCATTGCGAAGGTACATGTAACAAATAGTTGCGCACCACCAGCCTGAGTGGATAGTGAATGAATGAATGAATGAGTATGCAACTCCTGCCCAATAAGTCCACATATCAGTATTGTTCATCTCTGAGATTATCAACGGGGTCTAGTACACTTTACATGTAAATCACCGTCCACTGACGCGCAACCATGCGAGTGAAATAGATCTCACTATTCGCCTGACCAGTAATCAGCCAATATCTACCTGACACTGAAAAGGCCGAGCTATATGTCCTAGAGGGGGGGAGGGGGGGCGGTGAATAGGACTATGCCAAATTAAAAAATAACAGCAGAATTTAATTAACTTAAATACAGATAGCAATAGACAATCCCAAAATGATGAATTTAAAGTCAACCTCAAAAGAATAAGTATTGAGAGGTTGATACAAATGTTGTTCTAAGGACAACCCTGCACTAGAAAAACCAAGGGTTTATGGTAGGACAACCTTACTAGAACGATTCGTGTATCAAAAACTCAAACTGATACAGAGGAATAAAGAAATGAATAACACTAAAGGAAATCTAAGCTATTATAACATTCTGCACATTTGCATAAAACAAATTATGACATTCTCCACAATGCAAAAAGGAAATTACAATCATCCACAAAAATAAATAAACATTCAATTCACATGACAAGAAATTATAGTGGTTCGCTTGTGTGTACACCAACTGTTTAGAAAAACAGCCACACAACTACTCCACTCCTAATATCCTCACATAGTGGATATTAGCGTTCACTATGAAAATAGGATTTTTCAGGTTCACCTAAAACCTTCACAATTGTGTCTTTCAAGTGGGCTTACACAATTCAAAAAACCTCACGCTTGAGTTTTCTGGATCACATCAAATAAACCAAAACAGAGATATTTCTGGCACATTCTCAAAAACCAAAACAAAAATTTATAATAATGTAAAATACCAGGATATTCTCTTTTTGATGTTGTCCGGAAGAACCAAATCGGAGTTGAATTTCAACGTAGAAGTTCAATGTCCAAACGCACTTATGAAATGGTTCTAGGTTCTAAATTGATTTTAAATTAAATCAAGTTGGGATATCTCTATTTGATTTTGATACCAAGAAAAAGGCAATATCAATCCCTTCTTCAAATATGATTGGAATAAAGAATACAAAATCAAATATAATATAGTTAAATTAAGAGAATATTAAATGAGCACAATATAGCTTAAAAAGAGCACTAACTTATCTCTTAGAGTGACGAATTGAATTAGATTGAATTGAATTGAGAAACTCTGAAATTCGTGTTCTATTTATAGGTGAAGAAATTGCGTTCACGACTGGTCCTGAGGATACTACGACTGGTCGTAGGACTAACAGATTTTTGAAATTTTGAGCGCGATCGGATAAATCCGTTCCACGACTGGTCGTAGGACCTTCACGACCGGTCGAAGGACCTCCATGACTGGTCGTGAACTATCTACGACTGGTCGTGACCTATCCACGACTGGTAGTGTAGAAGCAGATTAATTGCTGGACTTTGAGTCGTGGCTGCAAGACTGGTGGAGAACGAGTCGTGCACTATTCATACGACCAGTCAAGCAGTCTCTATGACTGGTCATGGCTTAACAAAAAATTCTAAAATTTTGTAACCAACTTAGGACTGGTCATGGAATTTCTTGGACTGGTCAAGCCAGTGCTAGGACTAGTCGAACAGAGTCCAGGACTAGTCGAGAAACAGTCTATTCACATATATAATGATCTAAATGAATTATGTATTCAAAATGACCTACCTTAAGGTCAATCTTAAGATCATTCATACCTTGTTAGTGATGTATGAACATTGAAACTACTTTTACTTTGGTTGATAGATGATCTTCGAAGGTCACGAAGATTGAGGTCTTGACATATATAGAAGCTTGAACTTGAGAACTTTTGAAGCTTGAATTTATAGTTACATTGAAGCTTGAGCTTGAGGTACTTAAGTTGAACTTCACCTTGAGTCTTGAGTCCCAAATTACAGACCATTGTCTTTCCTTTAGAAATAGCTTTGAAACCTTGAACTTTAAGGCTTTGAAGGAGTAAACTATGTACTTGATCTTGTATTAGAAGTTCTTGACGTAAAGACCATTGTCCTTGTACATGATTTGCATTGTCTTGAATATATCGATGCGCTACACAAGACACAGATTCCAAGAGGTTTTGGCACTACAAAATTTGACAATTATAGGGGCTAAAAACCATAGCACTTACAATCTCCCCCTTTGTCAAATTTGTGACAAAACACACTCCATACAAACATAAGCATTATACGCAAAAATAATCATGCACCAGTTATAACAAGAAACCCGTTACAACCTGGTTAAAGAATCGTGCACCAGTTATATAGAAGAAAGCAAGCATTTTGCTACTACTCTCCCTTACTCCTATCAATCCATCCACAATCCACATGCCTCTTATCCATCCATCCACAATCCACATGCCTCAAATCACAAACACCATATATCACCATATATCAAGCATGTCAAAATTCTTCCCCTTTTTGTCACAATATGACAAAGGAAGAACCCAAAATCAGGATGTAGATAAACAAAGAATAAGACAAACAATGAAGAATAAAGGAGCAAGAGATGAAAATGCATAAGCAATTAATGTTCAAGCATCATCAATTAACATCATCCAAATTCAACCAAAGTCAATCCATAAAGCAAGGGGAAGCAAAGTATCATAAGAGTTATTACAATCCAAAATTAGAAAATACTAATCAGATCCTGAAGAGGGAGCAAGAATAGATGGATCAATTTGATGTAAACCCTTATTAATGCGCCTCATATATTTACGCATATAAGCAAATTGCGAATCTTGGGTTACACGAATCTGAGCCACCTGTTCCTCAAGAGAATGTAACCTCTCGGCGAAATCAGAAGGCTGATAATCAGGGTTAGCCTTAGAATCTGATTCGATCTCATCAAAGATATCGTCCATGTTAATATCATCTGCAGGCACATTTTCTTCTTCTTCATTTACTGCTTCAGATCCACCAACACCCACATTGACTTGACTAACAACCAACCTCAAATTCATTTTGTTTATATTAAGTTGTTGAAAATAAGGTGTTGAATAGGAGCCTCTCCAACAGGCATAGCCACTAACATATGGGTGACCAACACAGTCATAAGAAATGCAAAAGGGATATCACTGTGTCCAGGATGGAGACGGAATTGTATAATGGAATGACAGATCAAAGAAGGAAAACAAATAGATGTACCAAAGATGATGGAATGCAGAATCCGAACCATGAAAGAGGTGAGTTCAGTTTTGTTATCAAAACGAGGATAAAGATTTGAAATAAATATCCTGTGAAGGACCCTGTATCTGGGTAACAAATACTTTAAAGGAAGCGCATTCCCATTTTGACTCCATTATGCATCTATATTACATAATGCCCTAGTAAGCATACGTTTTTCTGATTAAGATGGTTTAACTACTAGAGAACTAATTGGAATATCTTCATCATTCACAGGTATGTCCATTAGGCCAACAATCAAATGTCGGTCTACTTCAAATGGACCTTCTCTAGTTGGTATAACAAAAATTAAATTTTCAGTTAAAAAATCAGAAATACATGCAAACATATCCTGCGCAATAGACCGGTATGCCGGCCCACCCCAATGTAGAATGTTATCCCATCCTACAGATTAGAGAAGAGAAAGGAGTTCAATCGGAGCAATATGTTCAATATAAACAGGTCGTTCCACTATAACATTGTGCAACCTTAAATCCCATACGTAGGATGGATCATCTTCGGGTGATCGAAGGTGGCGTCATGTGATATGTGTCGATCTAGATGTTGAAGCACCATGAGAAGTTTTCTTTTTACCTCTACCTTCCATTTGCAACTAGAAATACAAGGAATTAAGTGATTGCAAAAGAAGTAGAGTGGGTTTTCTCAAAATCAGATTTTGGAGAAGAAAACCCCAAAAACCTCAAGGAAACATGAAATAAATCGTTCCAAAGATGAAAAAGAAGTGAAATGAACTTGAATCTAGAAGGAAAATGGAAATAATGGACTAACCTTGAAGATTTGGGGAGATGGGTTCGACCGGTCGAGATAGGACCCGTTGGAGAAGAAACCCAAATGAAGAGAAAAGGGTTTTTTCACCAAACAAACATCAAACCCGCACTGCACGACTGGTCGATGACATGCTCGACCGGTCGTGCCACGACTGGTCGATTATGTACTCGACTTGTCATGCACAGCCAAAAATATGAAATTTTCTTGAAATTTGAAATTCTAATCAATTAAAATGACAAATATATACAATATGATATAGAAATGCATGAATAAGCAATTCAAATTACATATACCAATATCAAATTTCAATTTAGGAAACTTGCTTTTGTCAAGCGGTTTAGTGAAAATGTCAGCAAGTTGAGTCTCTGTCGAAATGTATTCCAAGGTAATTGTCTTTTCTTCCACTAATTCACGAATGTAATGATATCTAATGTCAATGTGCTTAGTTCGTAAATGTTGGATTGGATTTTTAGATATATTAATCGCACTAGAATTATCACAATATAAAACCATAGAGTCCTGTGCAATTCCATAATCGCTTAACATTCTTTTCATCCATACCAGCTGAGTGCATGCATTTCCTACTGCAATGTATTCAGCTTCAGCGGTAGAAAGCGATATGGAACTTTGTTTCTTACTTTGCTAAGAAACTAAACAGTTCCCAACATAGAAACAACCACCACTGGTTGATTTCCTATCATCAACATTATCAGGCCAATCAACATCAGTGTAACCAGCTAATTGAACATAAGTATCATGGGAATACCAAAGACCCAGATTAGTTGAACTTGATACATATCGCATAATCTGCTTAACAACAGTTAAATGAGACTCTTTAGGGTTAGATTGATATCTAGCGTAAATCCCTACGCTAAATGCAATATCAGGTCAACTTGCAGTTAAATACAACAAACTACCTATCATACTGCGACATAATTTAGGATCAACTCTCTTACTTGTAGAGTCCTTTGAGAGTTTTAAAGTCGTACTCATAGGAGTATCAAAATTCTTCCCATTCTCAAATCCGAACTTTTTAATTAAGTTCAGAGCATATTTGGTTTGGGAAATAAAGGAACCATCAGGTTGTTGTTTAACTTACAACCCTAGAAAATAATTCAATTCCCCAACCATACTCATTTCAAACTCAAATTTCATAAGATCTGCAAACTCAACATTCATGTTAGCACGGGTAGATCCATAAATAATATCATCAACATAAATTTGTACTATTAAAATGTGATCATTATGTTTCTTTACAAACAAAGTCTTATCAACACTTCCCATTAGAAAATTATGACTTAGCAAAAACGTAGTCAACTTTTCGTACCATGCCCTAGGAGCTTGTTTCAAACCGTAAAGAGCTTTTTTTAAGCGATAAACATGATCAATATTCTTAGGGTCTTCAAAACCCGTTGGTTGTTCAACATACACTTCTTCATGCAAATCGCCATTTAAGAAAGCACTCTTTACATCCATTTGAAATATTCTAAACTTTCTAAATCACGCAATGGATATAAATAGTCTGATTGATTCAAGACAATCTACTGGGGCAAATGTTTCATCATAATTGATGCCTTCAATTTGAGTGTACACATGTACAACCAGTCTAGCCTTGTTTCTAATAATATTACCAAGTTCATCAGACTTATTTTTGAAAATTCACTTAATTCCGATAATATGTTTATCTTTTAATATAGGAACTAAGTACCAAACATCATTTCTAACAAATTGATTAAGCTCTTTTTGCATCACAACTATCCAGTTTTCGTCAGTAAGAGCTTCTTTTACGTTAGTCGGTTCTATCTGAGATGTAAAGCACACGTAATTACATATATATTCTAGTTGTCTACGAGTTCACACACCAGTGAGAGGATTCCCAAGAATTTGATTAGTTGAATGGTTTTTAATAGTTCTTAGTTCATAATTATTTTTACTTGATGAAGAATCTGGATTATCAATTAGAAGTACTTCATCATTATCTGAACTAAAGACAGGTGTATTCAAGTGATCTTCAATAACCACATTAATTGACTCTTGAATCACACTGGTCCTCTTATTAAGAACCCGATATGCTTGATTATTTAGAGCATACCCTAAAAATATCCCTTCATCACTTTTGGTGTCAAATTTTTTCAGATTTTCACGATCACGTAAAATATAGCATTTGCTGCCAAAAACTTGAAAGTATTTGACAGTAGACTTCTTATCAAACCGTATTTCATAAGCCATTTTATTATTTAATTTTCTAGTATAAACACAATTAATTATATAACATGCAGTATTTACGGCTTCGGCCCAAAGATTTTTAGGGAGCTTAATACTGTTAAACATTACATTTGCCATTTCTTGAAGCACTCTATTTTTACTTTCAACTATGCCATTTTGTTGTGGTGTTTTGAACGCAGAGAATTCATGTGATATTCCCTGATCACTGCAAAACTTCTCAAAACCACTATTCTCAAATTCTGATCCATGATCGCTACGGATCTTAAAGACTTGAGTCTCTTTTTCAGTTTGGATATGTCTAAGTACCCTTTTAACTTCACTGAGAGGTTCTGATTTGTCTCTTAAGAAAACTACCCAAGTATATCTGGTAAAGTCATCAACGATTACCAGAATATACATTTTGCCACCTCGACTCTCCGTTCTAATAGGTCCAATCAGATCCATATGGAGGAGTTCGAGCGGTTTAGATGGGACATTGGAGTCCACTTTTTTGTGAGAGCTCCTAGTTTGCTTGACAATCTGGCATTCGCCATATATTTTGTCTACTTTTGTATTTTGGGTAGGCCTCTTAGTAACTCTCTTTTGCTCAGTCTATACAAGTTACGGTAGTGTACATGTCGAAGGCGTTTATATCATAACTCGGTCTCATCGGTATGGACCATGTAGCACGATAGATTAGATGAGGTAGAGTCACTTACAATATAGCAATTATCAGAAGTTCTGTGACCAATTAATATTACAAAACCATTTTTATTTAAAATTTCACACCCTAGGTTAGAAAATTTTATGCAATGATTTTTATCGCATATTTGAGAAATGCTTAATAAGTTATGTTTTAAATCTTCTACATATAAAACTTTCTCAAATAAAAGGAGGTTAGAAAGTCGAACCGTACCTTGGCCAATAATCCTGCAGTTACTACCATCACCAAATGTGACTGAACCATCAGTCATGTCTTTAAGATTGGTGAACAGACTTTTGTCACCGGTCATGTGCCTGGAGCATCCACTGTTTAGGTACCACTTTGAATGGCTTGAAGCTTTGAACGCTGTCTGGGCAACCAAGCAAGTAACCTTAAGAACCCATTTCATTACAGTTTTGGGTTTAGGATGATAGTTGCTCTTCTTGTGTTTGTAATTGATATAAGACCAATCCATTGAGTTAGATTTTAAGAGTTCCTTAAGTAAATCAACAATTTTCTCAACTAAAGGGTTACGATTCTGATTATAGTTGATATGGTTGCTTTTAGGTTTTAAGGATTGAAAAGTTTTAGCATTTTTAGAATAATTTTGATTTGAACTTTTCCCTTTTGATTTTGAAGACTCTCCTTTCACAAACTTAGGAGTATTCTTATGTTTGGGAGGAATATTTTTGTCGAAGCCCAAACCGGATCGGTCGCCACATTTTCGGGATCTGGATAATAGTTTTTCTAACTTAGGATCACCTTGGCATACCTCTAAGTGTCTTTTAAACTCAAAAGTGAAGAGACTTCAAGTTTTAGTTTTTCATTTTTAGATTTAAGATTTTCAATAAGGGAGGTTTTGAAATCTAAATCGCATTTAGTCTTTTCAAAACAATCTGAAATGTGAGATTTTTCTAAAACTAGAGTATCTAAATATTCTTTAAGTTTCAAAAAATTTTCTTTCTGAAGTTTTAGTTTTATGGTAATTTTACAACTCTCCTTGTATAAGGCATTATAAGCATCTTAAAGATCTTCTTCGTTTTCATGATCACTATTCAGATTTTCTTCACTAGTTGAATCATCATGATCTGAAAAAGTGAACTTGGCTAGATTCATAAGGGCTTTGACATCATTGCCCGACTCAGTTTCAGAATCTTCTAATTCAGAAGAGGCTTCAGAGCCAGAAGATTCACCCCAAGTAGCCAACATTCCTTTCTTTTTCGGTTTGTCCTTTTTAGGACACTTGTCCACCAAACGCCCATATTCATGGCAATTGTAACATTGACTATCTTTTAAAGATTTCCAAGATTTAAATTTAGATATTTTCTTATCATTAGATTTTTGAAAATCAACCCTCTTTTTACTTTTAAAAATTTTGCAAAACTTTTTAGTTAAAAGGGTCATATCATCTTCAAATTTTCTAAATCAGAATTACTACAATTTTCTTGAGAAAAACATTTAGAAGATTTAAGGGCAATTGATTTACCTATAGGAGCTTTAAAATTCAACTCATAGGTTTGTAAAGACCCAACCAATTCTTCCACCCTTATATTGTCCGTATCATGAAGTTCCTGGATCGCGGTCACCATTGAATTGAACCGTTCAGGTAGTAAGCGTAGTATCTTTGCACGGACTTTACTTTTTGGGATTTTATCACTGAGACCCCACATAGAGTTGGCAATGTCATTCAATCTAGTATAAAAGTCCATGAAAGTTTCATTTTCCCCCATACGTATTTTCTCGAATTTGGTTGTGAGGATTTGGTCATTAGATTTCTTGACGATTGTTTTTCCCTCATGTGTTATTTCTAAAATATCTCAGGCTTTCTTTGCAGTATCACAGGATATAATTCTTTTGAATTCACCCGGTGATAGTGCACAAGTGATTGCATTTAGTGCTTTTGCATTGACACTACTCTCACTTTTCTGAAGTATGGTCCAAGAAAAATAAGGTGAGATATTCATAGATTTGGATCCATCGATACCAGTTACTTCAGTGGTAGGAGGGATTCATTCAGTCAATGTGACTTGCCACACGCTCTCATCCATGGATTTTAGGAAAATCTTCATTCTAGCTTTCCAATAGGCATAATTGGAGCCATCAAATGGTGGAGTCCTAGTGACTGAAAGGCTATCAAAATTTGAAATCTCAAATAGCTCAGATCGATTAACTTAGAAAATAAATCCAAAAAGTAATAACAATAAATACGAGTTATTAGGCTCCAATACCACTTGAAAAGGCCGAGCTATACGTCCTAAAGGGGGAGGGGGAGGTGAATAGGACTATGTCAAATTAAAAAATAATAGCAAAATTAAATTAACTTAAATAAAGATAGCAATAGAAAATCCCAAAATGCAAACAAGTATTTTTTTTTTTTTTTGGGGGGGGGGGGGGGGGGGGGGTGGGAATAGGTCTATGTAAAATTAAAAAATAACAGTGGAATTTAATTAACTTAAATACAGATAGGAATAGACAATCCCAAAATGCTGAATTTAAAGACAACCTCAAAAGAACAAGTATTGAGAGGTTGAACAAATGTTGTTCTAAGGACAACCTTACACCATAGAAACTAAGTGTTTATGGTCTAAGGTTGTTCTAAGGACAACCTTACACCATAGAAACTAAGGGTTTATAGTAAGAAAGGAAATCTAAGCTATTACATCATTCACCACATTTGCATAAAATAAATTACAACATTCTCTACAATGCAAAAAGGAAATTACAATCATCCACAAAAATAAATAAACATTCAATCCACAAGACAAGAAATTATAGTGGTTCGCTTGTGTGTACACCAACTGTTTAGAAAAATAGCTACACAACTACTCCACTCCTAATATCCTTACACAGTAGATATTAACGTTCATTATGAAAATAGATTTTTCCAGGTTCACCTAAAACTCTCACAATTGTGTCTTTCAAATGGGCTTACACAATTCAAAAAACCTCACGCTCTGAGTTTTTCGGATCACCTCAAATAAACCAAAACAAAGATTTTTCTGGCACAATCTCAAAAACCAAAACGGAAATTTACAATAATGTAAAATACCTAGATATTCTCTTTTTGATGCCACCCAGAAAAACCAAATTGGAGTAGAATTTCGACGCAGAAGCTCAATGTCCAAACTCACTTATGAAATGGTTCTAGGATCTAAATTGATTTTTAAATTAAATCAAGTTGGGCTAGCTCTATTTGATTTTGATTCCAAGAAAAGGGCAATCTTATTCCCTTCTTCAAATATGATTGGAATAAAGAATACAAAATCAAATATAATAAAACTCAATTAAGAGAATATTAAATGAGCAGAATATAGCTTAAAAAGAACACTAACTTATCTCTCAGAGTGACGAATTGAATTAGCTTAATTGAATTGAGAAACTCTGAATTTCGTGCTCTATTTATAGGTGAAGAAATTGCTTTCACGACTGTTCCTGATGACACTACGACTGGTTGTAGGACCAACAGATTTTTAAAATTTTGAGCGCGATCAGATAAAGCCATTTCACGACCGGTCGTAGGACCTTCACGAGCGGTCGAAGAACCTCCACAACTGGTCGTGACCTGTCCACGACTGGTCGTGTGGAACTAAATTTAGTTGCTGGACTTTGAGTCGTGGCTGCAGGACTGGTCGAGAACGAGTCATGCACTGTTCATACGACTGATCGAGCAGTCTCCAGGACTGGTCGTGGCTTAACAAAAAATTTCAAAATTTTGTAACCAACTTAGAACTGGTCGTGAAATTTCTTGGACTGGTCAAGCTAGTGCTAGGACTAGTCGAATAGAGTCTAGGATTAGTCGAGAAACGGTCTATTCACTTATAAAATGATCTAATTGAATTATGTATTCAAAATGACCTACCTAAGGTCAATCTAAGGTCATTCATACCTTGTCAATGATGTATGAACATTGAAACTACTTTTCCTTTGGTTGATAGATGATCTTCAAAGTTCACGAAGCTTGAGGTCTTGACATATATAGAAGCTTGAACTTGAGAACTTTTGAAGCTTGAATTTGTAGTTACATTGAAGCTTGAGCTTGATGTACTTGAGTTGAACTTCACCTTGAGTCTTGAGTCCCAAAGTACAGACCATTGTCTTGCCTTTAGAAATAGCTTTGAAACCTTGAACTTTGAGGCATTGAAGGAGTAAACTATGTACTTGATCTTGCATTAGAAGTTCTTGAAGTAAAGACCATTGTCTATGTACATGATTTACATTGTCTTGAATATATCGATGCACTACACAAGACATGGATTCCAAGAGATTTTGTCACTACAAAGTTTGAGTATTATAGGGGCTAAAAACCATAACAATTATAGGCATGTCGATAGCCGACCCATTCACGAACGGGTCAAACTCAGCCTAGCTATATCCCCTATGCTCTGGCGGGTAAGGCCACACCCCCTCCCAACCGACCACGACACAGTGGGAGACGCGACCTCTTGGATTCGGCACTCAGGCACTCATGTATCCACTCAGTCTCGAAGTTGGGGCGTCTCCTCGCCTCGGAGGTTTAGGGATTTTTACCCAGGGCTATCTATGGCAGCCCAATGCTAGAATAGATTTCTAGTGTCCCATCTGGCCATCCACGATATGTCTGTGGAGGATACGACCCAGATGTTGTTATGGTGTACAGTAATCACAACACACAATGCAAGATGCATGAGTCATACAATTCAGTCATTCATCAATCCTGCACACACAGTGCGCTCATATTAGACAATCTCCACCTATCAAGGAGTCTCATAACAACCTGTTCAATGACATATGCAATGGTCAACCACATCTCAGAACAAACATGCAAATGGTGTGTATGGGCATGTATGATGATGCTATGCTGTCACATACTCATAACCGGTATAAGTAACCGGCATCGATAATCGACCTCAACAATGTGGACATTTAACCAACATTGCCCCCAAGGAATGGCCCACATAGAGCCTAACATATAGTGGACTCATGGCCTCACACAAGGGCCAAATATACAACACCATGGGTCTCACTCAAGAGCTTAATACACATCACGATGGGTCTTTCACATGGGCCTAACATACATTACAATGGGCTCCATCGCCTGGCCCTCAATACATCACAATGGGCCTCATCACATAGGCCTCATATACATCACAATGGGCCTTAAACACGGGATGAATACACATCACAACGAGCGTCAAATATGGGCTGCATATATAACACATTGGGCCTCGACAATCGGAATCGGCAATCGGAATCAGCCTCGATAATTGACCTCGACAATCGTCCTGTACAATTGGGCTCAACAATCAGAATCGGCCTCGATAATCGGAATCGGCAATCGGCTACAACAATCGAAATCGATCGATAATCGGCCTTGATGATCGGAATCGGCAATCGGCCACGATAATCAGCCTCGACAATTGACATCGATGAGAATGGGCCTAACAAGGTCCAAGGGAAGGTCACAATGTGGACATTCAACCATCATTGCCCATCAATATGGACATTTAACCAACATTTCTCCCAAGGAGTGGCCCACATAAACATCATTACATACATCATGGAAAAATCACATATCACATCGGGCCTTGAATACACAACAGGTGGGCCCTGCACCTAGGCCTCAAATACATCACATGGGCCTCATCACACAGGCCTCAAATACACAACAGGTGGACCCTTGCACCTGGGCCTCAAATACATCACATAGGGCTCTCATATACATCATGTCGGGCATCGCCAAAGGTCACGAACACATCACGGTGGGCCATATATATACATCTATATGGACCTCGCCAAATAGGCCTGATACACATCACAATGGGCCGCTCAAATGGGCTACACAAATGGGCCTCATATACAACAAGACGGGCTGCATCATGTGGGCCTTAAATACATCAAATCGGGCAGCATCATGTGGGCTGCATCAATGAGCCGTAATAATGGGCCTCATACACATCAAGTGGGCTGCATCAATGAGCCACACTAATGGGCCTCATACACATCAAACGGGCTGCATCAATGGGTTGCACTAATGGGCCTCATAAATGGGCTACAAATATATCAAAACGGGCCTCACAGATGGGCCACAAGTATATCAAAGTGGGCTGCATAACATGGGCTACAAAATACATCAAAGTGGGCCTCACAGATGGGAGCTTGGATTGCATAATTTCAATAGTTGCAGGAGCAATATGTGTATCGCTGTACACTATCAAAAGGGTACATGGCTCACTAAAATGATCAGCACTGTCCAAACATTGTCCATGTACATCAACACTGTCCAAACATTATCTAGCACCATCCAACACAATCTGGACGGTGTGGATAAAACATACATTGAGGTGGGGTCCGCAGTACCGTCCAAAGGTGGTCCTGTACCATCCAGACATTCTAGACGGTGTGGATCAAAATATACAGCATGGAGGGTACCCACAGATCTAGATAATTGGACGGAGTGGACATAGAGTAAATACATCAAGGTGGGGCCACCGTCCAGGAGATTTGGACGGTGAAGATGTAATAAGTAACAAGGTGGGTCCCGTCCACACATGAGGGATGGGCCACACATCCCAGGATAGATGGGCGGATGGAGAAACACATACCTCATGGTGTGGCCCACGTCCTCAAACGGACGGACAGTGAGGATTAAACCCATGCATCATGGTGCATCCCACACCTGCACTGTCCAGATGGACGGTGTGGGGACCAAGTACATACATCAAGGTGGGTCCCACCACCTGCCGAAACAGATGAACGGCTTGGATCACAGCTCAAGGTGGGTATCCACCGTCGACCCCTGCTGAATGGTGCAGATAAAACCCATGCATCAGTGGATTTCCACCAGATGGACGGTGAATGAAGCACTTACATTAAAGGGACTCCACCGTCCAAATGAATGGATGGTGGATAATACACATACACTAAATGGGCCCCACCGTCCAGATGAATGGACGGTGGACAATACATCCACGTCAGTGGGTCCCACCGTCATTGATGGACGGTTTAGGTGGAACCATCCACAGGTGGCCCTGCAGAACTTGCTGATGTCAGACTCAGCAAAGTGGGCCCCACGTGCTGACTGAAATGCTGCAGCAGCTGCTGCGTTAGGCACTCCAGCCGATTCACGTCCACTATCCATGGGTTGGACGGTGTGGATGAAACACATCCGGTCAAGGAGGGCCCCACACGCTGCCATGGTGGAGTCCACATCCTGATGATGGACAGACATGATAAAATACATACATTATGATGGGGTCCACGCAGTGGACGGTGTAGACAAAACCCATACAGCATGGTGGGTTTCTTCATCCATGAAAATTAAATGGACGGGTGGATGAACACATCCACATGTGGGTCCTGCAGCTGCTGGACGGTGTCTAGTTGCGTCCTGGGCTACTGGCCTAATCAATGGACGGTTTAGATATAACACATGCCCTGTGATGGGGCCACAAAACTTGCTGATGTTGATGCAGTGGGGTCCACACATCCCATGTCCTGAAAACGGACGGACAGTGGGGATCTTCACATCATCAAGGTGGGTCCACACATGTGGCCCACCAGATATATAGTGTGTGTGTGTGTGTATAAATATATATATATATATATATATATATAATATATATATATATATATATATATATATATATAACAAGAAGCCAGAAATGTCTAGGCCCAACGAGGTCTGGGCAAATGGTCTTCACCGTAGGTTTGCTCCCTATAGGTGAGGGTTCGATTCCCTTCCTTGGCTTTACCCGATACACGTGGTTGTGGGTGATTGCGTGTATCCGTAGGGATTAGTCTCACTTCAAAAAAGAGGTGGGGACACCCTGTGTCTTCAAAAAAAAAAAAAAAAACATCCAGGCCTGCTGGACAACAGCCTGTTTGTTGGGCCTGGCCAATCTTTGGGCCAACGACTAGGGTGACTTCACTCCATGGACGGTGGAGATAAAACCCATAAATCATAGTGGGGTCCACATGGGTGGCCATCCATTGACATTTGTATTTTCCTTTCATCCATGGCTGGCCCAAAAATGGGCATCAAGGTGGACCGAAATGTGGATAGTGGGTTGACCTACTGAAATAGATAGCATGGATCATCATACCACATCAATGGTGGGCCATCAAACTAAGGAGAGAGAGAGAGGGAGGGAGGGAGAGAGAGAGAGAGAGAGAGAGAGAGAGAGAGAGAGAGAGAGAGAGAGAGAGAGAGAGAGAGCTCGGTAAGAAGGGGAGGGACCCCTCCACTATGGGGCCTCCCTAAATACAAAGCATACATCAAGATGGGTCCCACCATATGTGGGCCCTCAAATAAAAATCGACGGTTAGATCACCCACCTTTCTTGCTTCTTCTTTGATCAATGGTAAGCTAAGCTCCTCGACTACCACTTTGATGGAGGATGATGGTGATTGGACGGTGGAGATGGAAAATAGGGAGGTGGGCCACACCAAGCTTGTAAGTGTTATGGTCTCATGCTCCTTTGGTTGTCAAATTTTGTTGTGCCAAAACCTCTATCTCTGTCTTATGTTTGTATGTTGATATATATATGATTCAAAACACGACATCATAATGCTTCAAGTCAAGTATGGTAATCGACTTCAAGAAATGCAAGGTCATGTATTTTTTCCTCTTCTGTAAGCATCAATGTTCAGAGCTACATCGATAAGAAGAGTGTTTGTTCAAGACTCAAGTGCATTTCAAGACTCAAGTGCAACTCAAGATGAAGTTTAATTTCCAACTGTAAAATATCTCAAGATCAAGCTACATCTAGTAGAGATCTCAAGCTTCATAAGGTTCAAAGGTTAACCATCATCTGACAGAATGCAGTTTCAATGTTCATACTTCATGTCCCAAGTATGATAGACCTTAGTTTGACCTTAGGGCAGGTCATTTTGTATATATAATTCAAGATGAATCTTTTTACATGAATTTGGTCTGTTCTAAGACTAGTCTTGGACCCTGTTCGACTAGTCCTAGCACTGGTTCGACTAGTCTAAGAAATTCCAAGACCAGTCCTAAGTTGTTTCAATTTTTCAGAATTTTTTTATTATTCTATGACTAGTCCTAGAGACTGTTCGACCAGTCGTAGGAATGGTCCCGACTCCTCCTTCGACCAGTCCTAGATCTTCGACTCAAACTCCAGCGAGTAAACATTATGTCTTACGACCAGTCGTAGAGTGCACACGACTGGTCATGGACTACTTTCGACCAATCGTGGAACGGTTTTACCAAATCGCGCTTAAAATTTTAAAATGCAGTTCGTCCTACGACCAGTCGTAGAGTGCACACGACCGGTCATGGACTACTTTCGACCAATCGTGAAACGATTTTACCAGATCGCGCTTAAAATTTCAAAATGCAGTTCGTCCTGCGACCAGTCGTGGTGGCCACATGACCAGTCGTAGACGCAATTTCTGCAACTATAAATAGAGCACGAATTTCAGAGATTTACAACTCAATTCAAGAAAATTCAAGGAATCACTCTGAGATAAGTTAGTGTTCATTTTAAGCTACCCTGTGCATATTTTATACTCTCTTTTGTTAGTTTTGTGTATTTGATTTTGTTTCTATATTCCAATCTGAATTGAAAAGAGGAATTGTTGTATTCCTTCTTGGAATCAAAATCAAATCTAGCTAGCTCAACTGGTTTAATTTAAAATCAATTAGAACCTAAAACCATTTTAAAGTGAGTATTGGACATTGAACTTCTACATTCGAACTCCTACTCCGATTGGATCTTCCGGGCTGCTACAAAAGAAGAAATCCAGGTATTTTACTTTATTGTAAATTTCCATCTTTTGGTTTTGTTTGAGGTTAAGCCAGAAATATCTCAATTTGTATGGTTATCTGAGGAGAGCTATAAAAACTCAGAAGTGGGGTTTTTGAATTGTGTAAGCCCATTTGAAAGACACAATTGTAAAGGTTTTAGGTGAACCTGTGAAACCTATTTTTATAGTGAACGCTGATATCCCCTATGTGAAGATATTAGGAGTGGAGTAGCAAGATGTGTGGCTGTTGTTTAACAGTTGGTGAACACACAGGCGAACCACTATATACATGTATATGGTGACTCAGTTCGTATTCATACTCTTGAGCTTGGGATTGTTTTGTTTTATATACATTTATATACACCTTTCAGTCTTCCGCTTGCGTTTATACATGGATATGGAGTATGAATAACTGTTTTGGTATAATCCACTCATGTTTATTGCACTAACACAGACAACATTCAATCATAAGCATTTGTGTTGCATAAGTGATGTTTTGGAACTCGGGTGTTGAGTTGCTACTCGACCCCCAATTTTCAGGGCGTTACAAGATTAAAGGTAGAGGGAGAAGAGGAGATAAATCACCATATACATGTATTTGTTCCCGAATCAAAATGACAAAATGGTACAACTGTGATCATGAACCCTATAATCCCGTAAATCTGGATAGCCTACGCGAAGCCTCTAGCAAACTGCATGTAGGAAAACTTATCCTGATCTTCATAATAATCAGGGTCAGTCTCCTGTGGATCGTCGGTACCCGCGTCTAAGACAGAGTCTGGTGGGTGTCCAGAACACCGTCCCGTAACGTGGGAGTGAGTAGCTAACTCAGTGGAACAATAAAGCATAAGTTAACATGTTATTAAATCAGTCAAGCAGTAATGATAAAGCAGTACAAACAACATTCCTAAGTACTGTAATTAATGTAAGGATGAAATGCGGTTATGATGCGTGCCCTCGCCAACATACTCCCTCGTGCGGCACCATCTTACATTCGCGGCATGCTTTCACCCTCAGTGCTCCACATCTTCCAGGGACATGCAATGCGATGATGAGCATGATTACCGAGTTGTTATTAGTTCATTTCAAACAACGGTATTGGGAAACTAAGGTACCTTCCTTATATCATTCCCAAACAATGATCCATTCTAGGGTCGTCAGTCCTAAATAATCTCATACGATGGTGTGTTCTAGGTCGCTGCAAGGGCTGTGAGGGCTGTTACATGGAATCATTACACCACTCCCCCATCACCTTATCAATACAGGCCTAGTTTATACTCTTATTGCTACGGGAAGGCTAGACGCCTCTCTGTAGCTTCAGAGTATGCTCGAGGTCACTACAAAGGGCTCGTAACCAATCAGTGTAGGCCGACAACTCGAATACAATGTCCCATACAACCGTATTCGGCTCACGAGTCAGGGTTGCTCACTGGTCACTACGGGGAGGCACGTGGCCCCACCGTAGGCCGACAGCTCGACCACGGTGTCCCATACCACCATGCCCGGCTCATGAGTCTTGGCGGATCGAGGTACCACGGTTAACGGGATTGCACTGGTAAGGTTAGTACCTTAGGTCAAGCAGTAGCATCCAAACATGGTGAACATATATTAGACATATCGGGTTACTTGACGAGCCTGACTAGCTCGAGCGCACAATCAACTGAACGACATGAAGTGCATAAGCACTTCGCATGGCCTAACCACTGTCGCCAACGGAAGTACGACTCGGGTTCGTCAAACACATCCTACGTGGCGAAATGAATCTCAACCACGAACTCAAGTCTGGTACCGATTGTCTGGACTATAATCATAGTCCCAATCGCAATCAATCCGTATTCAGAGCATGTGGAGTAAAGCATAATAAACAAAGTAATTCAATCATGTTAACAAACATGTCACAAAGCATGTTATAAGGCACAATATAAACAAGAAATACAAACACATATTTCATAGTAAGTGATTAAATTAAACAACCAACATGGAGGAAATCATATACGTCTCTAAGGTAGTTGAGAATCCCATCTCAACACCCACCTAAAGCATGATTATCTAAGTACTTACTTTTACAAGCATTTTCACAAACACTTAGAATACACTATTTTGACATACATAGTGTAAATCAGCAAAAACATGTATTAGGGCGAACCCTTTCACAAAGTATTATACACATATATAATATGTTCAGACAGTAAATAATCATGACAAACACATTTCCAAAATTTATATGTATACGGTACTTTTTACAAATACTTGGAATACAGTATATTCAACATAGTTATCGTATAACCGAAAAGCGAAACGGACAACACTTTGTACATGTGCAATAACATAGAGATCATGAATCTATTATTATCTGACATTGCAAGTGTTGAAAACCATAACCTATACGTCTAAAGTCCGTACCTTACGCCGTAGAATCGAAACGAATTCGATAGGTTTATTAAGCTTCAGTATACGGCGATGTGGTAACCTATAAAATGAAATAGGTTAGCTATTTCATAACCTACAACTATCAAAACCCCAAAACAGGTTAGGATTAGGGTTAGGGTTTCTTACCTAGAAACGATGTCGGAATCGCCGGAAAAGCGATTAGAATGGAGTGGCTAAGCTTGTAGAGCTGCAGAGGAAAATAGCAGGGAGGTTCTCCCACTTCTCTCACACTTTCTCTCTCTTTTCTCACTTCTCACACCTAGGGTTTTTCTCAAATTCGTATGGCTGAATGAGAGAGAGTTTTAAGGTCCTTATATAGCCTAAAATCACACCAAAATAGACCTAAGGTCAATGTATACTTTGGTTATATCCAAAGTGGGTCAGTTTTAACTCAACGGAGGACTTTTGGAGGCCCCCCTTGAGCCAAAGGTCGGACTTAAGCTCACAAACCTTGGATATAGGTGGAGTTAAGTTTTCGTTCCAGTCGGATTCTCAAATCACGCGTGGCGGACCAGTTTCAGTTCAACGGTCACTGAAACTCGATCTGGGATTTTAAGTACCCTGCCATGTGTATGAAATTTCTCCTAATCCGAGGGTGTATTCTGTCCTGATTTTGACGGTCGGAATCCTTATAACTGATCCGCAAGCGACATGTACCAGATTATATAAATTTATATTTTATTTTTACTTCATTTCACATATCTCACACTCTTCACTCCGGGCTCAAGCGAATAGCGCTGGGACATTATCTGGATTTGATCTCCTAGGTGGTTATCAAGCCCAGCAAGGCGGTGCTAACTCTATAACCTCGTATTATTTGGATTTCCGATGTGCGGTCGAGATCTAATACGGAGTTTTCATGTGCTCCCGAGAATAGACTGGTAATGAGATTGATCCTAGATTTTAGGGTAATGTAGCGTCAACGATTCCACAAGTTTTGGGTCTTACAGATCGTATTTAAAGTGATTAGTGTAGATTTCATGGCTAATCTAGTTTAGCATTTAGTTAACTTTGTCTAATTTCTGAAGGATTTAATCCTAAGTGATTTCTGCCTGAGGTGGTACTCGGGGCATTGTACGGAATTTTTTGAGTCGTTACAATCTACCCCCCTTAATGACAAATTTTGTCCTCGAAATTAGTACCTTTTCGTACTCCTCGAGAAGCTGAGGGTAGTTCTTTCGGATCTCGGCTTCTGTCTCCCAGGTAGCTTCCTCCTCTGTATGATGCGTCCACAGTACCTTTACGAGCGGAATCACCTTAGTGCGCAACACCTGCTCCTTCCTGTCAAGGATATGGGTCGGGCGCAACACGTAGGTAGCATCCTCGCTCAACTGCACCAGCTCCCAATGGATGATATGTGAAGGATCAGGAACGTATTAATTTCTTTCGCATAAATACATGAAATACATTGTGTACGCCCGCGAGTGGTGTGGGCAAAGCGAGACGGTATGCCACCGCACCCACTCGATCAAGTATCTGAAACGGACCAATGAATCTCGGTGTGAGCTTCCCATTCTTCCCAAACCGAAGGACTCCCTTCATAGGGGAAACTCTGAGGAATACGTGGTCTCCAACCTCAAACTCAAGTGGTCGCTGCCTCGTATCGGCATAACTCTTCTGCCTGCTCTGTGCCGTCAGGAGTCGACGCCTGATAATGTCGATATTTTTCGAGGTCGCCTGTACCAATTCTGGCCCAATCAAGCTGCGCTCGCCAACCTCAGCCAGCAATGCGGCTCTCTGCAAGGGCGTCCATACAAGGCCTTATATAGAGCCATACCAATACTCGCCTGGAAGCTGTTGTTGTACGTGAACTCTGCATAAGGAAGACAATCAACCCAACTGTCCTTGAAATCCAAGACATAGGCCCGTAACATATCTTCTAAAATCTAATTCACTCGCTCTGTCTGCCCGTCGGTCTGCGAGTGAAGCGTAGTACTGAACTTCAGCTTCACACCCATCGCTTCCTGGATACGAGTCCAGAAGATAGATGTGAATTACGTGTCGCGGTCCGACACGATCTCTAAAGGAACTCCATGCAGACGGACTATCTCTCTAATGTACAACCTGGCCAAGTCATCTGCAGAGTTTATAACTCTGATAGGGAGGAAATGAGCCGATTTGGTCAACTGGTCCAAGATCACCCAGATGAAATCGTTTCCCTTCCTCATCTTCGGCAGCCCCGATATGAAATCCATAGAGATAAAGTCCCACTTCCATTCAGCTATGGGCATAGGCTGAAGGAGTCCAGGAGGTCGGCGATGCTCGGCCTTGACCTACTGACACATGAGACAACGTGAAACATACTCGGTGATATGAACCTTCATATTGTCCCACAAATACGATCGTCTCATGTCCTGGTACATCTTCGTACTACCAGGATGCATTGCAAGTTTCGATTTGTGGGCAGTCTCGAGAAGCTCCTGTCTCAAATCAGGAATGTCAGGGACGCATAGGCGGCCACTGTATCATAGGCCCCCATCAGTGCCAACTCTCCACTCGGAGTCTCAGGCGTCGCTAGCTTGATCTTGAAGCTCAATCAACCGCTCATCGCCCTTCTGGGCCTCAATAATCCTGTCATCAATTAGTGACCGCACCTGAATGTGTGCGATACTCTCAAATGGCTCCTCCACGGTAAATTTCTGCTCGAAGTCCCGCACGAACTCTAACATATCCCACTCTGCTATCATCAGCGGAGCTGCAAATGCTATAGTCTTCTTGCGGCTCAACACATCTGCCACAAGGTTGGCCTTGCCAGGATGGTAGAAAACCTCAAACTTGAAGTCTTTCAAGGTCTCCATCCATCGGCGTTGCCTCATATTCAAGTCCCGCTGAGTGAATATATACTTAAGGCTCTTGTGGTCGTAGAAAAGCTCGAACTCCTTTCCGTAGAGGTAATGTCTCCAGAGCTTCAATGCAAAGATGATAGTTGTTAACTCAAGGTCGTGTGTAGGGTAATTCTCCTCGTGCTTCCTTAATTGTCTCGAGGCATATGCAATCACCTTGTCCTTCTGCATAAGGATGCAACCCAAGCCAACGCGAGACGCGTCAGTGTATATCGTGTACTTAACCCCTTGCTCTAACAATACTAGCACAGGGGCGGACGTCAGTCTGTCCTTCATCTCCTGAAAAGCTGCTTCCGCCTTCTCATTCCAGGCGAACTTCAGATCCTTATGCGTCAACTGTGACAATGGCCTGACAATCTTCGAGAAGCCTCGAATGAAGCGTCGATAGTACCTTGCTAGGCCAAGAAAACTCCTCACCTCGGTAACCGAGCCAGGCTACTTCCAATCCTGAACCGCGATTACCTTAGCAAGGTCCACAGCTATCCCATCCTTGGACACTACATGTCCCAGGAACTTGACTTCCTCCTGCCAGAAGTTGCACTTCTTATACTGCGCGGACAACTGGTTCTTCTTCAGAGTATCCAACACTGCTCTCAGGTGCACCTCGTGCTCTTCCTGACACGTGGAATATATCAGGATGTCATTAATGAATACGATGACAAATCGGTATAAGAATGGCCGAAATACCCTGTTCATCAAGTCCATGAACATGGCCAGTGCGTTCGTAAGACCGAACGACATCACCAGGAACTCATAATGCCCAAAACAAGTCCTGAAAGTTGTCTTCTGCACGTCTTCGTCTTTAACGCGCAACTGGTGGTACCCTGACTGCAAGTCGATCTTCGAGAAATACCTTGCCCCCTTCAACTGATCAAACAGATCATCTATCCTGGGCAAAGGATACTTGTTCTTCACGGTGACTTGGTTCAACCAACGGTAATCAATACACAACCGTAGTGAGCCATCTTTCTTCTTCACAAACAGTACAGGTGCTCCCCAGGGAGACACACTAGGTCGTATAAAGCCCTTCTCTACCAGCTCATAAATCTATTTCCTCAGTTCCTCCATTTCACATGGAGGCATGCGATACGTCGGTAAAGAGATGGGTGTCGCACTGGGCACAAGATCAATGGTGAAGTAGATCTCGCGCCGAGGAGGCAACCCAGGAATCGGTTCAAACACGTCCGCAAAAGCCTGAACTACAGGCGTATCCACAAGCGTCGGAACATCAATAACCTCTAATGAAGAAGCATAACATCGCAACCGAGTAGCGTGACTGACCTGAACAGGAAAAGTAAAGGCCGTGCCATCAAGTCCATATGCTGTCACCACCCTAGTCTCGCAGTCGATCTCTGCTCGCATCTCAGTGAGCCAATCCATACCGAAGATAACGTCGTAATGGAATAGGGGGACGACGATCAAGTCAACTAGTATCATCCTGCCACCTAAGTCTATCGAACAGCCCTCACACATATGAGTAACTTCAGAGGAAGTCCCTATGGCAGTGTGACCCTCACTCCTCTCGTAGGAGTAGTAACTAAACCCAGTCGCTTGACTGCCGTGCATGAAATCATAGAGGTAGTGGACCCAGTGTCCACCAATAAGAAGACGGGAGTACCTTGGACGTGTGCAGTGACCTCGAAGGCCATAAGTGCTAAAGGTGTTGTCTCCTGTTCCTCTGCCGTAAGCGCATGATCACACGCCTGCTGAGATCAGTTGGGCTGAGGTACCATGGGCCGTTGAGGCGGCCTGAAGCGTGGTGCAGGAGGTCTAAAGGATGGGTGTGCAGGTGCAATCCGTAGTGGTGGAGTCGATAAAGCCTAAGGGGGTGGGCGATCAATCTTCTGTGGTGGAGAGAACCCGCTATCCCTCATCCGAGCAAACCAGCTCCCAGCAAGATGTCTTGGACTCCCACAGTAAGTACAAGTCACAGTAGGGCGCCTCATCTGAACCACTGGTGCCGCGGCCCTGGGAGGCGAATTAGTACGAGGCCTCTTGCTGAGAAAAGGCCTGCTCAGCGTATCCGGTCGTGGCCTAAGCACCGTAGACCACGAGAGCGCGTCACATGGTCTACATCCTACTCCGCCTGAATGGACATATGAATTAACTACGCATAAGATGATATACGGATACAACACATTTTCGACCGGATGTCAGGTCGCAAGCCCTCAGAAAAATGTCAAATCCGCATCTGCTCATCAGCAAGTATAGTCAGGACAAAGCGGCCCAACTCAGTAAAGCGATGCTCATACTCTGTAACTGTCATGCCTCCCTGTCTGAGGTGCAAAAACTCATTCTCCCTCTCGTGTCGGTAGGCCTAAGGGTAATATTTCTCATGGAAACGGAACTCAAATGCTGCCCAGGTCCACACATATCCCAATGCGACGGTCCGCAGTATGATGTCCCACCATAAGCTAGCCTCTTTCTCGAACATGAAGGCGGCCAACTCAACCTGTTCAGCCTCAGAACAATGCAGCATCTTCAGTATCTTCGAGATACGGTCTAACTAGTACTCAGCCTCCTCGGGTCTGTGAGAACCCGTAAAAGTAGGAGGCCTCAAGCGCTGGAATCGTTCAAGTAGACCGCGAGTACCCACGTCTCCCATAGGGTATGCAACAGGTGTGGGCGGAGGCACATCCTCAGCCTGAGCAGGAGGCTCTGTAGGCTAAGCAGGAGGTGTAGATGGCGCAGGTGGAGTCGCACTCCCACCCTGAGATGATAAGACCGCAAGAAGCTGCTGGTGCTGCTGCTGCATCAGCATCATCATCTGCTCAAACCTGTTAGTAGGTGGAGCAGCCTGCGGCTCATACGGTGTCGAAGAGGATGCCTGGTTTTGTTCGCGAACCGGGAGTGTATAAGGTGGCAGTCCACCAGTAGGACCAGCAGAAGCCTGATCTAAGCCAGAACCAGGGTCCGTAGGACCACCTCTGATAGGAGGAGTCTGGTCCATCGAGTCAGTGACCAAGAGGGGTGCCGTGCTCCTCGTATACCTCCGTGGCAAGCGAAAGACTGTGATAAATATATAAAATATAAAAACTATGGTGAGTCTCCAGAGTGTGATAATGTTACCAGGTTAACTATTTACAAGTACAATTTCAAATTATACCAAAGGTGTAGTGTTATCTAGTCAACATCCCTGTAATCCCGTCGATCAAGACACGGCTCACTTGAAGCCGTCAGCACACAGCATATACGAACAAGCATCATTGTCATCATAAAGGTCCAGCTCCGCCTCAGGAGTAGCGTCACCATCTGCAATCAGACAAAGTCTGGTGGGTGTTCAGAACACTGTCCCATAACGTAAGAGTGAGTGATCAACTCAGTGGAACAATAAAGCATAGGTTAACATGCTATCAAAACAGTCAAGCAGTAATGATAAAGCAGTAAAGTCAAACAATCCTAACTACTCTTATTTAATGCAAGTATGAAACGACATGATGAATGCCATTGCCAAACCACCCTCATGCGACACCATCTTACGTTCGCGACATGCGTTCATCCCTAAGTGCTCCACATCTACCAAGCACATGCAGTGCGCTAATGAGCATGATTACCGAATTGTTATTAGTCCATTTCAAACAGCAGTATTGGGAAACTAAGGTACCTCCCTTGTATCATTCTCAAACAAGGATCCTGTCTAGGGTCGTCACTCCTAGTTAGTCTCATACGATATTATGGTTTGAGAGGCATCGCGAAGGCATCACAAAGGGCTCGTCACCTGTCAGCACGGATACAGATCTCACCGTATGTGGCTCAATTGCTGGCCGTCAGCTCGAATATAGGTCTCACCCTACTTGGCTCAATCGCTGGCCGTCAGCTCAAATATAGGTCTCACCGTACTCAGCTCAACTCATGCTCTAGTTGCTGCGAAGGGCTCATCGCCAATCACAGACTTTAGAATATACTCGAAGACACTACGAAGGGCTCGTCGATCGTCAGCAAAAATATAGGTCTCACCATATTCGGCTCTCGCCGTAGGTGTCGACAGCTCGAATACAGTGTCCCATACCACCGTATTCGGTTCACGAGTCTGGTTCCTCAATGGTCACTACGGGGAGGCACGTGGCCCCAGCGTAGGCCGACAGCTCGACCACGGTGTCCCATACCACCATGCCTAGCTCATGAGTCTTAGCGGATCGAGGTACCATAGTTAACGGGATTTCACTGGTAAGTTTGTTACCCTAGGTTCAAGCAGAGGCGTCCAAACACGGTGAACATACATATGACAGATCGGGTTACTTGACGAGCTCGACTAGCACGAGCGCCCGTTGAGTTGTGCGACATGAAGTGCATAAGCACTTCGTGTGGCCTAACCACTGCCGACAAGCAACGCACGACTCGGGTTCGTCAAACACATCCTATGTGGCGAATGAATCTCAGCCACGAATTCGATCCCGTTACCGACTGCCTAGACTATACAATAGCCCCAATCACATTCAATTTTAGATAGTTAAAGTAGTAATAGATCAAGATTCAAATCATACAATCAAAGTCTGATATTATCCGTTTAGGGCTGCCAGGGCTGTTGCACGGAATCGTTACACCACTCCCCCATCACCCATGATCTATCATACAATGTAAACATGAATTTAAACATATGCAGTACATAGATAAAATCATACAATCAGTTGAGCATGTTATGAAGCACAACAGAAGCATGAGTTTGTACATATGCAATTCCTAAGCACACAGCTATCCAAGGAAATCATACACATAGTTAAAGGAGTTGAGAATCATATCTCAACACCCTTATACATTACAATTTACTAACTACTACTCATTCAGACATTTCAACAAACACTTTAACTACATACATGACGTATGTTGATCACATAGGTATAAGGCCAAATCCTTTCACTAGGGAGTCACCCCAATTATAACATGCGCGCACCCACGACGGATAGTCATGGCAAGTAGGAATCCAAGTTCCATGTTCCTTTAGTCATTTCCACAAACACTTGGGCTACACATTTTAGCATATATAGTGTATATTGGTTGTGGCGTGATTTAGGGCAAATTCTTTCGTCAAAGGGGTATCGCCAATACAACAATCATATATCCATGACAATTAGTCATGGCGAGCACGAATGAGAATTTTATACTCATTCAGTCATTTTCACAAACACTTAGAATACACCCTTTTAACATAGTGTATATTAGCAAAAACATGTATTAGGGTGAACCCTTTCGCCAAATAAGTATTTTATCCATATATAATATATTCATACAGCAAATAATCATGGCAAACACATTTTCAAAATTTATACGTATACGGTGCTTTCTACAAATACCTAGAATATGCAAAATTCCATATTCTTTGTATTTAATCGAAACAGAAAACAGATAGCACTTTGTACATGTGCAATTGCATACAAATCATGAATCTATCATTATCTGACATTGAAAGCGTTGAAAACCACAACCTATACACCTAAAGTCTACACCTTTTGTCGTAGAATCGTAACGAAGTCGATAGAATTGCTAAGCTTTTGTATACAGCAGTTTGGCAACCTATGGAACGAAATAGGTTAAATATTTCATAACCTACAACTATCAAAACCCCAAAACAGATTAGGGTTAGGGTTTCTTACCTAGAAACGGAGTCGGAATCGCCAGGAAAGCGATTAGAATGGAGCGGTTGAGCTTGGATACGGCAGGGAAGAATCTCCCACGTCTCCCATACTTTCTCTCTCTTTTCTCTCTTCTCTCTCCTAGGTTTTCTCCCAAATTTGTATGGGCTGAATGAGAGAGGTTTTAAGGTCCTTATATAGGCTAGAACATTACCAGAATAGACTCCAGGTCAAGGTATACTTGGGTTATAGCCAAAGTGGGTCCATTTCAGCTCAACGGAGGACTTCTGGCGGGCCCCCTTAAGCCAAAGGTCGGACTTAAGCTCACAGACATTGGATCTAGGTTTAGCTAAGTTTTTGTTTCAGTCGGATTCCTAGATCACGCGTAGCGAACCAGTTTCAGTTCAACGGTCAACCGATCTCGATCAAAGATTCCGAGTACATGGATATGTTTGGGGAAATATCCCTGATCCGAGGGTGTAATTTGGTCTGATTCTGACGGTCTGGTTGCTTAATACTGATCCGCAAGCGAGATGTGCCAGATTTATTTATTTTAGATTTAATTTAGAATTATTTTCACATTTCTCACATTCCCCACTCCGAGCTCAAGCGAATAGCGCTGGGACACTATCTGGATTTAATTTTTGAGATGGTTGTCAAGCCCAGCAAGGCGGTCCTAATTCCTTAACTTCATGTTAATCGGACTCCGACGTGCGTCCAGATCTGATATGGAGTTTCGAGATGCTCCCAAGAGCAGCCGGGTAATGAGATTGATCCTAGATTTTAGGGTAATGTAGCGTCAATGATTTTACAAGTTTTGGGTCTTGCAGATCGTATTTAAAGTGATTAGTGCTAATTTCACAGGTACTCTAGTTTAACACTAGCTAATTCTCGCCTAATTTCTAAATGATTTAGTCCTGGGTGATTTCGGTCTGAGGTGGTACTTAGTCCTTTGTAGCAATGTTTAGTTTAGGTATTGTTCTTCATTACCTAAACTTTAAGATAGTGTCTAATGTGAAAGTACTTAGAAAATTTAAAGAACAAGGTGGTGAAAGGTGAGATTTGTGAAGGAAAAGGGTTAAAAAGCGATTTTTGACTTAGGGAATGAGTTTTGACAAGTTAATAAGGCGTTAGGAACGACCCATTGCCTAAGGATGTCTGTTGAGGGTCGAATATTACATATTAGACCCTAGTTATTGCCTAGATTTACAAGCATGATACTGTTTAATGGCCCGATTTAATCATGTTTGTGTTGCAGAGTGTATTTACGAGCATTGATCAAAATAAGGTGTTAAAAGCATGGATTTAACGTTTTGACGATACTAATGGCGAGGGACAGATTCCAGGGGGCCAAGATCAACATAATTACACACCAGGGATCCAAGAAAGTTGAGAAACTGAGACTCAAATGACCTAAAAATGGTCCAGACTGCAAGATCACAGGGTTCTCACCATCCGTTCACCTCGAAACTTCATATATGGCCTAAGGACCATAAATTAACTGTACACATCGAATTTCAGCCGTTCGATCCCTTTGAAAGTGACTCAATGGACAGATCAGCCTATAAAACAGCAATGTGGGGCCCACCTGATATCTGGATCTGCTTCACTTTTGGTCTCAATGCCTAAAATGATATGTCAAAGCTGATGAATGGTGTGAATATCTCACGACCATCACAATGGAGCTACATGTACATCGCCAGTACACAAGTGCATGCGCACTCAATGAACACTGGACGAGAATCCCTTCTCAAAAACAGAATTCCCGTTTTTACTCCAGCGTGCGACGCTGTCTGTGTGGGGCGCTGTTGTGGCCCACCATCGTGATCCGAAAGTTTGATCCGGACCGTTCGTGTGACTCACGTGGTCCATACTTCCCTTGCCTAGGTATCTTTATTTCAAAAAACAGCGTGTATCAGATTTCAACCGTCCAAACGTAGGATGGACGGCTGTATGAAAAACCTCGTGGCTCATATCGAAACTGATCCAAATCGTCCATGTTTGACCCATTTTCCGAGGGGAATTCAGTGATCGGCTTGGATTTCTCGAAACTACATCGAAGTGGGCCCCACCGATAGCCAGCGCCCCTTTGCGTTATCTCTGTTACGCATGTCCGGATTATCCGGGCTGTTATAGGATCTTGGCATGGGTCGGTCCGTCCATCTGGACCGTTCAAAGTCTCCCCAAGGTGGGACCGACCAGAGACAAAGAGCTTAAATGGCTCGGATTTTGTACAAGGAACGACCGTGGGCTGACAACATGGGAAAAACACAATCTGTCCTTGGTTTTCTGCTGTGAACATCTTGCCGTGCGTAAACAGCAAGTACCACTCTCGATGGCCCCTTTAGCACCCAGTCCATCTTCCTATAAAGAGACCAGAAAGAAGAGAGAAAAGGGGCATCCACGGCTGGGGAGAATCCCATCCTTGGGACGGTTTTGGATAGAGAGAGTAGTTTTTCTTTTTATTTTTTTTATTTGCTGTTTATTTTTTTTCTACTTTAAGATTAACCCGTTCATGATGGGCTAAACCTCTTAGCTAGGCCTAAGAGGTGAAGCTTGTAACGTAATGAGGGATTTTACTTATGCCTTTGATTTAATTTAAGAACTGAATTTGATTTTAGTTGATTATTAATGGAATGTTCTTAGTTTTTAATGGTCTGTTGTGACTAAAATTACAATGGGCCTGCGAAGGCTTTGAGTATTTCCTTTGCTTTGTTATGTTTATGACGTCAGGAAGCCTTGTTGTTCACCATCGTCTCTTAGGCATGGTTGGATGTCAGTACCCTTCCTAACCTTCATAACATATCGATTGGTTGGTAATTAGTTTAATTCTGTTGTTTACTTTGTCCCCTGGGCATGGTTTGGTGATGGAATCCATTCTAATTCATATACCTTTCACCTCTTTGAAAACGATATCAAAGGAAGTTCAGTTTGATTTCCATGGTTACACACTTCAACTGGATGAAGATGGGACTCGAGTCCAGTTGAGTTCTTGAAATAGGCATAAGATCTCTCTGATCTCTACAAGTGGATCCTCTGAATCCCTAGTTCACTTTCTCTGAATTTTCTGAAGTTTTAGATTAATTATTCCACAATTATTCCTCAATTACTATTTGATTTAGAATTCATCTTAGTCTAGTTCTAGTTCTACTTAGTTTCAGAAAGCGTACAAGTTTCAGTCCCTTGGGATTCGACCTCAGTCTTACCGAGTTTATTACTACATCACAACCCTGCACTTGGGGAGTGAACAACGTCTAATTCTAGGTTGGCAAAAATTCGGGATGTTACAGATCAGGGACGTATTTCTTCAGCATAAATACATGAAATACATTGTGCACGCCTGCGAGTGGTGTGGGCAAAGCGAGACGGTATGCCACCGCTCCCACTCGATCAAGTATCTGAAATGGGCCAATTAATCGCGGCATAAGCTTTCCCTTCTTCCCAAACCGAAGGACTCCCTTCTTAGGGGAAACTCTGAGGAATACATGATCTCCAACCTCAAACTCCAGCGGTCGCCGCCTCGTATCGGCATAACTCTTCTGTCTACTCTGGGCAGTAAGAAGTTGATGCCTGATAATGTCGATCTTCTCTGAGGTTGCCTGTACTAATTCTGGGCCAATTAAGCTGCGCTCGCCAACCTCAGCCCAGCAATGCGGTGCTCTGCAAGGGCGACCATACAAGGCTTCATATGGAGCCATACCAATATTCGCCTGAAAGATGTTGTTGTATGCGAACTCTGTATAAGGAAGACAGTCATCCCAACTGTCCTTGAAATACAAGACACAAGCCTGTAACATGTCTTCCAAAATCTGATTCACCCGCTCTGTCTACCCGTCGGTCTGAGGGTGAAACGCAGTACTGAACTTCAGCTTCACACCCATTGCTTCCTGGATACGAGTTTAGAAGATAGACGTAAATCGCGTGTCGCAGTCCGACATGATCTCTAAAGGAACTCCATGCAGACGGACTACCTCTCTAATGTACAACCTGGCCAAGTCGTCTGCAGAGTTCGTGACTCTAATAGAGAGAAAATGAGCCGATTTGGTCAACCGGTCCACAATCACCCAGATGGAATCATATTCCTTCCTCGTCTTCGGCAGCCCCGATATGAAATCCATAGAGATGAAGTCCCACTTCCACTCAGCTATGGGCATGGGCTGAAGGAGTCCAGGAGGTCGGCGATGCTCGGCCTTGACCTGCTGACACGTGAGACAAGGTGAAACATACTCTGCTATATGCACCTTCATATTGTCCTGGTACATCTTCGTGCTACTGGGATGCATAGCAAGCTTCGATTTGTGGGCAGTATTGAGAAGCTCCTGTCTCAAGTCCTGGATATCTGGGACGCATAGGCAGCCACGGTATCGTAGGCCCCCATCTGTGCCAACTCGCCACTCGGAGTCCTCGACGTCGCTAGCTTGCTCTCGAAGCTCAGACAACCGCTCATCGCCCTTCTGGGCCTCGATAATCCTATCATCAATAAGTGGCCACACCCGAACATGTGCGACACTCTCAAATGGCTCCTTCAAGGTGAGTTTCTACTCGAAGTCCTGCACGAACTCCAACATATCCCACTCTGCTATCATCAGCGGAGCCGCAAATGCTATAGTCTTCTTGCTGCTCAACGCATCTGCCATAAGGTTGGCCTTGCCAGGATGGTAGGAAACCTCGAACTTGAAGTTCTTCAGGGTCTCCATCCATCGGCGCTGCCTCATATTCAAGTCCCACTGAGTGAATATATACTTAAGGCTCTTATGGTCGCAGAAAAGCTCGAACTCCTTTCCGTAGAGGTAATGTCTCTAGAGCTTCAATGTAAAGATGATAACTGCTAACTCAAGGTCGTGTGTAGGGTAATTCTCCTCGTGCTTCCTTAATTGTCTCGAGGCATATACAATCACCCTGTCCTTCTGCATAAGGACGCAACCCAAACCAACGTGAGACGCGTCATTGTATATCTGTACTTAACCCCTTGATCTGGCAATACTAGCACAGGGGCGGACGTCAGTCTGTCCTTCAGCTCCTGAAAAGCTGCTTCCACCTTCTCATTCCAGGCGAACTTTAGATCCTTACACGTCAACTGTGACAATGGCCTGACTATCTTCGAGAAGTCCCGAATGAAGCGTCGATAGTACCTTGTCAGGCCAAGAAAACTCCTCACCTCGGTAACCGAGCCAGGCTGCTTCTAATCCTGAACCGCAGCTACCTTAGTAAGGTCCACAGCTATCCCATCCTTGGACACCACATGTCCCAGGAACTTGACTTCCTCCTGCCAAAAGTCGCACTTCTTATACTGTGCGAACAACTGGTTCTTCTTCAAAGTACCCAACACCGCTCTCAGGTGCTTCTCGTGCTCTTCCCGACTCCTAGAATATATTAAGATGTCATCGATAAACACGATGACGAATCGGTATAAGAATGGCCAAAATACCCTGTTCATCAAGTCCATGAACACGGCCGGTGCGTTCGTAAGACCGAACAACATCACCAGGAACTCGTAATGCCCAAAACAGGTCTTGAAAGCTGTCTTCTACACGTATTCATCTCTGACGCGCAACTGGTGGTACGCTGACTGCAAGTCAATCTTTGAGAAATACTTTGCCCCCTTCAACTGATCAAACAGATCATCTATCCTGGGCAAAGGATACTTGTTCTTCACGGTGACTTGGTTCAACCTACGGTAGTCAATACACAACCGTAGTGAGCCATCTTTTTTCTTCACAAACAGTACAGGTGCTCCCCAAGGAGACACACTAGGTCGTATAAAGTCCTTCTCTACCAGCCTGTCAATCTGTTTCTGCAGTTCCTCCATCTCACATGGAGGCATACGATAAGTTGACAATGAGATAGGTGTCGCACCAAGCGTAAGATCAATGGTGAAGTCGATCTCTCGTCGAGGAGGCAAACCAGGAATCGTCGCAAACACACCTGCAAAATCCTGAACCACAGGCATATTTCCCAATGTCGGACCATCAACATGCTCTAGTAAAGCAGCGTAACATCCAACACGACATGGCCAACTAACCTGCACTGGAAAAGTAAATACCGTGCCATCAGGTCCATAGGCTGTCACCACCCGGTTATCGCAATCAATCTCTGCCTTCATCTTGGTGAGCCAGTTCATACCGAGGATAATGTCGTAGTACCATAGTGGGGCGACAATGAGGTCAAAAAATACTGTCCTGCTACCCAAATCTACTGAGTAACCCTCACACATCCATGTGACATCCGAAAAAGTCCCAGTAGCAGTAGTGAGTCTAATTCCCTTCGTGGGAGTAGTATGTAAAGATAGACGCTTAACTGCCCCACATGAAATGATAGAAGTAGTGGACCCGGTGTCCACCAACAAGGAGACATGTGTACCTTGAATGTGGGACGTACCCTCAAAAGCCATCGGGACCGTAATCGATGTCTCAGGTGCTTCAGTTACAAGTGCGTGTACTTGTGTCTGCTGTCTATGGTTCGGTTGTGGCGGGTTAGGCTGTTGAGGCGGCCTGAAATGAGATGCAGGAGGTCGGAAGGAAGGATGAGTAGGGGTAGTCTGTAGGAGTGGATCCGATATATCCTGTGGGCAAGGGCGATCAATCCTCTGCGGTGGAGAAAACCTGTTATCCCTCATCCGAGCAAAGCAGCTCTCTGCAGGATGACCAAGTCTCCCTCAGTATGTACAGGTCACACCTGAACGCCTCATCGGAACTACTGGTGCCGTGGCCTTTGGGGAGAGTCGATGTAAGTCCTCTTGCCGAAGAAAGGCCTGCTCTGTGTATCCGGTAGTGGCCTCGTAACCACAGCACCACGAGAACGTGTCAGCCGATCAACATCCTGCTCTACCCTCATAGACATATGTACCAGCTCGACATAGGAGGGTATACTGACGTAGTACATCTTCGACCGAATGTCCGGTCGCAAGCCCTCTGAAAAATGTCATATCCGCATCTGCTCGTCAGTAAGAATAGTCGAGACATATCTGCCCAACTTAGTGAATCGATGCTCGTACGCCGTAACTGTCATGCCTCCCTGCCTGAGGCGCAAAAACTCGTTCTCCCTCTCATGTCGGTAGGTTTCAGGGTAGTATTTCTCATGAAAATGGAACTTGAATGCCGCCCATGTCCATGCATATCCAACTGCCACCGTCCGTAGGACACTGTCCCACCATAAGCTAACCTCCTTCTCAAACATGAAGGTGGCCAGCTCAACCTTCTCCTACTCCGTACAATGGAGCATCCGAAACACCTTAGAGATGCTGTCCAACCAGTATTCATCCTCCTCGAGTCTGTGAGAACCTATGAAAGTAGGAGGCCTCAAGCGCTGGAATCGCTCGAGAAGACCGCGAGTACCCACGTCCCCCATAGGGTATGTGTTAGTGCTATTATATGATACCTCTTTGATTGTCAAATTTTGTGTGTCAAAACCTTGGTGTGTTCTATGTTTAAGACAACCATGGACTCTTCAAGCGGCTTCAAGGTACATTTCGAAGATATAAAGAAGAAGATATAAAGAAGAAGATATAAATATAAAGAAGACACAGTATTCTTTATTCACGCAAAGGTTATTCAAGTTCAAGATACAAACAGTGTGTGAAGGTGTGAAGCTCAAAAGCAAACTCAAGATAAATGTTGGTGTCAAGTTTTTGGACGACTCTTACTTCAGGCTTCAAGTACTAAAAGATTTATCATTCGTTGAATGAAGTAAAGTTCAATGTCCATACTTCATTATTCAGGTTTGATAGACCATAGTCTTTGACCTTAGGGTAGGTCATTTTGGATACATTATTCAAATGTATTTAAACATGTTTTTGATCTACTCTTAGACCAGTCTTGGGTCTGGTTTGACCAGTCCTAGCACTGGCTCGACCTGTCTAAGAATTTCTTAGGCCAGTCTTGGACTTGTTCAATTTTATCAGATTTTTTGGTTCGCTCACGACCAGTCTTGGAGTCTGCTCGACCGGTCGTGGGATGTCCTCGACTCGAACCTCGACCAGTCGTGGAGCCTCGATTCAAACTCCAGTGACTAAATTCACTATCGCATGACCAGTCGAGAAGGGGTCTCGACCGGTCGTGGACGACCTTCGACCAGTCGTGGACTGCCTACGACCAGTCGAACATCGGTTTTCCTGATTCCGCGCAGAAATTCAAAAATCTGTTTCTCCTAAGACCAGTCGTGGGAACTCCTAGACCAGTCGAAGACGAATTTCTGTAGCTATAAATAGCACACGAATTTCAGAGTTTATATGTCGAAAAATCTATCAAAGCAAGGCTCCACTCTGAGATAAGTCGTGTTTAATTTTAAGTTAATTTGCGCTTCATTCTAATTCCTTTTGTTAGCTTTTTGCATTTGATTTTATTCTAAATTTCAATCATATTTGAAAAGGGGAAATCGTGTATTCCTTCTTCTTGGAATTAAAATCAAATAGAGCTAGCCCTTTGTGATTTCATTTAAAATCAATTAGAACTTAGAACCTCAATAATTTGAGTATTGGACATTGAACTATCATATCTACTCTGATCGGTTCTTCCGAACTACTGCAAAAGGATAAGATCCAGGTATTCTACAATTCCTGTAATTTCTATTTTGGTTTTGTATGAGATTTACCAAAAAAATCTCTATGTGTATGGTTATCTGAGGAGAGCCAGAAAACTCAGATTGTGGGGTTTTTTGAATTGTGTAAGCCCAAGTGATAAAGACACAATTGTGAAGGTTTTTGGTGAACCTGTGAAAACCAGTTTTATTAGAGAACGCTAATATCCCCTGTGTGAGGATATTAGGAGTGGAGTAGCATTCTGTGTGGCTGTTTTAGAACAGTTGGTGAACACACAGGCGAACCACTATAACTTCTTGTCTTGTGGATTGAATGGTTATTTAATTCCTTATCTTTTATCATTCAGTTCTATTTTCCTTGTGGATGTGAATGTTGTAACAGTTTGAAATTTCAAGCAAGTGTGGGAATGTTGTAACAATTTAGTGATTTATTTCCAGCAATTCCTTTTATTTGATTCAAGCTTTAAATTCCAAAATTGTTCCAGCAAGGTTGCCCTGCCATTTTTATGGTGTATGGCTGTCCCTAGAACAAGACATTTGTAAAATCAATTTATTCAGTGCAGTTTGTATTTATTTCTTTATTCCTCTTTGATTTGAGAATTTGATACAAAGACATTTCTATACATAAGGTTGTCCTACCATAAACATTGGGTTTTTGGTGAAAGGTTGTCCTTAGAACAACGTTTGTATCAACCTATCAAATTCAATAGTTTGAGGTTGCATTCCATTTCTGCATTGCAATTTATTTAATTAGTTCATTGGCTATCATACTTTGTTTAATTCCGCTATTATAAGTTTTTATTTGGCATTGTCCTATTCACCCCCCCTCTAGGACATATAGCTTGGCCATTTCAAGTGGTATCAAAGCCTAATAGCTCGCTTTTATTTCTTTATATTTGGATTTATTTCCTGAGCTAACGATCTAAGCTATATATAATAATGTCAAATTTTGATAGCCTCTCAGTCACTAGGCCTCCACCATTTGATGGCTCCAACTATGCTTATTGGAAAGCCAGAATGAGGATCTTCCTCAAATCAATGGATGAGAGTGTGTGGCAAGCCACAGTGACTGAATGGAATCCTCCTGTCATGGAAGTAACTGGAGTTGATGGTTCTAAATCTATGAAAATTACACCATACTTTCAATGGACCACACTTCAGAAAAGTGAGAGTAGTGCTAATGTTAAAGCACTAAATGCAATTACTTGCGCACTATCACCGGATGAGTTCAAAAGAATCATATCCTGTGATACTGCAAAGCAAGCTTGGGATATTTTAGAAATGACACATGAGGGTACATCGATTGTCAAAAAATCTAAAGTCCAACTCCTCACAACTAAATTTGAAGAAATTCATATGGAGGAGAATGAAATGTTTATGGACTTCTATACTAGATTAAATGACATTGTAAACTTAATGTGGGGTCTTGGTGATAAAATCCCAGAAAGTAAAGTGTGTGCAAAAATACTACGCTCTCTTCCTGAACGGTTCAATTCTAAAGTAACCGCAATCCAGGAACTTCGTGACACGGACAAAATGAAGGTGGAAGAACTCGTTGGGTCTCTACAAACTTATGAATTAAATTTTAAAGCTCCTAAAGGAAAATCAATTGCTTTGAAATCTTCTAAAAATACGGTAGAAGATAAATCCGATTCTGAAGATGACTTAGCTCTTATTGCAAAAAGATTTTACAAAATTTTTAAAAGTAAGAAAAGAGTTGATTTTCAAAAATCAAATGATAAAAAGAAGTTTAGATCTAAAACTCGAAAATCTTTGAAAGACAGTCAGTGTTATAACTGTCATGAGTATGGGCATCTAGCAAACAAATGTCCTAATAAGGACAAACCCAAAAAGAAGGGTATGTTGGCTACATGGGATGAATCATCTGACTCTGAAGTTTCTTCTGAATCAGAAGATTCTGAAACCGAGTCGGGCAATGAGGTAAAAGCCCTTATGACTCTAGCCAAGTTTACCTTCTCTGATCACGATGATTCTACTAGTGAAGAAAATTTGGATAATGATCATGAGAATGAAGAAGATCTTCAAGATGCTTACAATGCCTTATACAAAGAGAGTTGTAAAATTGCTGTGAAGCTTAAACTTCAGAGAGAAAAATTTTCTAAACTTAGAGATTGTTTTGACTTGCTTGTTTTAGAAAAATCTCAAATATCAGATTATTTTGAAAAATCAAAAAGTGATTTAGAATTCAAAAACTCTCTGATTGTTGATTTAAAATCTGAAATTGAGAGATTAAAGAATGAAGTGTCTTCTCTTCTGAATTCAAAGGAAACTTGGAGGTATGCCCAAGGTGATTCCAAATTAGAAAAACTCCTATCCGGTTCAAAAAAATGTGGCGATAGATCCGGGTTGGGGTATGATAAAACAATACCTCACAAACAGAAGAATTCTCCACCTAAATTTGTGAAAGGAGAATCCTCTAATTCAAAAGAGAAAAACACTTCACAAGGTTTTGTCAAAACAACAAAAAATTTTCAAAAACCTAGAAGCAGCTATGTCAACTTCAAAAATCAGATGAAAAATCCTTTAGCTAAAAAAATAGTTGATTTACTCAAGGAACTTTTAAAATCTAACTCTGTAAGTCACTCTTACAAATATAAACAAAACAAGACCAACTATGTTCCTAAACCTAAAACTGTTATGAAATGGATTCCTAAAGTTGATTGCTTGGTTGCTCACACTGCTTTCAAAGCAACTAGCCTTTCAAAGTGGTACCTAGACAGTGGTTGCTCCAGGCATATGACTGGTGACAAAGCTCTTTTCACCGATCTACAAGATATGACTGATGGGTCAGTCACATTTGGTGATGGTAGCAATTGCAAAATTATAGGCCAAGGTACGGTTCAACTCTATAATCTACCCTTATTTAAGAATGTTTTATATGTTGAGGGTTTAAAAACAACACTTGTTAAGCATATCTCAAATATGCGATAACAATCATAGTGTGAAGTTTTCCAATCAAGGTTGTGAGATTATAGACAAAAAGGGGTCTGTGATATTAACTGGTCTCAAAACTTCTGAAAACTGCTATATAGTGAGAAATGACAGCTCAACTAATCAAATGTGTTACATGGTTCATACCAATGAAACAGAGTTATGGCATAAACGCCTTGGACATGTACACTACCGGAATTTATATAGATTGAGCAAAGAAGAACTAATAAGAGGTCTACCAAAGATTCAAAAAGTAGATAAAATATGTGGTGAATGCCAGTATGGTAAACAAACTAGGAGATCTCACAAAAAGGTGAACTCCAATACCACATCAAGACCACTCGAACTTCTCCACATGGATCTAATAGGACCAACTAGAACGGAAAGTCGAGGTGGTAAAAAATACATTCTGGTTATTGTAGACGATTACACCAGATTCACTTGGGTTTCATTTTTAAAGGACAAATCAGAAACCCTTGATGAAGTGAAAAAGATAATCAAACGGATCCAAACTGAAAAATGTTCTCAAGTGAATAAGATCCAAAGTGATCATGGATCTGAATTTGAAAATAGCGGTTTTGAGAAATTCTGTAATGATCATGGAATATCACATGAATTCTCCGCACCTAAAACTCCACAGCAAAATGACATTGTGGAAAGAAAAAATAGAGTTCTTCAAGAAATGGGAACTGTTATGCTAAATAGCATGAAGGTTTCTAAGAATTTATGGGCTGATGCGATTAATACTGCTTGCTATATTATTAATCGTGTTTATACTTGCAAATCAAATAATAAAACGCCCTATGAAATGTGGTTTGACAAAAAACCTACAGTCAAATATTTTCGCGTTTTTGGCAGTAAGTATTATATTTTACATGACCGGGAAAACTTGGGAAAATTTGATACTAAAAGTGATGAAGGATTATTCTTAGGATATTCATTAAACAGTCGTGCATATCGTGTACTGAACAAAAGGACCGGAGTTATTCAAGAGTCAATTAATGTGGTCATAGATGATCACTTAAATACCTCGGCCCCTAGTTCAGATAATGATGAATTTCTCATAATTGAAAAACCAGAAACTTCATCAAGTGAATCTAACCATGATGTGAGGACTGTCAAAGATCATCCAACTACACAAATCCTTGGAAATCCTCTCACTGGTGTACGCACTCGTAGACAATTAGAAGATTTTTGTAATTACGTGTGTTTCACATCTCAGATAGAACCGGTTAATGTAAAAGAAGCTCTTTCTGATGAAAACTGGATATTTGCGATGCAAGAAGAACTTAATCAATTTGTTCGTAACGATGTCTGGTATCTTGTTCCAAGACCGAAAGATAAACATATTATTGGAACAAAATGGATTTTCAAAAATAAGTCTGATGAATTGGAAAAATTATTCGAAACAAGGCAAGACTGGTTGTGCAAGGGTACACTCAAATTGAAGGTATCGATTTTGAGGAAACTTTCGCTCCAGTTGCACGCCTTGAATCAATCAGATTATTTATATCCATTGCATGTTTTAGAAAGTTTAAGATTTATCAAATGGATGTAAAGAGTGCTTTTCTTAATGGTGATTTACATGAAGAGGTTTATGTTGAACAACCTACAGGGTTTGAAGATCCTAAGTTTTCTAATCATGTTTATCGCCTTAAGAAAGCCCTCTATGGGTTGAAACAAGCTCCCAGGGCATGGTATGAAAAATTGACTAAGTTTTTACTGGGTCACAATTTTCAAATGGGTAGTGTTGATAAAACACTCTTTGTTAAAAAGCAGAACAATGATATTTTAATGGTTCAAATCTATGTTGATGATATAATTTATGGATCAACTTGTACTGACATGACTGTTGAGTTTGCAGATCTAATGAAATCTGAATTTGAGATGAGCATGGTCGGAGAATTAAACTATTTTCTAGGATTGCAAGTTAAACAGCAATCTGATGGAATTTTTATTTCTCAAACTAAATATGCTCTAAATTTACTTAAGAAGTTCGGGTTTGAAAATGGTAAGAATTTTGATACTCCTATGAGTACTTCTCTAAAGCTCTCAAAAGACTCTACAGGTAAAGATATAGATCCTAAACTATATCGAAGCATGATTGGTAGTTTACTGTATTTAACAGCAAGTAGACCTGATATTGCTTTTAGTGTTGGAATTTGTGCTAGATATCAGTCTAATCCTAAAGAATCTCATTTGACTGCTGTTAAACGCATTATTCGTTATGTTGCAAGTTCAGTTAATCTGGGTCTTTGGTATCCCTTTGATACTAGTGTTCAATTGGCTGGGTTCTCGGATGCTGATTGGGCTGGTAATATGGATGACCGAAAGTCAACAACCAGTGGTGGTTGCTTTTACATTGGAAATTGCATAGTTTCTTGGTTCAGCAAGAAACAGAGTTCCATTTCACTCTCAACTGCTGAGGCTGAATACATTGCTGCAGGAAATGCATGTACTCAGTTAGTCTGGATGAAACGCATGTTAAGTGATTATGGTATTGCACAAGACTCGATAGTTTTATATTGTGATAATTCAAGTGCAATTAATATTTCCAAAAATCCAATCCAGCATTCACGAACTAAGCATATTGACATTAGATTTCACTATATTCGTGAACTTGTTGAAGAAAAATTAATTTGTTTAGAATATATTCCAACCGAGAAACAACTTGCTGACATTTTCACCAAACCACTCGATAAATGCAGGTTCAATAAATTGAAATTTGATCTCGGTATGTGTAATATAAGATGATTGATTATGCATTTTGTATATTATATTGTAAATATCTTCATAGTTTTTTTTTAAAAAATAAAATAAAATAAATGCATGTTTTGGTCTTACACGACCAGTCGAGGATAGTCTCGACCAGTCGTGGTTAGACCGGTCGAGGACTAATCACGACCGGTCGTGTATCGCGCTGGTTTCTTTGATTGGGGGAAAAATCACTTTTTCCTCATTTCCCTCTTCTTCTCCAATGGGCTTAGTTTCGACCGGTCGTACCCATCTATGGGATTTCTCCAGGTTTGAGTATTTCTCTTGATTTTGTTGAAGAATCTTGAACATTGCTTCTTGTCTTCCTTGTTAGTGTTGATTATTTCATATTTCCTTCAAGGGTTTGGGGTTTTCTTCCTCATTTTCTGATTTGGTTGAAACCCATCTTGTTTTTCTTGAAATTTCTTCAATCTTTTCAAGAGTATGGATGTTAGAGGTAAAAAGCGAACTAGTAGAGGTGCTTCTTCATCTAGGTCTAATGTTATTTCTCGCCGTCATCTTAGAGATCCTATTGATGACCCTCCACAAGTTCGTGATTTTCGTACTAAGAAGGTTATTGTTGAGAAAGCAGTTAGTATTAATCATATTGCTCAATTTAATCTTGTTCCTCTTCTTCCAATCTGTTGGTTGGTTTAACATTTTGAACTGGAGAGGGCCGGCATTTCAGTCAATTGCTCAGGCCATGGTTGCATGTATTACAGACTTTTCTCTTGAGGAATTAACTTTTATTGTTACTACAAGAGAAGGGCCTTTTTCTGTGGATCGTCATTTGATTTCTGGATTAATGGATATTCCAGTAATTGATGATGGAATCCACCCTTCCACATTGGGTGATAAAGTTACTGAATCTGAAAAACGTCTATTTACTAGAGCCCTTTGTAATATGGATGCACCTTGGTCTGTCAATGGTACCGTTCTCAAATCCAGGTGGCTGTTACCCAGATACAGAGTTCTTCATCGTATTTTTACGTCTAATGTGTATCCTCGGGCTGGTAACAAAACTGAGTTGACTCTTCTGATGGTTCGTATACTATACTCAGTCATTAGTGGTGCCAATGTTTGCTTGCCTTCTTTGATCTGTTCTTCTATTATTCAGTTTCGGTCTCAGCCAGGTCATGGTGACATTCCATTTGGATATTTGTTAAATGTCTTAGCTACTCATATGTTGGTCACTATGCCTGTTGGTGAAGCTCCTATCCAACACCTTATTTTCAACAACTCCAACTTAAATAAAATGAAGTTGAGATTGGCCGCTGGTCAAGTTGATAATGTCGAAGGTGGTGGAGCTGCTGGAGTTGGAGATGCGAATGAAGGAGATGATCTTCCTGATGAGGATATCAACATGGATGATCTTTTTGATGATATTGAGTCTGCATCTGAAGATGATCCAGATTTTGTTCCTTCTGATTTCGATGCACGTCTAAGTGCATTAGAAGAAAAGGTAGAAAATATGCATGTTGGCCATAATGCACAATTTAAGAAAATGCATAAGTATTTGAGGCGCTTACAAAAAGGCCTTCATCATATTGATGCTACCATTCCTGCTCCTTCTTCAGGGTCTGATTAAATGTTTTTTAACTACAGTTTGAACTGATTTCACTTTGGATTTCTCTTGGTACTGTTAAACTTATAACTGTGACTTTGGTTTGTAATATCTTCTCCTAACACTTTTATGCACATTCTCTATTTTTACTTCTTGAGCTTATGGATCTTCCTTTGTCATATTTTTGACAAAAAGGGGGAGAGAAGAATATATGTATTTTGTGTTTGTTGATGTTGTGTTGTGTTGGTGATGTTGCGCCTCATTCCTTAATGGGGAGTCTTATTGAGGGGGAGTGATTCATCTCTCATATTGTGTATGGTTGTCATGTGTTGACATGAGTTGACAACTGATTCATGATTCTCTATTGTGATTTTATATATATATGTTTTGTCACAAATTTGACAAAGGGGGAGATTGTTAGTGCTATTATATGATACCTCTTTGATTGTCAAATTTTGTGTGTCAAAATCTTGGTGTGTTCTATGTTTAAGACAACCATGGACTCTTCAAGCGGCTTCAAGGTACATTTCGAAGATATAAAGAAGAAGATATAAAGAAGAAGATATAAATATAAAGAAGACACAGTATTCTTTATTCAAGCAAAGGTTATTTAAGTTCAAGATACAAGCAGTGTGTGAAGGTGTGAAGCTCAAAAGCAAACTCAAGATAAATGTTGGTGTCAAGTTTTTGGACGACTCGTACTTCAGGCTTCAAGTACTAAAAGATTTATCATTCGTTGAATGAAGTAAAGTTCAATGTCCATACTTCATTATTCAGGTTTGATAGACCATAGTCTTTGACCTTAGGGTAGGTCATTTTGGATACATTATTCAAATGTATTTAAACATGTTTTTGATCTGCTCTTAGACCAGTCTTGGGTCTGGTTCGACCAGTCCTAGCACTGGCTCGACCTGTCTAAGAATTTCCTAGGCCAGTCTTGGACTTGTTCAATTTTATCGAATTTTCTGGTTCGCTCACGACCAGTCTTGGAGTCTGCTCGACCGGTCGTGGGATGTCCTTGACTCGAACCTCGACCAGTCGTGGAGCCTCGATTCAAATCCAGCGACTAAATTCACTGTCGCTCGACCAGTCGAGAAGGGGTCTCGACCAGTCGTGGACGACCTTCGACCAGTCGTGGACTGCCTACGACCAATCGAACATCAGTTTTCCTGATTCCGCGCAGAAATTCAAAAATCTGTTTCTCCTAAGACCAGTCGTGGGAACTCCTAGACCAGTCGAAGATGAATTTCTGTAGCTATAAATAGCACACGAATTTCAGAGTTTATATATCGAAAAATCTATCAAAGCAAGGCTCCACTCTGAGATAAGTCGTGTTTAATTTTAAGCTAATTTGCGCTTCATTCTAATTCCTTTTGTTAGCTTTTTGCATTTGATTTTATTCTAAATTTCAATCATATTTGAAAAGGGGAAATCGTGTATTCCTTCTTCTTGGAATTAAAATCAAATAGAGCTAGCCCTTTGTGATTTCATTTAAAATCAATTAGAACTTAGAACTTCAATAATTTGAGTATTGGACATTGAACTATCATCTCTACTCTGATCGGTTCTTCCGGGCTACTGCAAAAGGATAAGATCCAGGTATTCTACAATTCCTGTAATTTCTATTTTGGTTTTGTATGAGATTTACCAAAAAAATCTCTATGTGTATGGTTATCTGAGGAGAGCCAGAAAACTCAGATTGTGGGGTTTTTTGAATTGTGTAAGCCCAAGTGATAAAGACACAATTGTGAAGGTTTTTGGTGAACCTGTGAAAACCAGTTTTATTAGAGAACGCTAATATCCCCTGTGTGAGGATATTAGGAGTGGAGTAGCATTCTGTGTGGCTGTTTTAGAATAGTTGGTGAACACACAGGCGAACCACTATAACTTCTTGTCTTGTGGATTGAATGGTTATTTAATTCCTTATCATTTATCATTCAGTTCTATTTTCCTTGTGGATGTGAATGTTGTAACAGTTTGAAATTTCAAGCAAGTGTGGGAATGTTGTAACAATTTAGTGATTTATTTCCAGCAATTCCTTTTATTTGATTCAAGCTTTAAATTCCAAAATTGTTCCAGCAAGGTTGCCCTGCCATTTTTATGGTGTATGGCTGTCCCTAGAACAAGACATTTGTAAAATCAATTTATTCAGTGCAGTTTGTATTTATTTCTTTATTCCTCTTTGATTTGAGAATTTGATACAAAGACATTTCTAGACATAAGGTTGTCCTACCATAAACATTGGGTTTTTGGTGAAAGGTTGTCCTTAGAACAACGTTTGTATCAACCTATCAAATTCAATAGTTTGAGGTTGCATTCCATTTCTGCATTGCAATTTATTTAATTAGTTCATTGGCTATCATACTTTGTTTAATTCCGCTATTATAAGTTTTTATTTGGCATTGTCCTATTCACCCCCCCTCTAGGACATATAGCTTGGCCATTTCAGTATGCAGCAAGTGTGGGTAGAGGCACATCCTCAGCCTGAGCAGGAGGCTCTGTAGTCTCAGCAGGACATGTAGATGGTGAAGGTGGAGTCGCACTCCCACCATGAGATAAGGCCCCAGCAACAGTGGCCATAAGCTACTGGTGCTGCTGCTGCTGCATCTTTTGCTGATGCATCATCATCATCAACTGCTCAAACCTATCAGTAGGTGGAGCAGCCTGTCGCTCATACTTTGTCGAAGAGGATGCCCAGTTCTACTCACGAACCGGTGGTGTAAAAGGTGGCAGTCCAGCCGTGGGACCAGTGGAAGCTGAGACGTAGGTCTAGTCTCACGATCCGGGCCCAAATCAGGGTCCGTACGACCATCTCCGTAGGAAGGAGCCTGGTCCATCGTATCAGTGAGTAGGAGGTGTGTCGTGCTTCGCGTATATTTCCGTGGCATGCCCTATACAACATAGGGTGCAACGCATGTGCGATGAAGCATATCAACACAATACACAAGCACTTAAGCATTCCATACACTTCATAACAAAAAGGTTGTATACATTTCATTTACCAAAATTGTCACAATACATGTCATTTACCAAAATTATCACAATACATGGAATACAGAGTTACATGAATCATGACAGAAGATGCATGTGAGCTAATTACAACCAAAGCTTTAATCACTTAAAACATACTACTAGCTACTACACCCATCAACATGAAAACATAAACCGCCTAAAGCGGTGACCAAAACAAACTACAAGGTAGCAGTATGGAAGACTAGACATCCGAGTCTGGCGATGGAGGAGGGGCGCCCTTATCCTGCAGGCAACATAGGATGGCCCTCAAGGTGCGGGACACTTTACTGAATTTCTGCTTCATGAAGGCCTCGTTCTCCTCAAGCTTTTGTCTTGCTTTGGCTCGGGCCTCCTGAATCTTCTGCCTCAAGGCAGCTTGACCCTATCGTAGCTCCGTATAATCCTCCTCTAGTCGAGCTATGCAAGCATCCAAAGCAGTCCGATCAGTATCTTGCACCGGTGCCGTAGGAGGGGAGCTCTCCTTAGTATCTTGGGTCTCTTCTTCTTCTTCCTGCTCCTCCTCTATCTCATCACCACTTCTTTCCTCGCTCTCTTCATCTAGGTCAATACTTTCCTCCCACTCACTATCAAATTCATCCCCATACTCGTCGAGTCGGGCTTGGCGCTGCCGAGGGCCGATCCCCATGTTATTAAGCGTAGCATCGCTTATGATCTAGATCGGCGCAATATCATCCATATTAAGTCTATAGCCGACCTCTCGAGCAAGCTTACATACCAGACGACCGAACGGGAGTGAGATGTCATTTCTGACAGACCGTGCAGTCTAGATTATCTGGAATAGGGCGAACGTGGGCAGGCACAACTTATCTCCATGTCCAACCCTGTACAGGAAGTCCACCATCAAATGAGTACACTCAATGCGGTTGCCCCACCGTGGATACACATTGTATGTGAAAATATAGTGAAGCAAACGGAAATCATCTGTTAATTTCGTCGATGAAAGGCAGTTTACCTCTGGTCCAGGGAACCAGTCGGCCACAAAGGTATCGCGTACGATGGTCTCTTTCTCACGGACTCTTGAAATAATTTTCACCAGCATGTACTTCCCCACGTGGAATTCCCATGACCCGGGACACTAAGTCCACGATGATTATATAATTCCGCCCCCTAATAGAAACAATGTACCGGAGAGGATCAAGTGATGGGTCTCGGATGTGAGCGTAGAAAGTACGAACCGTGTCCTCACATGCGTGAGACTTAGCTTCGAACATGGGACCCCACTCAACGTCCACCAAGTGGTCCATAATTGGGTGTAGCCCAAATAGCCTCTCATCTACGTGATCTTCAAGTATAACCCTGTGGCCACCAAACCGACCGTGCTCAAAGCCTATCAGTAGCGCTCTTTCGATGGGAACTTGGGGATCTAGGTCCCGCTTCGACCTATGCTCACAGACGACACTTGTACTAGCCCCGGCGTCAGTCCTTCTCCTTGGACGGGTTGGGCGACTAGGCCCGGCTTCATCCACGGTACTCTTCCTCTTTCTCATGAGAGAAAAGATGGTGGAGATGGAGAAAATGGCCGCAACAAACTAAAATAGGGCCATGAAAAGCGACGAAAAGTGATGGAAAGAGAGAGAAAAGGGCTGGAGTTATTGATCCTCCACGGGTTTGAGCCTCAACAGACGTTGTAAAGGCCCAAAGAACAGGGATTTAAGAAGGAAAATGGAGAAATGGAGTGGGGTAGGGCGTGTGTACGATTTTTGTAAGACCCGTATCCTAGTTTGTACTGTTCCGTCGACTTCGCGATCCTTCCCATCGAATTCCTGTAACCTACGACGTATAATTAATGTTTGCGATCGATCCTAAGTCATATCCTATATATTTGAATCTGCTTAACCCGAGACTTGTATCTTACCGACCGCACCGTCACCGCGATTCCAACGTCGCGTCTCGTGCGCTAATCCGACGCTTAGATCATAAGATATAGACCATACATTATAATAACCGTGGACCACACATTGCGGGACCCACCCATCCCATTTGGCACAAATCCCTAGGTAATTATGAGAATGATGGATGACATCACCCTAGCTATAGCCACCCTACCCCCTAGCCTTCTTACAAGCACTTATGGCTAGCCACCCTACCCCTAGCCCTCTTACAACCATTTATTGCAAGCCACCCTCTCTTACAAGTAATCATGGCCTACCTAAGCTACTCTCTCCCTCTCTTTACTACACTCTCTCTCCCTCATTTCTCATCACTTTTTCCCAAGCAAGAGAAGAGGCTCTCGTCCAAGCCTTCCCATGGAGAGAAAAGAGTGATTTTGGTGGCCCACCTTTCCCATCCCTTTAACCATCATCCTAACCATTCAAACATCATCTTCCACCATCAAAGTGAGACACTAAGAGATTGACTTTCCGACGGACCAAGAAGATCGACGGTGGGTGCTTTATAGGATAGGTTTTTCATGTTTTGATGATGGACCAAGTGAGGCCTACCGATCAATGGTATGGATCTCACTTGGGACCTTAAGATGTGGCTGATGGCCCACCTTGATCTTCATGATCATTCCGTGATGGGGCCATTCTCCATGGTCCCCATCATGATGTTTATTTTCTATCTTGTAAAGGGTAATCTAGACCTTTCATTTTTGGTGGAGAAGGGATCTCCACCGTTGATTCATGATTTGGTGGGCCCACATGCAATGGGACCCACTCGATGTATGATTGCTTGTAAGGGAGGGCTCATAGTGGCGGAGCCCTCCATCATGCATGTCCCGTCTCTCTCTATCTCTCTCTCCCTCTCTTTTTATTTATTTGATTTTTGTGTGTGATGAAATGGCCATGTGGCCCACTTGAATGGACACCACCACGAGGCATGACTTTTATCCAAGACATCTATAAGTGGGGCCCACTTTGTATATGTATTGTACACCCACCATCCACCATTTGGTGGCCCACTTGAGCAGGGCCCACCTTGTATGCGTGGGTGCCCAACTCGTCCAGCGTCCAGAAACGCTGGACGTTGTCTGAAAACACAAATATTGGCTTTGATTCAACGCTATTTGAGGGGGGCCACATGTGTAGGCCTCACCTTGATGTATGTATTCAATCCACACCGTCTATCCTTTTACCCGTATCATTTTAGGCGTTGAGCCCAAAACTGAAGTCCATCCGATCTTCTGGCAGGCCATAACATATAAAACAGTGGTTTCTACCGTTGAAAACCACCCCGTCGTTTCTATGCACCGAAAAATATCAGATATCGGGCTCGTTTGGCTTATCTTAAGCTATGGGGACTAATGACGGGATCGAATTTCTCTAATGCGGGCCCCACCTGTGAAAAACCTTAGAAAACAGTTTTTTTAAAAAATAAATAAATAACATGCAGCAGACGCTGCCGCTGTCAGAACCGCAGGCGGCGCCTGCTGTTGGCGGGCGGCGGACGAGCTGGGTCCCACGGCCCTCAGCCGTGGGCCCCACCATGATGTATTTATTATGTCCACACCGTCTATTTGGTGGGCCACATCCTGAGGTGGTCTCCCTCCAAATTTCAATGTCATCCAAGACTCAGACGGCCCACATCAGAGGAAACAGTGAGATTGAATGACTACCTTTGAAACTCATTTTTTGGACCACAAGAGTTTTGGATCAAAATGAAATTTGTTTTCCTCTTCATTCCAGGTCCGTACGACCTTATGAATGGGTTGGATGGAAGATAAACATTATGGTGGGCCCCACGTGGGACCCACAGTGATGTATGTGTTTCGCCATCCACTGACAGTGGACGGTGACGTGTGTGTGCATGTGTGTTCGTGCTGTGTGCGTGCGTGTGTGTGTGTGCGTGTGTGTGTATATGTGTGTGTGTGTGTATATATATATATATATATATATATATATATATATTGCATATATTATATATTATATTATATATATATAAATACCTGTTGGTGGGGCCTTCATTGAACCCACCTGTTTCATCCATGCCGTCTATCTATATGGGATCCACCATGATGCTTGTGTTGCATCCAAACCGTCCACCATTTGGCAAGCTTGTCTTAAGGCTTGGGGCCCAAAAATAAGATAGATCTATTTATCATGTGGACCCCACTGTACAGTGAGGACTGAACATCCACCATTAGACCCTTGGGCCACCAAGTTCTTGATGACCCTATGAACAAATTATATGGGAAATAAATGTTATGGTGGGCCCTAGGAGTTTTAATGGTGGAATTCATTATGACCACTTATATTGTTGTGGCCCACTTGATGAATACAAGGCCCATGGGCTATGGCCCATTGCAATGTACATAAGGCCCATTGGTGCGGCCCATTGATGTGGCCCACTTGATGAATATAAGGCCCATGTGATATGGCCCATTTAATGTATTTAAGGCCCAATGAGGTGTACCTAAGGTCCATTGCAATGTGTGATTCCTCCATGGTTTAGGTAATGATATTTATAGCGGTCCGTGCCTAGGGAACAATGGTGGTTTGACGTCCACATTATACTACAATGTTGGTTAAATGTCCGTATTGTAACTCTCCTTAGGGCCCATTGATAGGCCCATACTTGTGATAGTTCATCATTATATAACATGCGTAGTATAATTCCATGTTTCATACCCATTCGCATCATATGCATGCTTGATATGAGGAATGTTTGATCATAGTATAAGCCGTTTGGCTGCGACATTTACAGGGCTCCTTATGAGACGGAGTGCCCCCCATGATCGCGTAGTACACGTGAGATTGCTGCATGATTGTACGGTGTGACTCATGCATCTCGCATATGTGTGACTTGATCACTACACGCCCTAGCGACATCAGGGCCGTGGCTCCACAGGCACATCGTGGATGGTCGTATCGAATACCGAAAATACTTTGTTCTAGCACTGTGGGCACTTAGGATGTCCTTGGGTGAAAGTCCCATAACCTTTTTGGTACCAGGAGATGCTCCAACGTCTAGACCGAGTGGAAACACGAGTGCCCGAGTGCCGAATACCAGTAGGCCGCGTCTCCCACTGTGTCGTGGTCAGTTGGAAGGGGGTGTGACCTTATCCGCCTGAGTGAGGGGGCTATAAGCTAGGCTGAGTTTGACCAGCTCGCAAATGTGTCCGCTATCGACGAGCCGGGTAGGTATTGGCAGACTACTGGTCAGGCGGATAGTGTGGTCTCTTCCACTTGCTTGACTGTGCAGCTAGGGCGGAGGCAGTCAGTGTGAGGTGTATTGGACCCCGGTGATATCCAGAGAGGAACTGTACTGATATTCGTACTTGATGAGTACTGACATGCTTGCTTTGCATCTCGCATATAACATTGGGTTACATAGGCCTCGCATCGCATGACCTTGGTATGGCCAATACCTTTCATGCCTTACATCATATAGCCTTGGTACAGCTGATAACATCCATGGACTTACCGCACATTTCCGCATTACTCTGATATTGTACACTTGGCGCTTGCCTTGCGCACACACTTACACCACCCTCTAAGCTTTTGTAAGATTATGCACGACCATTGCTTGCAGGTGCCATTGGACAGCAGCAGCGCTGAAGCAGGAGCGCGTATCAGACTATTTTGGAGTTTTTTTATCACCCTGTATTTCCCTTTCCGCATTGTACTTAAAAGTTTTTGATATAGTGGATATGTTGTGATGTTGTTTTGTGACTTGGTTATGCTTGTGGTTATGCTCCATTACATTACAAAAAAAAAAAAAATTCATACCGAAAATCCTCTTTGTAGGATCCCAGGATCGGAATCTGGTGTATGGGCGCTAGGAGCCGAGAATGGGATACTACGGAGGCTGTCGGCGTCGGATTCGACGATCGAAAATTTTGTGAGCCTGGTTTTCGAGTTTAGGGTGTGACAATTTTTACTATAAATGGGGGATGTAAGAGCCCGTAAGAGAAGGAATGGAGAGGATAGGGAGGTAAGGGGTGCTGTAGACGATGGAAATGGATGGGCTGTGACCGAAATTAATGGATTGGGCGATTGGGAGGGAGATTTGAGAGAGAAAATAACAAATTAAAAGAGAAAGGAGGGTTTGGAAAGGCGGGAAGTGAGAAAGGGGCAAATTAGATCACTTATGGGGTCCCCACAAAAATTTTGCAGGCCCCACACGTGACTAGGGGTCGGCCCGACGCTGACCCAGAGCAAATCGACAAGCCAGGCCCAAGGGGGCCGCAGTGCACCGCGGTAGGCGCGGCATCGCCGCGGTTTTCTGGACTCAGGGTGGTGCCGCCGGGGTAGGGCAGTGGCCACCCCCCTCGCAAGGTGCCAAAGACACCTCGGGTCCACCGTGGGTCCCCCAGGATTGCCTTGTGTGGCCCTCAACTCCCATTCGAGTCGTTTCAAGTCATTCCGAGAACGTTCTGATAATTAATGGTATTTTACCAATTTTCAACGGCTGAAATTAGGTGGATTGTGATCTAGACCCATCATTTGATGGTCTAGAAGGGTGTTGGGGGTGACTCATGCGATCAGGATTGAGTACAAACTCGATTTTGGCGTTCGTTTTTAGTAAACTTTACCGTTGGACGAAACCGGGATGCCTAAAACTGTTTCTACATTGTTCTCGCACCCTCCTACGTAAAAAGGCGTCAGCGTACATCGTGGGATCATAACTCAGGTCTGGTTTAATCCAAATCGTGCTCTGATACCAACTTGTAACACCCGAGTTCCAAATCATGCTTTGATACCAACTTGTAACAACTCATCACCCAAGTTCCAAAACATCACTTATGCAACACAAATGCTTATGATTGAATGTTGTCGGTGTTAGTGCAATAAACATGAGTGAGATTATACCAAATCTGTAATCCATACTCCAGATCATTGTACAAAACGCAAGCGGAAGACTAAAAGATGTATATAGATGTATATAAAAACAAAACGATTTCGATCTGTCCTTAAGTATGATTACTTCACTGAGTCATCATATACATATACTGAATCAAAAATAAAATGTCAAAAGAATAGTCCAACTGTTGTGATAGCCCAATAGCCTCATCAATCCGATAGCCTAAGCAAAGCCGCCGGAGAACTGCATATAGGAGAACTCATCCTGATCATCCTCATAATCAGGCTCAGCCTCCTGTGCATCGTCGGTACCTGCACCTAAGACAGAGTCTGGTGGGTGTCCAGAACACCGTCCTGTAACGTGGGAGTGAGTAGCTAACTCAGTGGAACAATAAAGCATAGGTTAACATGTTATCAAATCAGTCAAACAGTAATGATAAAGCAGTACAATCAACCATCCTAAGTACTCTTGTTAATGCAAGTATGAGGTGCAGTCGTGATGCACGCCCTCACCAACATACTCCCTCATGTGACACCATCTTACGTCCGCGGCATGCGTTCATCCCTCAGTGCTCCACATCTTCCAGGCACATGCAGTGCGATGATGAGCATGATTACTGAGTTGTTATTAATCCTTTTCATACAGCAGTATTGGGAAACTAAGGTACCTCCCTTATATCATTCCCAAACATGATCCATTATAGGGTCGTCAATCCTAGATAATCTCATACGATGGTTTATTTCAAGGTCGTTGCAAGGGCTGTCAGGGCTATTACATGGAATCGTTACACCACTCCCCCATCACCTTATCAATACAGGCCTAGTTTTGTACTCTTGTTGTTACGGAAGGGTCGTCGCCTCCACGTAAACTCAGAGTACGCTCGAGGTCACTACAAAGGGCTGTCAGGGCTATTACTCGGAATCGTTGCACCACTTCCCCATTACCTTATCAGTGTAGGTCGACAGCTTGAATATAGTGTCCCATACTACCATAATCGGCTCACGAGTCTGGTTGCTCAATGGTCACTACGGGGAGGCTCGTGGCCCCAGCGTATGTCGACAGCTCGACCACGGTGTCTCATACCACCATGCCCGGCTCATGAGTCTTAGCAGATCAAGATACCACAGTTACGGGATTCCACTGGTAAACTTGGTACCTTAAGTTCAAACAGAGGCGTCCAAACATGGTGAACATACATTAGACAGATCGGGTTACTTGACGAGCCTGACTAGCATGAGCGCACAATCAACTGAACAACATGAAGTGCATAAGCACTTCGCGTGGCCTAACCACTGTCACCAACTGAAGTACGACTCGGGTTCGTCAAACACATCCTACGTGGTGAATGAGTCTCAACCACGTACTTAAGTCCGTTACCGATTGTCTGGACTATAATCATAGCCCCAATCATAATCAATCCTTAACCAGAAGCATGTGGAGTAAAGCATAATAAACAAAGTACTTCAAGAATGTTAACAAGCATGTCATAAAGCATGTTACAAAGCACAATATAAATAAGAAATAATTTCATAGTAAGCGGTTAAATTAAACAACCAACATGGTGGAAATCATATACATCCCTAAGTTAGTTGAGAATCCTATCTCAACACCTGCCTAAAGCACAATCATCTAAGTACTTACTCATACAAGCATTTTCACAAACACCTAGAATGCACTTCTTAATATATATAACGTATATTAACCAAAACATGTATTTGGGCGAATCCTTTCGCCGAGTAAGTATCATACACATATGTACCATATACATATAGTCATTTATCATGGCAAATACACTTTCAAAATTTATACATATATGGTACTTTCTACAAATACGAGGAATACAGTATATTCAACATAGTTAACGTATAACCGAAAAACGAAACGGAAAACACTTTGTACATGTGCAATAACATACAGATCATGAATCTATCATTATCTGACATTGAAAGCATTGAAAACCATAACCTATACACCTAAAGTCCGCACCTTACGCCGTAGAAATGCAATGAACATGGTAGGAACGCTAAGGCTTCCCCCACGACAGTAGAACGGCCTAAAGCACAAGTAATATTGGCTATTTTGCTAATTGAATCAATTGAAACCCTAAAACAGGTTAGGGTTAGGGTTTTCTTACCTAGAAACGAAGCTGGAATCGCCGAAAAAGCTATTAAATCATGAGGGTTAAGCGTGTATAGTAAGAGGATAGAGTATCAGGAAGGTTCTCCCACAACTCTCACACTTTCTCTCTCTTTTCTCTCTTCTCTCTCCTATGGTTTCTTCAAATTCGTATGGGCTGAATGTGAGAGGGTTTAAGGTCCTTATATAGCCTAAAATATGACCAAAATAAACCCAGGGTCAAGGTATACTTAGGTTATATCCAAAGTGAGCTTGTTTCGTCTCAACGGAGCACTTCTAGTGGCCCCTTTTCTGTGTGCGGTTGGACTTAAGCCCACCAACCTTGGATCTTGGTGAAGTTAAGTTTTCGTTCCAGGTGGATTCTCAGATCGCACATGGTGGACCAGTTTCAGTTCAACAGTCATTGAAACTCAATCGGGGATTTCAAGTACACTGTCATTTATATAAAATTTCTCCTGATCCGAGGGTGTATTTGGGTCAGATTCTGACGGTCTGATTGCTTATATCAGGCCCGCAAGTAACAAGTCTCAGATTACTATTTGAGATTTTATTTATAAAGAAAACCAAGTGTTCTCACACTCCTCGCCACGGGCTCAAGCGAATAGCCATGTAACACTATCTGGGTTTGATCTCCTAGATAGTTATCAAGCCCAGCAAGGCGGTCCTAAGTTTATAATTTCGTATTATTCGGACCTTCAATGTGCGGTCCAGATTCGATACGGAGTTTCAATGTACTCCCGAGAGCAGCTAGGTAATGAGATTGATCCTAGGTTTCAGGGTATGTAGCGTCATTGATTTCACAAGTTTTGGGTCTTGCAGATCGTATTTAAAGTGATTAGTGCAGATTTCATGGCTAATCCAGTTTAGCACTTAGTTAACTTTGTCTAATTTCTGAAGGATTTGATCCTAGGTGATTTCTGCCTGAGGTAGTTCTCAGGGCATTGTACGGAATTTTCCGAGTCGTTACAACGGTGTGGATTAAAACACATATTGGCAGGCCCCATGTAGGTGGTATGTATACAGAATGCATACAGCAAGGTGGGTCCCATCCCACATGTGCAGCACGTGTGGGGTGAGCCCCACACTACTGGCAAATGGACGGTCGGTTCATATAACACATGATGGGATGCATAAAAGTTGTTGACGTTAAACAACAGCAAACCAGCTGCATGGGACCCACCGTGCAGGGTTTAGATGGTGTGGATCTCCTAAATGGGACTACACGTGTGGGGGTTCACACCCCACCAGATGGATGGTGGACGATGCTCATACAACACGTAGGACCAAGAGAACTTGCTGACGTGAGGAATTTACTTACATGCCGTACAGCAGCTATATAGCTGCACGGTACACTAACCATTCTACATCCACCGTCCGTGGATTGGATGGTGTGGATGTAAAACACTAAACAAGGTGGGCCCCACACGCTACCATGGTGGGGTCCATGTCCAATGGACGGTGTGTATAAGACGCATACATCACAGTGGGGTCCACACCACCGTAAGACCGGTGGACGAAGTTGGTATACAATAATACACCAAGGTGGGCTCCACCGTGATGGATGGCATAGATGCATGCATCAGGTGGGTCATGCGAACAAGGAAAAAGCGGGGGGAGAGAGAGAGAGAGAGAGAGAGAGAGAGAGAGAGAGAGAGAGAGAGAGAGAGAGAGAAGGGGAGGGACCTTGCCACTATGGGCCCTCCCTATACAATGCATACACCATGATGGGTCCCACAACAAGTGGTCCCTAAACAAAATGAAATCCAATGGTCGATCACTCACCTATTGGACACCTTCTTTGTCATGTCCCAAACTCGAAAATCGGATTCACAGGAATCCCGATCGCCAAACCCAGTGCCGACAACCTCCGTAGTACCCCATTCTCGGCTCCCAGCGTTCAGACGCAAGGTTCCAATCCTAGGATCCTACAAAGAGGATTTTCTAATGTACATTTGTCTCATAAGAAGCATAACCACAAGTATACCCAAATCATAAAGGCAACATCATCATCACATATCCATAAATATAATCATTTGAATACAATGCTAAAAAGGAAATACATATATTGAAATCAAAGCTCCAAAAGACAACTGCATACTCCAAGCTCAACGCTGTTTCAACCTAACGCCACCGGCACGCATCTATCATGCATAAGCTTATAGAAAGCTTAGAGGGTGGTGAAAGTGTGTGCACAAAATAATTGCCAAGTATACCATAAAGTCCATAAATCATACATTATCGGAATAAGCGAAAATACTGACAAGATCATGAATCATACGATATCAGAGTAATCAGAGTAAGTGGAAATATACTGGTAAGTCCATGAGTCATATAATATCAGAATACGCAATACAGATCAGCAATGTAAATGAGGAGTCATAGAGAGCCAAATATCAGATGCAGAGGGTACAATACAATATGTAAAACCTACTAAGTCCGTCAAGGCCATATAAGTATAGAAAACATAACGACCCAAAATGCCATATGAATGCGGATACAATATGAGATGTGAATGAAATGATCAAGCTGGAGTATAAGGTCGGGATGATAGTACGTGGTATCGTAGGCTGCACGGTCCATCACAAGGGACTTTTATCCAAACCAGTCTCATACCTAAATTTGGATAGTCAGACTCAATGTGGTAAACTCCTGGTCTCAGGTTAGTCGCACGCCCAACCGAAATCCTGGCCATGCGAAGATACACATAACAAATAGTTGCGCACCACCAGCTCGAGTGGATAGTGAATGAATATGCAATTCCTGCTTAATAAGTCCACATATCAGTACGGTTCCTCTTTGGGATCATCACCGGGGTCTAGTACACTCCACACCACCTACCGCCCCATCAAGCACACAACTGGGTAAGTGGAAGATATCTCACTATCCGCCTGACCAGTAGTCTGTCTATACCTACCCGGCTCGTCGATAGCGAACCCATTCCTCGAGTTGGTCAAACTCAGCCTAGCTATGCCTACTCTCTCGGGGGGGGGGGGGGGGGTAAGGCCACACCCCTCCCAACCGGCCATGACACAGTGGGAGACGTGGTCTATTGGTATTCGGCACTCGGGCACTCATGTACATCCACTCGGTCTCAACGTTGGGGCATCCTCTGGTACTAAGAGGGTTTTAAGAATTTTCACCCAGGGCCATTTATGGTAGGCCGATGCTCGAAGCAAACATTTCTGATGTCCCATCTGGTCATCCACGATATGCCTGTGGAGGTTACGGCCCTAAGTCGCTAGGGTGTACAGTAATCACAACCCACAATGCAAGATGCATGAGTCATACAATCCAGTCATGCATCAATCCTGCGCATACCGTTCGCTCATGTGAGATAACCTCCACCTATCAGGGAGTCTCATAACAACCTGTCCAATGACATATGCAATAGTTAACCACATCTCATAACAAATATGCAGATGATGCGTATGGGCATGTATCATGATGCTATGCAGTCACATACTCATAATCAGTATCAATAATCGGCATCGACAATCAACCTTGACAATGTGGACATTTAACCAACATTGGCCCAAGGAATGGCCCATATAGAGGCTAACATACAGTGGACTCATGGCCTCACATCAGGGCAAATATACAACACCATGGGCCTCACTCAAGAGCTTAATACACATCATGATGGGCCTCACTCATGGGCCACATATACATCAAGTGGGTCGCATATCACGAGTCTTATATACATCACAATGGGCCGCTCCCACGGGCCTAATATACATCAAGTGGGGCCTCATCATATGAGTTGGAAATATATCACAATGGGCCATGTCCCAAGGGCCTCGAATACATCACAATGGGCCTCGACAATCAGAATCGGCCTCAACAATCGGAATCGGCCTCGACAATCGGAATCGGCTTATACCATTGGCCTTAACAATCGGAATCGGCAAATCGGTCAAGTCAATCGGAATCGGCAATCAGCCACGACAATCAAAATCGGCAAATCGGTCACGACAATCAGAATCGATCGATAATCGGAATCGACAAATCGGTCACGTCAATCGGAAATCGGCAATCGATCATGATAATCGGCCTTAATAGCTAATCGACAATTGACCATGACAATCGGAATCAGTCAATAATCAGAATCGGTAAATCAGTCACGTCAATCGAAATCGGCAATCGATCATGACAAACGGCCTCGATCACTAATCGGAATTGGAAAATCGGTCACGACAATCGGAATCAATCGATAATCGAAATCAGCAAATCGGTCACGTCAAGCGAAAATCGACAATTGGTCATGATAATCGGCCTCGATCGTTAATCGTCAATTGGCCACGATAATCGGAATCGGTCAATAATCGGAATTGGCAAATCGATCACGTCAATCAGAATTGACAATCGATTATGATAAACGGCCTCGATCGCTAATCAAAATCAGCAAATCGGTTACGACAATCGGCACTGATACTCAGCATCGATAATCGACACTGATAATCAGGGTCGATAATCGGCACCAATAATCAGCATTGATAACCAGCACCGATAATCAGGGTCGATAATCGGCACCGATAATCAACATCAATAATTGACGTCGACCTTGATAATCGGGCACTGATAATCAGTAGATAAACAAAGCTAAGTCCATAGATGATCAGCCGATCAACTATAGTATAAAGATCGACACTCGGCCATGGTTATATCAAATCCAATAACATGGAGCCATCCATCTACGGTGAATGGGGTCCACTTATTTGGGTTAACCCACTAAGGGAATGATGAGAATGAGCCTAACAAGGACTAGCGGAAGGTCACAATGTGACATCCAACCATCATTGCCTATCAACGTGGACATCTAACCAACATTGCTCCCAAGGAGTGACCTATATAAGGAATCCATACACAATGTAACGGCCACACATACATCTCATTGGGCCTCGCTCATGGGCCTCGCATACATCGCACCGGGCTTCATATACATCAAATGGGCCGATTAAATGGGCCGAATCAAATGGGCCGCACCAATGGGCCAAATGTGTATCAAATCGGGTCCACCCTTATGTATTTTTGAGATCCGACCTAATCATAAGTTAACATAGAGGTAAATGAAGTGAAAACAATATCAGCTTAATTGGAAACTACCATGGCCCTTAGAAGTTTAAACAGTGGATGTCACTGTCCCCATTAAATTTTGATGGTGGGGTCTACTTGAACTTTAGATCTGACCCATTCTTTTGTTCATGCCACCAAAATAATATCTCAAATGGTTGAATGGTTTGGATATAACACATGCATCATGGTGGGTCCCATAGATAGACGACATGGATGGGATAGGTGGGACCCACGGAGCTTGCTGCCGTGTATAGCAGTGGGTCTATATGTCACAGGACAGCCATATAGCTGCAGCACGTGCAACTCTGTTGCTTAACAAAGGCAGGGGTGGGTTCCACGTAGGGCCCACCATAACTTTAGAAATGTAATATATTAATATTATATTATAAAGTAACATGCAACTCTGCTGCCTTTTAAGAGAAGCAGAGGTGGGTCCCACATAGGGCCCACCCTTATGTATATTTAATATATATATAATTATAAATATAGTTGCTGCTGTGCAGCTTTTTTTTTGTATTAAAAGGGGCAGAGGTGGGTCCCACGTAGGGCCCACCCTCACCACATATATATAATATTATATTATATCATAACATATATTATATTAATATAATATAATATATTAATATTATATTAACATAACCACCACGTCCAGGCCCTGGACGGCTTGGACGAACGCACGCACCAAGGTGGCCTCACACGTGGGCTGGGTCCCACCGTCCAAGGACGGTGGATGCCCACAGGCATCATAGTGTGACCCATCTAAACGGATGGACACCGCGGATGGGTCCCACGGACCCCGCGGTCAGGTTACCCTTCACTGTTAGCCACCGCCACTAGGTAATCAATGTCAATACCTCAACGTTGAAAGGAGGTATATCTTTCACTCCGCTACCACTGGAGCCAGGGATCTGGGTCCGACGTTGAAACAAAGTATCTTTTACTCAGCCTACCACTGGAGCTATGGATTCGGGTGTGGATGACGTGTCCAGGAGGGCCCCACACGGACGTGGGTCCCACCGTTCAGGAGCAGTGGATGGTTTCAATCAAACACATACATGATGGTGTGGCCCATCCAAAGGGTGGAGGACGTGGATGGGTCCTATGGACCCCATTGTCAGCACACTTTCACTGTTAGTACACCCACTGTCAGTCCACACCCTCCATCAGTTACGTCTAGCATCCCTGGATGGACGGTGTGAATGAACACCTCATCAAGGTGGGTCCAACATGGCCCACCTGTTTTGAATCAGCCTGATATTTGTGTTTGCTCATTATCCAGGGCCTGGATAAAATAGACGGACGACTTCGATTAAAAAGGGTAGGATCAAGGTGGGCCGCATCGTTTTGGATGACATGGGTAAAATACACACATCATAGTGGGCCATGATCATGGAAAGAGAGAGAGAGAAGAGAGGATGGACGAAAGAGAGAAAGAAAGATCAGAGATAACGGAGGGGCCCCGCCACTATGGGCCCCTCATGGATACAAGCATACATCAAAGTGGATCCCACTACATGTGGCCCTTTAATCACAAAATGCAAATGTGGGTCCAAGATCACCCATCGTCTTCTTCTTCTTGGTTCGTCGGAAAGGTAGTCGCCTAAGCTTCGATTTCAACGGAGGATGATGAAGTTTTGATAGTTGGGATGGGAGATAAGAGGGTAGGAAGTGGGCCACACTTGTTATTTTGGGAGGGCTTGGAGAGGCTTGAACGTATGAAATTTTTTGTGTTTGGGTTGCTTGGAAAAGAAGGGAGAAATAAGAGAGAGAGAGAGAGAGAGAGGGTTGTAAAGAGAGGAGAGAGAGATGGGTGGAGTGATAGATGTGGTGAGGATGGGTGTGTAAGAAACTTTTGACTTTAGGGTAGATGGTGTAAGAAAAGGTATGGGTGTGTAAGAAACTTTTGACTTTTGAGGTTGCTTGGGATGGGTGTGAGGTGATGTGTACTTAACATGTACTTTACCATTGATGAGATTGATTGATTGATGGATGTGACATTCGGTATAGATTCTCTTGGGTTTTGCAATGCGCGACGTTTTCCCTGAACTGAATGTGGGCCCACGTCTCCTGGCCTGGGAGTCGCCTCGGTATGCGAGATGCGGCGTTGGAACCTCGGCGACGGTGTTGTCGTAATGGTATAAGTCTAGGATTGAGTCAACTCAGGTTTGTATGACTCGGCTTAGGATCGTGCACAAATGTCGGATAAAGGTCAAATGTTGCCGAAATTCGACCGAGAGGATGACGAAAGTTGACGGAACAGTACGAACTAGGATACGGTCCTTACATTCTTGGTCCGATGAAATGCCAAACTCCTTGGCTTCGGCTTTGATGGAGGATGATGGAGATTGGATGGTTGGATTGGGTGGTAGGGAGGTGGGCCACACATGACTTCTCTCCTATGGACGTCCACCTTTCCCATGGTTGCTTGGAAGATGGATTTTTGAAAATGAGAGAGAGATTGAAAGAGAGAGAGAGAGAGAGTGATGTGGTGAGTGATGGGGTGAGTGATGGGTGGAGAGAGAGAGAGAGAGTTGACTTTGGGTTGCTTTTGGGTGATGTGACATGTACTTGATTGATTTGACATGTTGTAGAAATTCTCTTGAGATTTCACAAATGCACAGCATTTTCTCAAACTGAACGCCGGCTCACATCTCCTGGCCTGGGTATCGCCTCGGCGCGCGAGATGCGGCATCTGAACTGCGGTGACGGCATGGTCGTTAGAGTACAAGTTTTGAGTCGAGTCGACTCCAATATGCAGGACTCGGCTTAGGATTGTGCGCAAACATTGGATACAAGTCGAGGGTTGCCAAAATTTGACCGGGAGGACCGCGGGAGCCTATGGAACGGTACGGACTAAGATACGGGTCTCACAGAGTAGATTACATTGAATGCCTCAATGGGCCACACAACCACCTTATGTGTGCACCAGCGGTGCACTAGTCATTCGGGTGTTGACCCGATAAAATCCAAAAATTGAGAGATTTCCTCTCCTTTATTCCCTCCGAACTTAGTTCGAATGGATGTCGTCCGTTTACGTCGACTGTGGGCCACCATCAGCGCCCATCAACACGATCCAAGCTGTTCATCTAATCCAGGAGGTGGGCCCGACCAAATCCATGCCGTCCGTACACGTTTATGCATCAATGCATGTGTACAAACGCGGGCCTGAGTATAGGTAGGTGTGGCAGTTTCTGAAAATGGAAACCTGTTGTGTTGTAATGTTGGCAATCCGTGTGCCTCTTTTCCCTCTGATCTTAGCCGTCCATCCAACGAGATCTCAGCCACCTAAATCGCTAGTTTAGGGCTCCCTCAATACCAGAGAAAGAAATCATGGCCAGTTTCGGCCCTACCCACCATTTTGAAGGTGGTTTTACCAGATCAAATCTGGGACACTCGTTGTCAATCCAACGACCCAGGAGAGGTAGGTTTTTCAATGATGAAGAGAAAATGATTCTTTTCCATCCCTTGCAAAGAAACCCAAAAACTAGCTGCCACCTTTTTCATCTGAACCCATCGACCAAACAATGCCCAAGCTCCATTCCTCCCACCCTCCAAGATTCCCTGGGTCTATCCAAACCTCCCACAACAATCGAATCAGAAGAAGATGCAATGGTGGTGAATCTGTCATTGCCACCACTCCATCTTCCTCGACGAAACCGAACACAGCTGCAGTCCCTTACTGGTCGTTTTTGGGTATGCCTGGGATGAAAGAAATAGAGGAGGAGCATGGAAAAAGAAAGAGGAGCTAGAGAGAAGTGAAGGCTGCATCCGAGTCCTGCACTCGCACCACCTGCAATTAATGTGAGAGTCGGGTCAACTCACTGGCTCGACTCGTCGATTCTTTAGCATAGTTGAGTCTCTGGCGTGGTCTAAGGAGGGTTTCTAGACACCCTAGTAGCCTCCCAAATGAAAGTGGAGGGAAAAAGGAGAAGATAGAAGAAGAAGAAGATAGGGCAGGGAGAGAGAGTGAGTCCAAGTGGTGCGGCTACACCAAGTTGCTACACCAACTTGACTCACTTGGGTCATGGGCTGTTGTCTGGTCAACTAGACTCGACACATCCAATCTAAGATGTGTTTGGGTCACTAGCTGGGTGGTTGGACGAGTAAAGAAGTAAGAAGGGAGAGAGAGATAGAGAGGGCGCTGAATCATTGGTTGTTGACAAGTCAACTCGGTTGAAACCCACCGAGTCCAACTGGGTTAAGCTGGGCTCGGTTCTAGTCTAGGTATGGATTTCTAGCAAAAGTGGAAAGGAAGAAAGAAAGAAGAGAAGAAGTAGAAGAGAAGAGTGGGGCGTTGTCCTCTTTACAAAACTCACGTCGAATCGACCCGTTGGCTTAGTCGAGTCGCTGACTCAGTTGGAACTCGGCAAGCTAGGTTCAATGATAGTTCAATCTAGGAAGAGGAGAAAGATAATGAAAGAAGAAAGGAAGGAAAGAAAGGAAGGAGTAGAGGAAGAGATGAAGTCGTTGAGTCGACTCGGTTGAATCGGGTCGTTGTCTTTACTCCCTCTCTCGAGTTAACTACTAGACATTGAGTTGGACCGCATCCAACCTTAGCTGAGGTATAAACTCTCTACCCTCTGGTGGGTAATTTAAATTTGATTATTTAATTAGATATTGTACCTACGAAGCTTGCCTTTCTCAAAACCCTAACCTTAGTTTATAGTGTAGGTTGAAGTTCATTAGAGAACATAAGTAAGATCCTAACGTTGATCCTAACCATAGATAGTTTATAAAACATTGATCTAACCATACAACTTACCAATTCATGGTAGGATTCAAATATAAGGGTGACAAACTTCCTAGTAACATTGGGCGCAATTCGACTCTTAAGGTGATGATTTCTTCCCCTTGAGCTTTCCATTTTCCTATTAGTTTAAGTGATAGTTTCTATTTTAAATTTCAGTTGATAATTGATATCTCTATTACTTGTGTTAGTTGTTGGATTTGACTTCTAACTTATATTCTCAATATTTATCTTGTATAAACATATGTATGTTGTACTTATATACCTTCTCATGCCTGTGGATTACTTGTAGATTTCTTATGGAACTTAAACTAGTACATCAATCAGTGGAAAACCCCACTTAAAAATGTACACCCATACTTGGAATGTAACTTGACCGATTGTGACTATAATGGGCCCCCAACCTAGTAGTCATTTTACCTAAGTTGTTGTGGACTTACCATCTTACGGATCCTTGTACCCTTTGTGGCTTTAATGTGATATCTGCCCTTTGTGCATTTGATGTGATATCTGCCGTTTGTGCATTTGATGCGATAATTACCATTTTATGGCTTTGATGTGATATCTGGCCTTTGCACATTTGATGTGATATCTGCCCTTGACACATTTGATGTGATATCTGCCCTTTTTCCTTATGTGGCTTTCATTTGCCCTAAGTGGCTTGATGGATTTTTTTTTTTTGTATATTTATGTGATGGTAAGATCCACTTGTGGCACTATGATTGGCCACTAGTTGAGGGGGTTACCATTGACTATCCTAATGTTGGAGTCTCATAAGCTGAGGATGGTGGAATGGGACACTATGCCCGATCTGTCAACCTACACTAGGTGACGAGCCCCCTGTAGTGACCTTTGAGCTTTCTTAAATTGGCTGGTTGTAATCGGAATAATAATGGATGAGTTAATCATGCATTCATAGCATACTGGCGAAGACAGGTGGCTAATTCTGGATGTTGTAGCATGTGCCCTTAGGCTTAGTGGGGTATCGTTTCGCAAGCTCCCAGACCATCGACTATCGACTTATGTACGTGATGTACGATGGCTTGGTCATTATGTTGTACTTGATGTACACATGTGATGTGCTGCACTGATGACCGGTCTTATGTATGGGTGGCGAGCCCAAATCCGACAGGATGAGCATCCCCACGTTAAGGTGCATTCACGCATCCATGCATTTAAATAAGACTGCATCATGTATTGTTTTGGATACTTTATTCTTTAAAATTATGCTTGATTAATGCGGCGATGTGTAATCTTGAGGGAAATTCACACTGAGCTGGCCACTCATTCATCAAATATATAACCATACAGGTAGTACATGTGGCTTAAATAATATGCATGTTCAAACTTGATGAGGAGCAGAGTACAAGTGTAAGGAATGCATGACTATATCTGCCAACAGAAGCTGCGCGATCTTGCGGCTAAAATTTATATGCATTTTATTATTTCTCATGTGTAAATTACGTAATTCCTATTGTTATGGGAAGATCCGAGCCCCTTGTAATCCCAAGGCCGGGTGTCATGCAGGTCCGATCGGACGGGTGACTACCAGCTCGGCTCGGATTACAGAAGAAGATATGGTCCAACGAAGGTCCATAATCACTCTGATCAAGACCTTTCGTTAGAAAGATGGAGCCGAGTTCAGATTCCGAGGCGGGCGCTCCTCGAGCCGAACTTAGAAACTACCATAAGTGAACGTGGCTGGTTACTTCGCTCACAGATACGCACGATGTGCATGATATGCTACATTATCCTGTGATTACGTGCAGTATCTCCATGATCCAAAAATCTCCTTGATTGAGTGAATCGTGCCGTGATTAATGGATCCAGACCATCCTACAATCAGGTATAAATACATGAAGACCCCATTGTTACAGGTACGAAATATCTCGCACTCTCCCTCTACAATTCAACTTAGACCCCGATTCACTTGACCTGACTTAGGCATCAGAGGTCCCCTGGCTTAGCCAGGGTCTCCTTTACTCACCCTTTGTGCAGCGCCAGGGTCCATTCGAGGAGCATCACACGGAGTGGATGGTGGTCCAAATTTTGTCATCAACATTTTTGGCGTCGTCTGTGGGAATCTGGTACAAAAAGTCAGGTTCCTATTCTCGAGTATAATGGCTAGAGGAAAGAAGAAAGCAGTAGCTGCGGAACTAGATCCAAATGAGAAAACTCTCTCCTCCTCGCTACTTCACGTCGAATCAGCCCTAGGGCCCTCCCAGCGTTCTCGCAATCGGGCGAGTAAATATCACACAATGTAGAACGAGATACAAGTCCTACGTGATGAGGTGAACAGGATGAAGCAACAACAGGAGCCGCGACTAGGAAAATCCTGTGCCTGAACCAGTAGGGCCGGTCGTGGAAGCCCACTCCACGCCGAGGGGTGTGAGAGTCGAGGCTCCTCAACACCCCCAGATGCCGCTCTCGGGTCAGATTCCTCCTCCGACCCAACTCCGAGCCTAGGCTCGGAACATGGTCACATGAGCTCCAACCAATGATTCGGTCACCTCAGCCCTGACACCGATGGATCTCCGCCATCGGCTAGAATGGAGGAGATGGAGGAGAACTCCAGAAATTGGAAACAACCAGGAAACCGTAGCAGAAAATCAGGACCCATGGGAAAAATGGTTCACAGAGCTCAACGACAAATTCTTAGAACTGGAAAAGAAACAACAGCCGACGTCAGTTCCCGCTACCGTTCAGGCGATGACGGAAGAGACCGAGCCTCCCTTAATCTCTGAGATCATGAATGAGGTGATGCTACAAAGGTTCAGGATACCTCCCGTCATCTAATATTCAGGATCTGAAGACCCATCCGAACACGTGGAAGTCTATCACTCATGGATGCAGATACAGACAGCGACAAATGCTATGATGTGCCGAGGCTTCTCAATCACGCTCACGGGTTCCTCTCGGAGTTGGTACCGACAGCTCAAACTAAATTCCATTAGCTCATTCATAGAGTTGAGCCGACTATTCCTTACCCAGTTCATAAGTGTTAAGAGAAGTCGCAAGCCCAACACACACCTGCTCGATATCAAGGAAGAGCCGAAGGAGTCGTTGAAAGACTACATCGCTCGCTTCAACGAGGAAGCGTTATTGGTAGAAGACTACGATGATAAAATGACGCTCGCTACCATGTTCAATGGCCTAAAAGAAAGGAAATTTACTTTCTCCATTGGAAAGAACCCGCCGAAAACGCAGGCCGAACTTATTGCCAGAGCTCAGAAGTATACCAACGTAGAGGAATTCTCCAATGCTCGTAAAAGTGTCCAAGTGACAGAGTCGAATGGTAAGGGGAAGAGGCCTAGGAACAAGGAACCTCAGCCATCCAACAAAGGGACCGATGATCGTGAGGGAAAATTTTGCTCCTACACCACCCTTAACACGTCTGCCGAGCAGATTCTATTGGACATCCGAGGAGAGAAGCTGCTGAATTGACATGTTTGCATGAGAACTGATCCAGATCATCGAGACAAGCGCAAGTATTGCCGCTTCCACCGAGACCACGAACACAACACGGCTGACTGCGTAGATCTCAGAGATGAGATCAAGGCCCTTATTCGGAAGGGACACCTGCGTCGATACACCGAGGAAGGGAAAGCCACTCGAAAAGAAGAAAGAGAGCGAAAACAACCGAATAATGCCATAGAAGAGCCCACCAAAATCCGCACCATCTTCGAGGGCTCGTCCGGTGGAGGAGATTCAAACAGGGCACGGAAAGCTCATTCCCAGAAGTCTAAACTGGACCATTACGTCCATTTAACCAAGCACCCTAGCAAGGAAATTCGGGTCAGCCCATGCACTCTGACATTCATAGAAGAAGACAGACACGGAATCCAGCACCCGCACGATGATGCTCTAGTAGTTACAATGACCATAGCGAACCGAAAGGTATACCCCATCTTGGTCGACACTGGGAGCTCGACTGACGTGATCTATTCCGAGGCCTTTGAAAGAATAGGGATTTCGAGGTCTCATCTCAAACCTATGAAGACCCCCCTGCATGGCTTTGCCTGGGAAAGAGTAATCTCTGAGGGAGCCATCTCCCTCCCTGTGACTGCGGGAGAAGGATAATATCAAGTTACACTTATGGTGGACTTCCTAATTGTCAATGTACCATCAGTACATAACATCATCCTAGGTAGACCTTCCCTCAACACAATAAGAGCAGTCATCTCCACTTATCACCTCATGATGAAATTCCCTTCCAAGGGTGGGATAGGCTACCTCCGAGGCGATCAGCGAGAAGCTAGGAGATGTTATGCAATGACAGTAAATAAGGGGTCAGTTAAGCAGGCACTCACCATCAACGTCCTAGACCCCAGAGGGCCTGTGAAAGGCTCATCCGTGGAAGACCTGGAGAAGGTACCGCTCGATGAGGTTCATCCGAGCAGGACCGTTCAGCTCGGGACATCATTGAATCCTGAGCAATGACTCGAAATTTTAACATTTATGCGGCAACATAAAGATGTCTTTGCATGGTCCCACCAAGATATGCTCGGAATTTCTCTGGAAGTCATGGTCCACAGACTGAATGTGGATCCAGATCACAAACCTGTCAAGAAGAAGAGAAGGTCGTTCGATGCCGAGTGATAAGAAGCAATAGCCGACGAGGTTTCCATTCTACTCAACGTTGGATTTATAGAAGAAGTACATTATCACGATTGAATCACAAATGTGGTTCTTGTGAAGAAAGCCAATGGGAAGTCGCGGGTCTGTGTAGATTACTCAGATTTAAACAAATCTTGTCTGAAAGATAGTTTCCCATTGCCTTGGATCGATCAGCTGGTGGACAGCACAGCGGGGCATGAATTGCTTTTTTTTCCTGGATGCATACTCCAGATATAATCAAATCGCGATGCACCCCCCAGACAGGCAGAAGACTACCTTTGTCACAAACAAGAGACTCCACTGTTATCGGGTCATGCCATTTGGCCTGAAAAACACTGGGGCCACATATAAAAGGCTAGTGAATCAGATGTTCTCTAAACTGATCGGACGTACCATGGAAGTGTATATCGACGATACGCTAGTAAAAAGTATCAAAACATCTGATCATCTGACAGATCTTAGAGAAACATTCACCATCCTCCGAGAATACCAGATGAAGCTGAACCCGACGAAGTGTGCTTTCGGAGTCGGTTCGGGGAAATTCGATTTTCAAGTCAGTCAGAGAGGTATCGAGGCGAACCTTGACAAAATCAAGGCACTCCTTGATTTGAGTTCGCCTCGGACCATTAAGGAAATACAATGCCTTACAGGGCGAGTCGTGGCGCTCGGACGTTTCATATCCAGAGCAATGGACAAATGTCTCCCCTTCTTCCAACAGTTGCAGGGTCATAAGAAGGTAGAATGGACGTCGGAGTGCGAGCAAGCTTTTCAACAACTGAGCAGTACCTGGGCTCGCCCTCTGCTGTCCAAACCTGAAGAAGGTGAGCCTCTGTTCCTCTACTTCGCAGTCTAAGCCTCGGCCGTCAGTTCGGCCCTAATCAGGGAGGTCGGGGGCAAACAACACCCCATTTTTTTACGTGAGCAAGGCTATGGTATCGGCAGAGACAAGATACTCGCCCTTGGAGAGGCTAGCGCTCGGCCTCATTGTTTTAGCTCGGAGGTTACGCCCATACTTCCAAGCACATTCTGTGATTGTGTTAACCGACTCCTCTCTTAGAAAAGTTCTTCAAAGGCCCGAGGTGTCGGGTCGCATGACCAAGTGGACTATCGAACTTGGTGAGTTCGACATCCAGTTTTGTCCGAAAATGGTAATCAAAGGCCAAGCCAGTGCCGACTTCATTGCAGAATTCACTACTTCGAGCGTAGGAGAGGTCAGTACTGAAGTTGAAACAAGTCCGACTGATCTCCCAGGTGACAAAGAAGCTGTGTCGGACCCGAGATGGATCCTCTTTATGGATGGGTCATCCAATATCAAGGGGATCGGGGCTGGGATCATCATGATCGCACCAGATTCCACGACCATTCAATATGCAATCAGACTCGGGTTCAAAGCCTCAAACAATGAGGCGGAATATGAAGCTTTACTGGCCGGACTTAGATTGACGACAAGTCTGGGTGTCCAATCTCTTAAGGTCCGGTGCGATTCTGAACTGGTAGTAAATCACATCTCTACCGAGTACGTGGCTAATGAAACAAGGATGATCGCTTATCTTGATGAGGCGAGGAAACTGATCAAAAGATTTTGAAATTGCACTATCCATTAAATCCCAAGAGTGAAAAATTCATGGGCTGACGCCCTAGCGCGACTCGCCAAGATCCGGCGAGTCATCCCCATTGAATTCATAGAGCATCCAAGCATCGACAAGTCGGAAGAGAGGGAAGTTAATCCGGTCCATGCCAGTCCAAGTTGGATGGACCCAATCTTTAACTACCTCACGTCCGACAAGATCCCCACAGATAGGCTAGAAGCCAGGCGACTGAGGGTCCCAGTAGCTAGATATACCATTTTAGACAGCCTCCTATACAAGAAAGGACATTCCCAGCCCTACCTTAGGTGTCTTCGACCCGACGAGGCAGAATATGTCATACGGGAAACCATTCCGGCAGTCAAGCCCTAACCCTAAAGATACTCCAACAAGGATATTTTTGGCCAACTATCAGGGAGGACTCCAAGGACTACGTTCGGAAATGTGATAAATGCTAGCATTTTGCGGCCGTGCCGAGACAACCCGCGAAAGAAATGATTCCTATGAGCGGCCCTTGACATTCGCTCAGTGGGGAATCAACATCATTGGCCCTCTACCTATAGGAAAAGGGCAAATCAACTTCCCTATCGTCGCTGTCGACTACTTACCAAGTGGGCCGAGGCCGAGCCGGTTGCCAAGATCACAGAACAGAAGGTGGTCGACTTTGTTTGGAAAAACACCATTTATCGGTTCGGGATTCCACGCACCATCATGTTAGACAATGGTCGGCAGTTCGACAACGACAAATTCCGAAGCATGTGTCAGGGACTTGGTATCACGAAAGCATACTCCTCTCCTCGACATCCCCAGTCCAATGGATAGGTAGAGGCAATCAATAAAGTCTTCAAGCACCATCTTAAGACGAAGTTGGAAAAGGCGAAAGGTAGCTGGGCCGAGGAACTTCCGTTCATCCTCTGGGCTTATAAGACCACAACTCAGTCCTCAACAAGAGAAACTCCATTCTCACTCTCCTATGGTTCGGAAGCGATGGTGACAGTCGAAATCGGTCTCCCCACTGCTCGAGTCAAGAACTACCAAGAAAACCAGAACTCCAAGTAAATTGCAGCTAACCTGGATTTGCTCGAAGAAGTTAGAGATGTCTCGAGGCTACGAGCCGCTACTCGGCATCAACAAGTTACGCGATTTTATAATTCAAAGGTTAAGACTAGGCAGTTCTGACCAGGAGACTTAGTCCTTCACCGGGTATTCCAGAATACCGCTGAGCCGAGAGTTGGGACACTCTGGCCTAATTAGGAAGGGCTGTATCAGGTCGTCCGCTTGACTAAACTGGGCTCCTACCACTTGGAAGACCTCGAGAGTCGTCATCTCCCCCACCCCTAGAATACCGAGCATCTGAAAGTTTATCACCAGTGACGGAATAACCTTTAAGGCTCTCAATATATGTATGCCCCTGGGCGACAGGCCTTTAAGGCCCTCAACAAGATGTACACCTCTGAGCGACAAGCCTTCAAGGCTCTTAATAAAATTCACCTCTTCACATTTACACGAACAAATTATCTACTAAGCAAAAGTTGCCTCTCACATGCAGGCCCGGACTCAATGAACTAATCCCTTAAAGAAGGGGTTAGTACATTATCCCACAAAAATTCTACATGGCATCCCCTCTAAGTCATAGGTAAAGCCAAAAAACTGACTTGACTCTCCCAACATAAGAGTCGGCTCACGGACTAACAGGTGAAGCGGAAGGTTCTCACCAATTGTGGGACGGGTCGACCCTTTAGGGGTCTGGACTCAACATACAGGCTATAAAGGCCTCAAATTTTACAAGGCAGCATTGAAAGAAGCTAACCCACTAAAGGGTCGGCACGGCCACGCCTTAGCAAAAATCGGCGCAACCAACAATTGACAATCAACAAGCGACAACCAACATCCAAAAATTAATTACAGATTAACATATGAAAAATCATCATTCATAAACCTTCACCAGAAGGTCAAAGAGTAATCAGAAAGAAGAAGTTTTGACTATTTCTAGAAAAGGAGAAAAAATAATCTAAGCTACGCAGACGGAGGAGGAGCTTGGACGTCGGTGGCCTGATCGGGGCAAATTTCGTCAGCAGGTATCTCTCCAGCTTCTTCGCACAACAAGGAGTCAAGGTTAAGGTCCGGGTACATGCTCTGGACCACCTCGAAACAATCACCATAGCAGTGGTCGTAAAACTTGGCGGCCTCAGCGTCCCTCTCCTTTGAAGTTTTGAAGGCTTCTATAGCTGCGGCCACTGCCTAGGTCAGAGAAGCTTTGTCCTCAGCCCGTTGAGTCTCCCTCGCCTGAGCGACAACTCGGGTCTGATCTTCTACCGCCTCGACCTTAGTTCGATCAAGGGCCTGACCTAGTCAAGCGTTCTCCTGAGCCAGCGAGTCCGCATGAGCCCTAGCTTGAGTCAGCTCGGGGTCGCAGCGTCGCATTGAGCTTTAAAGTCCTCTATGACCCCTTGTAGTCGCAGCTCCCTAGCTTTGAGGTCAGTCACGACCTCCTGTAGTTGAAGCTCCCTGGCCTTCCCATCTTCGACCTGCCGACGCAACTCACCCTGCTCCAGTTAGAAGAGAGTCGCCTCGTCCCGCAAGACTCCCACCTTAGCTCTGAGTGCCTCCACTTCAACATCTATTTTTCGACGCTCTTGCACTCTCTCCCAGGCTACGGGGATCCTCGAAACAGACTAAATAAAAGCAAAGACATGGAAATAAGAAGGTGCATACAAAAAAATGGAGGTTAAGAAATACGAGGAGACAGGGAATACCTTGTAAAAGACCGCTGCCAGATCATTCAGGAAGGAGTCATCTAACTTAGAAAGCAGATTGGGGATCTCTTCTTCCGGAGCATGTTTGACCGCCCAGTGAGCCAAACAAGACATATGGAAGCCCGACTCGTACCTTGCTCCTCTCATCCCCACATGCGCCGAGCCTCCCTCCTCTGCGGCCCCAGTCCTGCTACCGGCCGATGCTTGGGCCTCGGACCTGAGGGCATTTCCTACCTCAAGAGGGGATATTATCGCATCGGCCATCCGAATGGCATCCTCCCTCTCGGAGGATGAAGGAATTACTATGCAGGGGGCCACGACTACAAGACGAGCCTCCTCGGTGGGGGGAATGGTGGTGGGCGGAAGGGAAGGAGTTACGGTCGCTGGAGAAGGAGTTATGGTTGCCAGAGTCGGAACGATGATAGCTGGAATTGAAACAATGATTGTTGGGACCCCGACTTTAGTGGGCCCCACAATCGCAGTTGTGGCGATGGAAGCCACAACTGAAGCTACAACGACAAAAACTGGAGCTGAGGGGCCCTCTTCGCGAGGAGTTGCTTGCCTCCTCCAAACGGTGGTCTTCATCTGGGGCTCAGCCCTCAACAATTCCTCTGTCGTCGAGGTAACCTTCCTCCTTCGAGAACCTGACGCCTCGGCCATGCCTGCGTAAAAAAAAAAAAAACAAATTAGCAATGAAATGGATAAGTCTGATTCTTCTAGAAGGAATGGAAGGAAAACTTACCGAAAGATGTCAAGAGAGGCGGTTGCAAAGCCCAAACCAATGAAGGTTGGCAGCTATGATCAGGTCTGACCAGGAGCAGAGCTCTCCCGATTGCGCCTTAACCTTGGCTATGCAGTTCTTCTGAGCCGAGTCGAGGAGAGGTGTGCCCCTTGCAAAATCTACAAAGAAAAGTTCAGCTCAGTCTGACTTAGGCAACAAAAAAGGATGTCAAAAAAAAGGAAATTGTCAGTCCAACCTGGCTTTAAAAATTGGGTAGGAATCCGAGTCGTCAGAGTCCTGACTTCTGCCGCCGGTGCCTCCCATTCGCTCGCAGCCCACAACCATTTATTCTTCCAGTCCTTGTTAGAGGACGGAAGATTCATTACCAGCCCCGACCATTTACTGCTACGAGTCGCGAAGTAATACTATGGTTCTTAACTATCATGCTTGACTAGGTATAGGCTCATCAGTTCCACAGGGGTCAGCTCTGATTTCCCGACTTGATGTCAGATAATGTAGAAAGATATTAAAACCCTCCAGACATTGGGGGTGAATTGCCCGGGAGCTAGTCCGAGGTGGGTTGTAATGGCTCGGACGAAGGGATGCAGAGGAAGTCGAAGCCCCCACTGCAGTGCACAGAGAAAAATGGCCACTTCTCCCTTAACAGGCGCACCAGCAGTGTCAAGGGGCTTGGGGGCCCTTATCCGTACGGAGTCCGGGATCTGATACTCCCAGTGGATCCATACCATTTGAGACTCCGACAACACAGAGCCTCCCGAGACTACCTCTGAGGCCCGCCCACTCGCGGGCATCTCAGTAACCTCGGCAGCCACTGTCCAAGAGGCTCGAGCAGTCTTCTTTCTGTCAGCCCTACGAGTTCGGGCCCCCGTCTCCTTCTTCTTTAAGGGCGGAGGGAATAAGAGCACAACTTCATAAGGGCCTTCAGAGGCCCCTCTCCCATTACCAGAGCTCCCTGACTCGGAGTCGTCATCATAATCCCGAACAGTCTCCAGGTCGGACGACATCTTAAGAAGAAAGAATGCAAAGAGACGCAAGGGGACTCACCAGATGATCACCAAAAATCGCTCCTGCTAAAAGTATCCTGCCAATCAGAATCGCCTAACGGAAAACCCTAATTGGCCGGAATCGCATACGCCGAAAATCGCCTCCTCCGGTACCAACTCAAACACAAAGCGCAGAAGTGAACCGAAACCTTCAAAGAAGGGTTTATATAGATCTCACCAGATCCCCGCATTAATGACCAGCTATGATGGCTGCAGCTGAATCATCGTGAGCCGACCTGGGAACGACGTAGCTACATACCATTGGTTCAGACTTTGTCGGGCGGTACGCCTCTGACATCGAGCGATGTGCTTCGAATAAACAAAACGACGCCCGATTAAGGAAGGGTTCCATCCAGCGCACTACTCCAGGTATATGTGGCAACGGATCATAAGCGGACGGTAATTCAAAATCTTAACCGCCGCCACGCGTCTACCAAGCGTGGACCTATAGGCGAAAAACCCTAAGAGCGTAAAGTTTCAAAATGTAATAACCCTGGCATGCGCGGAAGAGTCAACGGATGAGGCGTTTGATCTTTTGTATGTCTACTCTCCAAGTCCTTAGTAGACCTCGAAGAGTAGGGGGCTTCTGTTATGGGAAGATCCGACCCCCTTGTAATCCCAAGGCCGGGTGTCATGCTAGTCTGATCGGACGGGTGACTACCAGCTCGGCTCGGATTACAGAAGAAGATATGGTTCGACGAAGGTCCATAATCACTTTGATCAAGACCTTTTGTTAGAAAGACCGAGCCGAGTTCAGATTCTAAGGCGGGCGCTCCTCGAACCGAACTTAGAACGTGGCCGGTTACTTCGCTGGCAGATACGCATGATGTGCATGATATGTTAGATGATCCTGGGATTACATGCAGTATCTCCATGATCCAAAAATCTCCCTGATTGAGTGAATCGTGCCATGATTAATGGACCCGGACCATCCTACAGTCAAGTTAAATACATGAGGACCCCATTGCTACAGGTACGGAATATCTTGCACTCTCCCTCTACAATTCAACTTAGACCTCGATTCCCTTGCCTTGACTTAGGCATCGGAGGGTCCCCCGGCTTAGCTAAGGTCTCCTTTGCTCACCCTTTGTGCAGGGCCAGGGTCCATTCGAGGAGCATCGTACAGAGTGGAGGGTGGTCCAGATTTTGTCATCAACACATATATTCGTTAATATGGAGACATTGGTTTGTATAAGTCATTATGGGCCGCCGCTCGTATGTTGTAAATGTAAATAAAATTTTCCTTTATATTCAACTTGTCCATCTTTCTCTAAACTGCCAACTCTGAAAGAAAAATAAAAAAAACTTGAATTTGACTATCTTTAAAGGTTAACACTCGGGTTTTTGTAGAACGAGTCATATACTCGGGTTCTGAAAACCCAGGGTGTTACAGTACCACTCATGTTTTAGCAAATATATGGGACAACTTGTCTTGAACTTTGACTTGATCTTGTCTTGAAATCGAGCGACGACTACTTGAGAAGATATGTCGATCTTGAGCTGATCATAAGGCATGTAGAGTAGTTGATATTTTGTTATGATTCCAAACTTCCGATCTAACTTAAAGCACTTTTGTCTTATGAAATTTGACAATCCATGTGTGCTAAACATAAAAACACTTACAGTCCCAAAAAAGAAGCAAAAAATAAAGTAGATACAAATCTCAAGTGGACCACACCAAAGGAAATAGTGGTCATTGAATGACCACAATTAAAAACTTCCTAGGGTTGACCATAATGTTTATTGACCATCCAAACCATTGATTAAGTCCAGCCTTATCCAAAAATTTTGTAGCCAACAAAGGTTTTTAATGGTCAATAATCACTTGTGGTCCACCTGAAATTTATATCCACTTGAATTTTGAGACCATGCCCTAAAATAAGCTACCAAATTGATGGTAGGCGTAGATGTGCATTGAATATCTCTATGTGGGCCCTATGGTTAGGGTTACACCCATATCACTGGTTTGGGGTCACATCCAAGTCGCTCTCCTTGATTTTTTACGGGCCTCTTATGATGTATATGCGAGAACCATTTGATGTGTAATCTAACATTAAGCATAGAGCAAAAAAACAAGGCTGACTTGTAATTAAGGTGAGGCACACATGAAAAGAGTTGGGAGAGATGTCTGCTCACAACCCCAAGTGTAGGGTCGCGATGTAGTAATAATCTCGGTAAGACCGATTTTGAATCCACAGGGAGTAATCTCGTGCATATTCTAAAAGTAACTAGAAGTAGAACTAGAAGAAGTAAATCTAAACCTAAATAATTAGAAAGAGTAATTGTGAATGATCTAATTGAAACTTGTGAATTTAAAGGTGGGAACTAGGGTGCTAAGGATCTATTGTAGCTCTTAGGATGCTACCTTACTTGATTCAAGAGATCCAATTGGAATCAGAGTCCTATCTTATCCAATTGGAAAGAGAGATGGTCAAATCTCTCAACTTCTCATTGATTTAGTCTCAATGGAAGAGAATTGTGGAGATTGTAAGGGATTCCATCACCCAACCATGCCCTGAAGACTATGGCAAAAAATAAGATTTACCGATCCATCAATCTCAAATAAGAAAAGAAGATACTCAAAGCTATCGCAACGTCTACTGCAATTTGAGTCACAATAAACCATTGAAAACTGAAAGTATTCCTTAAAATCAACTAGAAATCAATGAAGTTCAACATAAACATGAATCGAAACAAGATAAACATCTCAATGACGCTACAAGCTTCACCTCTTAGCCCTAGATAAGAGATTTAGCCAATCATAGACATGATTGAACTAAGACTCTTAAACAAAGCATAAAAACAACTAAGGAAGAAGAATAAAGTCTCTTAGTGGCGGCTCTCCACCCTTTGGCTCTATGCCTTAAACCCTAGATGATGCCTAAGAACATCTTAGGGACTCCTATTTATACTTGTGAAGCTCCAATTTACGCACCGACTTGGAATTTCTGCAAATCGACTTGAATTATGCAATCTGCAGCTTTTTTGCATTACGCTTCGGTCAACCTAAAGTTAAATTTGAAGTTGAGTCCAAATTTGGAAAGGATTCTATTTCAACAGTTGCCCAATTTCGGTCGGTCAGACCGAGTTAATCTTCGGTTGAGCCGAATTAACTTCTTTCATCATTGGAGCTTTTTGTGCACTTTCAGTCACACTGAACCCTCCCTTTGGTCGGACTGAACTGGTTTTTGGTTGGACCAAATTGTCCTTCGGTTGAACCGAATTAGCTTCTAAATTTCAACATTTGTCGCAGGACTATTTTGTCCAAGTTTGGTCGGACCGAACCTGTCTATTTTCTGCTACAGATTCTGCGATCTTTCGAGTCCTTTCTTTTGCTTTTATACTTAGTTTCCTTGGATCTTTGGCATGTGAATTCTTCATTATTGGTCTTCTAAGATCTAACATTTGGCTTGGTGATTCTTGAGCATTAAATCCATGCCTTTAGCATTCTTTTTAATCTAAGCTCTCAGATTCACCTTGCAATACAAACATGTATAAAATATACCATTAAGCCTTATCATGTTCATAAAACCAAGATATAAATACGGGAGAATATGCAATATTTAACACTCAACACACTCCCCAACGGCATTTTGCTAGTCCCGAACAAAACATGCATGAAGTGAATCTCAATTCTCAATGTTCAAACCTTTTTCAGAAAATAGTCCTTTGTGCAATTGAGTATGAATGAGCAAAATTATGAAAAGGGAGTGGTGCTTTGAAAACCTAGAGCCAAATCATATAAGCAGTCAATCAAATAGGTCTTTTATTAATTTCTTTTAGAGCATAAGTTCCTATATCATTTTTTTCAAAGTGCTCAGTGAAAATCAATTTACTTCCCATGATAATACTATCATTTCATAATGTTATCCATGTTCATCATATCAAGAATAGTTACAAACTCAAGTGTTGATTATGAACTCATCCCCTTCTCCTTCTTTTTTCAATTTTTGATTTTATATCGACGGTCGCTTTTTTGATTATTCGTTCTTTTAGATTCTTTTCAGAATTTTTCATTTTTTTTCAAACCTTTTCCCGTCTTTTCATCATCCATGACGTTTTTATCGATGTCACTATTTTTTAACTAGTTCTTTTCATCTTTTAAGGTGGATAAATTTCGCGAGACTGAATTCTCAACATCTATCAATGATTTACATACTAATAATAAAAAATTCTAGCATAACTCACAGAAAATGAATTGAATATGCTTTGCGATTTAGATCGATCATGATATTCAAAACTTCCTCTTAATTGTTTGAGTGCCCAAACTTAGGTGATAGTATACTCAGTTGATCAAACTCTAACAATTCAAAGTTCAATCTCAATCTTATCATACTCAAAACATTCTTAAGTGCACAAACAATCACCTTCCAAATGGGTTTTTGATTTGAGAAATTGAAAATTTTAAAATTCTTGCTTAAAGATTACAAAAATACTAATTAGTTTACCTAATCCACACCCCCAACCTGAAATCTACATTGTCCTCAATGTAAAAGATATAAGCATGTAATGCAAAAGAGGCAACAAAAAGAAAGGAGAAGTGATGGAAAGATAGTACCTGAAGAAGGAAAGTTTATGTTGTTTCCAAAGGTCTCAATGTGAAGATGGGTTAGTACAAAGACTAAATAATGGAAAACAAACTATCTTAGTCCTAAATTTTATGAAAGCAATAAACCTAACTACACCTCCATTAGGCTAGGAGGTTAATCCTGGTAAACAGGATCAATCAAAGGTATGGACATGTCCTCTGAATCAAATTTCTCAACAAATGGCTTTAAACGATGTTCATTCACTTTGAAAACATTACCATTGGTTGGATTTTGAATCTCCACGACCCCATGAGGATAAACATTAGTGACGGTGAAAGGGTTGGTCCAATGAGATCGAAGTTTACCCTGAAAAATGTGTAACCGAGAATTGTATAAAAGGACTTTTTAACCAGTTAGGAATGATTCCCGAAGGATGTTCCTGTTATGGAACACCTTCATCCTATTCTTATAAATTCTCGAGTTCTCGTATGCATCATTTCAGATTTCCTCAAGTTCGTTCAATTGAAGTTTGCGCAGCGAGCCAACGTCGTTCAAGTTAAAATTCAGGTTTTTAATAGCCCAGTAGGCTCTATGTTCCAATTCCACAGGTAAGTGGCAAGCTTTCCCATAAACAAGTCTAAAGGGCGACATTCCAATTGGGGTTTTAAAGGCAGTACGGTAGGCCCATAAGGCATCGGTCAAGCGAATTGACTAATCCTTGCGATCAGGGTTAACTGTGTTTTCCACAATGTGTTTAATTTCCCTATTGGAAATCTCAGCTTGCCCGCTTGTTTGCGGGTGGTATGGAGTGCTCACCTTATAAAAGATGGCATATTTCTTCATTAAGTTTGCAAATGGTCTATTACAGAAATGTGAACCTCCATCACTAATGATAGTTCGAGGTGTTCCGAACCAGGAAATGATGTTTTCTTTTAAGAATCTAATGACCGTTTGATGGTCATTGTTTTAGCACGAGATCGCTTTGACTCATTTAGTGACATAGTCTACTGCTAGTAAAATATATAAATTCCCAAAGGATTGGGAGAATGGTCCCATGAAATCGATGCCCCAGTAGTCAAATGCTTCGATGATCAGAATGAGATTCAGAAGCATCATATTTTGACGAGACCACGCTATCAATTTCTGACAATGTTCAGAAGCTTTGCAGAACTCGAGAGTGTTCTTGAACATAGTGGGCTAATAGAAGCCGCACTGCAGAATTTTGACCATAGTCTTTTTAGTAGAAAGTGACCACCACAGGCCTTAGAGTGACAGAAAGAGATGACACTTTGGTGTTCATTGTCTAGCACACATCTCCTTAGAATTTGGTCAGGAAAATATTTAAATAAATATGGGTCATCCCAGAAGAACTTACGAACCTTTTCGAAGAATTTTTTCTTACCTTGCGCACTCCAATGTGTTGGCGTGAAACCTGTGGTAAGATAATTAGCAATATCAGCAAACCAAGGTAAATGAGAGTATTTAAATAGTTGTTCATTAGGGAACATGTCTTTCATAGGTATTGTCTGAAGGGGATCAAGGAGGTCAAGTCTTGAAAGATGGTCAGCCACTAAGTTCTTTATTCCCTTTTTGTCTCGTATTTTTAAATCAAATTCCTGGAGTAGGAGGATCCATCTTATCAAATAGGTCTTAGCATCATTCTTAGAAAGAATATACTTAAGCGCCGCATGATCAAAGTAGATGATGATCTTAGATCCAATCATGTAGGACCTAAATTTATCCAAAGTGAATACTACGATTAAGAGTTCCTTCTCCGTCGTAGAGTAATTCACTTGGGTAAGATTTGAAGTTCTAATTGCATAATGAATAACATAGGGCTTCTTTTCTTTTCTCTGACCTAACACCGCCCTAATAACATAGTCAGACGTATCAGTCATAATTTCAAAAGGATGCTCTAGTCGGGTGGCTACATGATGATGCAGTGGTCAACATGCCTTTGATCTTAGAAAAAGCTTCCTGGCACTGCTTAGTCCACTCGTATGGTGCAACCTTTTGAAGTAGATTGTATAAAGGACATAGAAGTGACTAAAGTCCTTTATGAATCGTCTGTAAAATCCTGCGTGTCCTAAGAAGGATCGCATGTCTCGTATGCTCTTGGGTGGAGGTAGGTTGGAGATAAGGTCAATTTTGGCCTTGTCTACCTCAATTCCCTTGGACGAGATTATATGTCCAAGAACTATTCCCTTAGAAACCATGAAATGACACTTCTCCCAATTTAGTACCAAATTCTTTTCCTCACATTGCTTCAGCACATTTTTCAGATTTTCCAAACATTCGCTGAAGGATGGACCAAAGACAGAGAAGTCATCCATTAAGACCTCTAAATATTGCCCCACCATGTCAGAGAAAATACTTAACAGGCATCACTGAAAAGTGGTTGGGGCATTACATAGTCCGAATAACATCCTTCGGTAAGCAAAGGTGCCATAAGGACATGTGAACATTGTCTTCTCTTGATCTTCAAGGGCTATTTTTATCTGATTGTAGCTCGAATATCTGTCAAAGAAGTAATAGTAAGAGTGACCAGCTAGCCTTTCCAAGATTTGATCAATAAAGGGCAAAGGAAAGTGGTCCTTCCTCATGACGATATTCAATTTCCTTTAGTTAATGCACATTCTCCAACCAGTAGTAACTCTAGTTGGCATGAGTTCATTGTTGGCATTGGTTACGATGGTGATTCCAGTCTTCTTACAAACCACCTGAGTTGGACTCACCCATTGACTATCGAATATGGGGTATATAATACCCATATCTAATAACTTAAGTACCTCGGCCTTAACCACTTCATTCATGTTTCAATTTAATCTACGTTGTGGTTGTCGGGAGGTCTTCGCATTATTCTCAAGATGAATGCAGTGAGTACAAATCAAAGGGTCGATTCCCTTAGGTCCGCAATCGACCATCCAAGGGCTCATTTGTGCTTAATGAGAGTATAAATAAGCATACTCTCCTGGTTTGCTCAAGGTGGGAAGAAATCACCACTAGGTATGTCTCATCTTAACTTAAATAGACATATTTGAGATCAGAGGGCAAAAGGTTTCAGGTCAAGCTTCGGTGCTTTGAGGCTAAACGGTAGAGGCACTACATCAGTTTGGGGTAATTCTTCAAATTGTGGCCTCCACTGGTTAACTTCAAGTACCATGTAACATCAAGTATGACATCCAACTCCCCAATCGTGTCATCATCCAAATCAGGGGAGTGAGCCAAGCACGTCTCTAGAGGGTCAGAGGATAAGGTCATCAGAGTTCTATCTTCCACGAAAGAGTCTATCATATTAATGTCACGGGCCTCATCATCATCCTCTGCCTATCTACTCATGTTGAAAAAAGATATTGAGCTCCAATGTCATATTTCCAAAAGACAAATTCATGACCCCATTCCTAAAGTTAATGATAGCATTGGATGTAGTAAGGAATGGGCAGCTAAGTATGACAAGGATTTGAGTGCTCATATCTGTTATGGGCTGAGTATCTAGGATGATAAAATCCACTAGATAGTAGAATTTGTCAACCTAGACCAGCACATCCTTAATCATCCTCCTTGGTACATGAACTGAGCAATCAGTAAGTTGTAATGTGGTCCGGGTGAGTTTTAATTCATCTAAATCCAGTTGCTCGTAGACCGAGTAAGAGATCATATTTACGCTCGCCCCCAAGTCAAGAAGTGCGTTCTCAATTTGGTGATTCTCAAATATACAAGTGATAGTTGGGCTACCAAGGTCTTTATATTTTTGTGGTAGAGCTTGCTTGAGGATGGCACTCACCTTTTCTGTCAGGAAAATTTTCTTTTTGATACTTTGTCACCTCTTGGTTATGCATAGGTCTTTAGAAATTTGACATATGAAGGAATTTGTTTTACCGCATCTAGAAGAGGGATGTTGACCTTCACTTGTTTCAACACCTCTAGAATATCCTGAGAGTTAGGTAGAGGTTTTAGTACAATCAACCACTGGGGGAATGAAACAATTGGCTTACTTAGAGGTTCTGGTTATAATCATTGTGAAGTAGTGCTAGGCCTATTATATGTGTCTTGTTCCAGGTCCTTAAACTTTTCAGCCCTTATCGGAATAGATTTGTCGATTGTTTTTACACTCCTAAGAGTGGTGATAGACTTGGCTTGCTCCATTGGATTTGAAGAGCTTGGGTCACTAACTCAGTATTGCGGTTTAAGATTGGGGATAGGTCCAACTAGAAGAATCCCTTTCTCCATAACTGCAACGCGTGAGTCTATCTTTTGTATAGCCATTGTAAGTCTTATAAGGCTTGGAGAGTACTTTAATAGATGAGCTCTTGAGGATTTTGAACCAATTCCTCTTAAGGTTTCCCTTAATTCAAGAATTGGTTAGGGATTCCTTGAGGAGTAGCAGTTTGTCCATTCCTCCAACTGAAGTTTGGATGATTTCTCCAACTTGAACTGTATGTGTTTGAAGTGAGTCCTTTGAAAGGCCTTTGGTAGTTGTTCACGACATTCGATTGCTCATTCAGTACTTTTTGAAAACCAGGTATTGTTGGACAATTTTTAGTTGAGTGAAAATTACAAGCACAAATACAACAGACAACTTCCTTAGCCTTATCCTTCTTAAGTTCCTTGGCCTCGAGTTTCCTTGTGAGACTAGCCACTTTAGCATTCATATCGTCTTCTTTCTTCTAAAAGATATATTCCGCCCTTCTCTTTTGATCGATTAGGTTTAGAAGTGGTGCTAGGTCTTGGGGAGATGTCCTATGATTGTGCAGTTTCAGTGAGTTTGTCAAAGTAATCTCACACATCATCGATATCTTTGTTCATAAATTCCCAATTGCACATTGTCTCAATGAATTGACTCATGGAAGATGTCAGTCCTTCATGAAAGAAGCTTATTATGCCCCACATTTCAAAACCGTGTTGTGGGCATGAACTGACAAGATCCTTAAACCACTCCCAACATTGAAAGAATGTTTCGTCTTCCTTTTACGCGAAGTTCATGATCGACTTTCTGATGGTGTTCGTTTTATGGTATGAGAAGAATTTCTTTATGAACTCCCTTGTCATGTAGTTTCATATCACAAGAGATCGTGGACGTAGTGAATGTAGCCACGTCTTAGCTTTTTCTTTTAAGGAGAAAGGAAAGAGTTTCAGCCTGATCGTGTCCTCAGACACATTAGGAAAATATAAAGTGGTTATAATCTTGTCAAACTCTTTCATGTGTAGATATAGACTTTCAGATTCAAGTACATGGAACTTTGGGAGGAGTCGTATCACTCTTGACATATATCCATATTTCCTGTATTTTCTAGAAAAATCATATAGGAAGGTGTGCTCACCCCTGCCGGTTGTAAATAGTCTCGTAAAGTACAAGGTGGGGGTGAATGATGCAACTCATTCTCATCTTGGGCTTCCTCAACTAAAGGTTGAGGTTGATTAACAACTATTACTTCTATTGACTCAGAGGATCTCAAGTTGTGTCTAGTCCTGCGACGGATAGGCAACCCTTCAACCAATCCTCCTTCACTTAAGAGATGTTGAGTGTTGTCGCGAACCCACTTGGGCATGAAAAACTCTCTGCCTTCAAATTCAGAATCTAACCTAAAATCTAAGAAAGAAAAGTAGAAAAAATAAGAAGTAAGAGAGAGTTAGAATGAAGTTACCAGATAGGAGATGCTATGTTAGGTTCTTATAAAATAGAGAATAAAGTTAGTTTCTAAAAATAAATTCAGAAAAATTCCTAACCTATAAACAAAATAAAAAGTTAATCATAATCTTAACCTAATTCTAAAACTAATTAAATTCAAAAAAATGCAACCGTAGTCCCCGACAACGGCGCCAAAAACTTGTTCACAACCCCAAGTGTAGGGTCATGTAGTAATAATCTTGCTAAGACCGAGGTCGAATCCACAGGGAGTAATCTCGTGCGTATTCTGAAAGTAACTAGAAGTAAAACTAGAAGAAGAAGTAAATCTAAATCTGAATAATTGGAAAGAGTAATTGTGAATGTTGTAATTGAAGCTTGTATTTAAAGGTGGGAACTAGGGTGCTAAGGATCCACTTGTAACTCTTGGGATGCTACCTTACTTGATTCAAGAGATCCAATTGGAATCAGATTCCTATCTTATCCAATTGGAAAGACAGATGGTCAAATCTCTGAACTTCTCATTAATTTAGCCTCAATGGAAGAGAATTGTGGAGATTGGAAGGGATTCCATCACCCAACCATGCCCTAGAGACGATGGCAAAAAATAAGATTTACCGATCCATCAATCTCAAATATGAAAAAAAGATACTCAAAGCTATCGCAACGCATACTGAAATTTGAGTCACAATAAACCATTGAAAACTGAAAGTATTCCTTAAAATCAACTAGAAATCAATGAAGTTCATTATAAACATGAATTAAAACAAGATAAACATCTCAATCATGCTACAAGCTTCACCTCTTAGCCCTAGCTAAGAGGTTTAACCAACCATAGACATGATTGAACTAAGAACTCTTAAACAAAGCATAAAAACAACTAAGGACGAAGAAGAAAGACTCTTGGCGGCGGCTCTCCACCCTTTGGGTCCACTCCTTAAACCTTAGATGATGCCTAGGAACGTCCTTGGGACTCCTATTTATACTTGTGAAGATCCACTTTACGTACCGGCTTGAAATTTCTGCAAACCGACTTGAATTACACAATCCGCAGCTTTCCGCGTTACGCTTCGGTCGGACCGAAGTCACCTTTGGTTAGACCGAAGTCGAATTCGAAGTCGAGTCCAAATTTGGAAAGGATTCTGTTTAAGCAGTTGCCTGATTTCGGTCGGACCGAGCTGAGTTTGGTCGGACCGAACTTAAGTCATTGGTCGGACCGAATTAATCTTCGGTCGAGCCGAGTTAACTTCTTTCATCGCTGGAGCTTTTTGTGTACTTTCAGTCACACCAAACCCTCCCTTCAGTTGGACCAAATTGTCCTTTGGTTGAGCCGAATTAACTTCTAAATTTCAACATTTGTCGCTGGACTGTTTTATGTAAGTTCTATCGGACCGAACATGGGTTGACTGAACGTGTCTGTTTTCTGCTACAGATTTTGCGATCTGTCGAGTCGTTTCTTCTTCTTTTCTAAATGGTTTCCTTGGATCTTTGGTATGTGAATTCTTCATTATTGGTCTTCTAAGATCCAACCTTTGGTTTAGTGATTCTTGAGCATCAAATCCATGCCTTTAGCATTCTTTTCAATCCATGCTCTCAAATTCACCTTGCAATACAAACATGTATAAAATATACCATTAAGCCTTATTATGTTCATAAAATAAGATATAAATAGGGGAGAATTTGCAATATTTGACACTCAACAATGTCCACCCTTGATTTTTATAGGGCCCACCATGATGATTATATAAAATCCCCTCAAGTTGTTAGATGCCACATAAAAACTTAGACCTTAGATCAACATTTCGGCCCATATGTAATTTAGGTGGGCCACACTAAGAGAAACAGTTTGTAGGGTGAAAATTGCCCCATATACTATTTCTCAAATTGTGTTGTTTACCTTAACAATGAATAAAAATGATTTTTGGTTCCTGTACCTAAAATAAGATGATGCATCTTCGAGATGAATTTAACATAAATACCATGGTGGGGCCCACCTAATTTGTGAGAAGGAAGTAAATTTCTTTTGTATTATTTGACTTCTTCTTCCGATAGTCAAAGGCGGGCTGAGCCACATTCAAGCTGGGTTGTACAAGGTCCATGCTCTTCCCAATTACAAAATAGGCCAACATTTTAAGCCCTAGCTCGACCCTCGGGCTTGATAGCATAGCCTAAGTCTAGCTAGAACTGAGCCAGGCCCAAAAGCCCAATGGGCTACCCCAGCCCATATTATACCACATGAGGAAAAGAAAGGGAATTTTAGGCAGAAAAATTAATTGCTATCCTTGGATTATGAAATTTTTATGTAGCTTCTCTAGTTTCCACATTTAGAAGTCATTGGTCTAACTAATAACGGTCTAGATACAATCATGCATTCGATGGTCAATGCCCTCTGAGCAGAGAGATAACGACCATTTGTTGTACCTTTGACACATTTACTATTTGTAAACCAAGAGGGAACACACACATGAATAAGTTAATGGGTGGGCCCCACTATCCTTGAAATAAGACTTAAGGACTCGAATTCGATAGTGGCCCCTCCAGTACCTACTTTGGTACTGGTGCTATAAAAGCTATATGGCCCCACCATGATATTTGTTTTATCCACTCCATTCATCCATTTTTTCTAGCTCATTTTATGATATGAGCCCAAAAATGTGATAGATCTAAATCTCAGGAAGCACACACCATAAGAAATAATGGTGATTGAATGGCCACCATTAAAAACTTCTTGGGGGCCACAAAAGTTTTGGATTAAGCTTATATTTGCATTTTTTTCCTTCATCCAGGTCCGTGTGACCTAATTTATGAGTTGGATGGCAAATAAAAATTGTAAGACCTGTACCCTAGTCCGTACCTTTCCGTAGGCTTCCGCGATCCTACCGGTCGAATTCCGGCAACCCTTGACCCGTTATCGACATTTGCGCACGATTCTAAGCCGAGTCCTGCATGCCAAAGTCGGCTTGAACCAGAACTTGTATCATAGCGACCGCGTCGTCGCCGTGGTTCCAACGCCGTGACTCGTGCACCAAACCGGTACCCTAGCTAGAAGATGTCGGCCCACGTTCACTTCGAGAAAACGCCGCGCATTGTGAATTTTGAGAGAATCTCTATGAAATGTCCCATCAATCAATTAATCACTCATGTCAAGTACAAGTCAAGTCACTCCATACCCAAGTACAACAACCCATACCTTTCTCTTACATAAGCAAGCCCAAAGTCAACCCTCACATCACTTCACCTCTCTCTCCACCCATCCCTTCTTACAAACATCACTCCACCCATCCCCATCACACATAATCCCATCACCTCATTTTCTCTCCTCATTTCTCAAAAACCTCTCCCAAGCAACAATCACCATACATCGAAGCTCTCTCTCCCAAAGCCAAGTGTGGCCCACTTTCCCACTACGCCAAAACAGTGAAAAAAGGACGGTCCAAAACTGTCTCAAATGACCAAAAAGGACGGTCATGGACCGTCGCATAGGCAGTCAAATTTTGACGTGTCCTATTACTTAAAGGACGGTTGAAAACCATCATTGTTATTGACGAAAAAAGATGGCCATGGACCGTCTTAAAAAAGGACGGTCATGGACCGTCCTTCAAATGGACTGTCATGGACCGTCTCTTATGAGCCCAAAAAGGACGGCCATGGACCGTCCTTTAAAAGGACTGTCATGGACCGTCCTTAAAAAGGACTGTCCTAGACCGTCTCTTATGAGCCTTCAAAGGACGGCCATAGACTGTCCTTTAAACGGACGGTCATGGACCGTCCTTAAAAAAAACTGTCATGGATCATCTCGTATGAGCCTTCAAAGGACGGCCATAGACCGTCCTTTAAATGGACGGTCATGGACCGTCCTTAAAAAGGACTGTCATGGACCGTCCTTAAAAAGGACTGTCATGGACTGTCTCTTATGAGCCTTCATAGGACGGTTATAGACCGTCCTTCATAGACCGTCCTTTAAAAGGACGGTCATAGACCGTCCTTTAAATGGACTGCCATGGGCCGTCTCTTATGACCCTTAAAGGACATTTTCAAATTTAACCTGTAACAATATTCTTCCTGATATACACCTGTAATACACCTGTAATACAATATATTTCATCACATTCACATTCACATCCATCTAAACCCAAACTACGTAAATCCATCCAAACATAAACTACATCCATCCAAACACAAACTATCTTATCCACTTTACATTCATCCACGCATAATACATATAAGTTTAACTTCATAAGTAAAAAAACTATCTTATCCACATTTCATCACATTCACATCCATCTAAACCCAAACTACATAAATCCATCCAAACATAAACTACATCCATCCAAACAAATCTTATCCACATTACATTCATCCACACATAATACATATAAATAAGTTTAGGTTTAGGTTAGGTTATAAGCTATAGGTTTAGGAAATTGACAATAGGTTTAGGTTTAGGAAATCGGGTTTGGGTTCGGGACGGTTTTAGGTTTGGGTTTTCAAGTTTAGGTTTAGGTTTATGTTAGGGAGTTGAGATTAGGATTAGGTGTAGGTGTAGGTTTAGGGATTTGAGAATAGGTTTAGGTTTAGGTTTAAGAATTCAGGTTCGGGTTAGGGATTGGGTTTAGGTTTGGGTTTTCAATTTTAGGTTTAGGTTTAGGTTTAGGTTAGGGAGTTTAGATTAGGATAAGGTGTCAGTTTAGGTTTAGGAAATCGGGTTCAGGTTCGGGATCGGGATCGGGTTTAGGTTTGGGTTTTCAAGTTTAGGTTTAGGTTTAGGTTAGGGAGTTTAGATTAGGATTAGGTGTAGGTGTAGGTTTAGGAATTTGAGAATAGGTTAAGGTTTAGGTTTCGGTTTAGGTTAAGGTTTAGGTTATAAGCTATAGGTTTAGGGAATTGAGAATAGGTTAAGGTTTAGGTTTAGGAAATCGGGTTCGGGATCGGGTTTAGGTTTGGGTTTTCAAGTTTAGGTCTAGGTTTAGGTTAGGGAGTTGAGATTAGGATTAGGTGTAGGTGTAGGTTTAGGGATTTGAGAATATATTTAGGTTATAAGTTCAGGTTTAGGTTTAGGTTTAGGTTAAGGTTAAGGTTTAGGTTTAGCAAATCGGGTTTGGGTTCGGGATCGGGTTTAAGTTTGGGTTTTCAAGTTTAGGTTTAGGTTTAGGTTTAGGTTAGGGAGTTTAGATTGGGATTAGGTATAGGTTTAGGTTTAGGGATTTGAGAATAGGTTAAGGTTTAGGTTTAAGAAATCGGGTTTCGGTTCGGGATCGGGTTTTAGGTTTGGTTTTCAAGTTTAGGTTTAGGTTTAGGTTAGGGAGATTAGATTAGGATTAGGTGTAGGTTTAGGTTTAGGGAATTGAGAATAGGTTAAGGTTTAGGTTTAGGAAAACGGGTTCGAGTTTGGGATCGGGTTTAGGTTTGGGTTTTCAAGTTTAGGTTTAGGTTTAGGTTAGGGAGTTTAGATTAGGATTAGGTGTAGGTGTAGTTTTAGGAATTTGAGAATAGGTTAAGGTTTAGGTTTAGGTAATAAGCTATAGGTTTAGGGAATTGAGAATAGGTTAAGGTTTAGGTTTAGAAAATCGGGTTCGGGTTTGGGATCGGGTTTAGACGAACCCGGGTTTAGGTTTGGGTTTTCAAGTTTAGGTTTAAGTTTAGGTTAGGGAGTTGAGATTAGGATTAGGTGTAGGTGTAGGTTTAGGGATTTAAGAATATATTTAGGTTTTAGGTTTAGGTTATATGTAATAGGTTCAGGTTTAGGTTAAGGTTAAGGTTAAGGTTTAGGTTACAAGCTATAGGTTTAGGGAATTGAGAATAGGTTAAGGTTTAGGTTTAGGAAATCGGGTTCGTGTTCGGGATCTGGTTTAGGTTTGGGTTTTCAAGTTTACGTTAAGGTTTAGGTTAGGGAGTTGAGATTAGGATTAGGTGTAGGTTTAGGTTTAGGGATTTGAAAATAGGTTAAGGTTTAGGTTTAAGAATTCGGGTTCGGGTTAGAGATCGGGTTTAGGTTTGGTTTTTCAAGTTTTGGTTTAGGTTTAGGTTAGGGAGTTTAGATTAGGATTAGGTGTAGGTTTAGGTTTAGGGATTTGAGAATAGGTTAAGGTTTAGGTTTAGGAAATCGGGTTCGGGTTCGAGATCGGGTTTTAGGTTTGGGTTTTCAAGTTTAGGTTTAGGTTTAGGTTAGGGAGTTGAGATTAGGATTAGGTGTAGGTTTAGGTTTGGAGATTTGAGAATACATTTAGGTTTTAGGTCATAGGTTTTGGTTTAGGTTAGGGTTATAGGTTTAGGTTATAAGCTATAGGTTTTGGGAATTGAGAATAGGTTAAGGTTTAGGTTTAGGGAATTGGGTTCGGGTTCGGGATCGGGTTAAGGTTTAGAAAATCGGGTTCGAGTTCGGGATCGGGTTTAGGTTTGGGTTTTCAAGTTTAGGTTTAGGTTTAGGTTTAGGTTAGGGAGTTTAGATTAGGATTAGGTGTAGGTTTAGGGATTTAAGAATAGGTTAAGGTTTAGGGTTAGGAAATCGGGTTCGGGTTCGGGATCGGGTTTAGGTTTGGGTTTTCAAGTTTAAGTTTAGGTTTAGGTTAGGGAGTTGAGATTAGGATTAGGTGTAGGTGTAGGTTTAGGGATTTGAGAATATATTTAGGTTATAGGTTATAGGTTCAGGTTTGGGTTAAGGTTAAGGTTTAGGTTTAGGTTATAAGCTATAGGTTTAGGAAATTGAGAATAGGTTAAGGTTTAGGTTTAGGAAATCGGGTTCGTGTTCAGGATCGGGTTTAGGTTTGGGTTTTCAAGTTTAGGTTTAGGTTTAGGTTAGGGAGTTGAGATTAGGATTTGGCTTAGGTTTAGGTTTAGGTTATAAGTATAGGTTGAGGTTATAGGTTAAGGTTTAGGTTTAGGTTATAAGTTTAGGTTTTGGGATTTGAGAATAGGTTTAGGGTAAGGTTATAAGTTTAGGTTATAGGTTAAGGTTTAGGTTTAGGTTCTAGAGGTTTACGTTTAGGTTATAGGTTATAGGTTAAGGTTTAGGTTAGGTTTTAAGTTTAGGTAAAGGTTATAGGTTTAGGTTATAAGTGTAAGTTATAGGTTTAGGTTTCGGTTAGGTTATAGGTTAAGGTTTAGGGAATTGAGAATAGGTGTAGGTATAGATTTAGGAAATCGGGTTCGGGTTTGGGTTTAATTTGGGTTATAAGTATGGGTTTGGGTTATAGGTTAAGGTTATAAGTATAGGTTTTCAGATTTGAGAATAGGTTTAGCTTAAGGTTATAAGTGTGGGTTATAAGTTTAGGTTATAGGTTTGGGTTTGGGTTTAGGTTATAAGTTTAGGTTTAGGTTTTAGGTTTTAGCTATAGGTTAAGGTTATAGGTTTAGGTCTAGGTTTAGGGAATCAGGTTCAGTTTTGGGTTCGGATCGGGTTTAGGTAATCTCTAGTATTATCTACTATTGAACCTAGTATTATCTACTACATACTAGTAACATACAACCAATATTGGGGCACCATACCATAAGCTACAAGAATTTCATGTCCCCCTAAACAAGGTATCCTCCATTGATAACATATATATAAATATATATATATATATATATATATATATATATATATTATAAGTTCTTTATTTTCATTTACATTCACAAATACATTCATCATCCATCCAAGAAAATTGAAACAAGTACTGTCACTCTATGACTAACAGTTGAAAAGAAAAATCATGCATCTTATCTTACCGCCGCAATTGACGGCACGTCGGATTGGCCTGGGGAACCATGTGATACATCCATCCCCAGGATGATTGTGGGAACTTCGAAAATCAGGGGAATGGAAAGTGAGTGTTCAACTGCAAGTATGGAATTCATTCCACCAAGCTATTGAAAAGAATGTAAAGGAGGTTGTTAACTAGACAGAAATGTAAAGTAAAACAAAAATAACAGTATTCATTACATCTGTTCCACTCTAACAAAAAGTGATGCTTACCTTTTTGTGCCAACTGATGAATATAAAGTAGCATGCCATAAATGATTCATGTCAAACAACAAAAGTTGCCAACATGTCAATAATTCAAAAGCTGAAAGTTACAGAAAAAATCTTCAGCTGTCTGATTTTCAAGTCCTATGAATGAATTGAACTTCAGCTCTTAGTTAGAGTGGAGCTTGAGCTTGGTCAAATGTTGCTTGGCCAATACTGCTATCCATAACGAATATAACATGATCTGGTTTCTACAACATCAAGGAATTTAAATTAGATATAGACAACATGTTGGCAACCAACATAAATGAATAAGAGTGATAGACCTTTAGGATAAGAAAATGAATACCGTTGCTTCAGACACTTGGCCCATTTCTTCAAATAGAACCTGAACATTTAATGGAAAACCAAAGCAAGCAACAGTCAAGGACAGTAAAAGAACAAACAATCCTCCATGAAGGATCCACACATTAAAAAAAAAAAATTACATGTTCTTCTATGATGTTCTTCAAGCAAGGAACTTCAAAAGGCATACATGTTATGTGCCAATTAAAAGGTAGGGGTAGAGTATGCTGACAGCTGACCACCATTTCTTAAGTTGTGGTGTCTTGGCCACCATACGTGTGCCACATGTAGGGCCATCTAACCCATTCAAATCATGGGCCCCATTCTTGATGGAGCACCATCTGAACTCTGCACTGATTGAATGATCTTAACCATCTGATTTCACTCGTTGAACATATCGTTTTTAAATATGTGACAACAATCAATAGGATGGATGGAATTATCTGATCAATGCAATTTTCCAGCTATGCTCCATCTACAATGGGTCCAATGATGTTCATGGCCCGATTGATCTCTGAAAAATGTATTCTTTTTATGGTTTTGAACATGTATTTGATGGTGTAATGGGCTATTCTTTGGAAACAATGCCGTCTCAAGCTGCCTAATATTACTAACCTGAAACCGACTCTAAAACATCAAAACTTTAATATTTAGGCTTCTAAAAATCTAATATCAAAATACAATAACGAATATAAGTCTACATATGAGTAATGATGAATTGGTGACACAATTATAGGTCAGTTATGTAAGCACTATTTAAGCACCAAAAGTCAAGCATGATTTGGTGGATTAGGGCCTATGATATATAAGTACAACAACACGAAGATGGAAAAATGGAAAAAAAAAAGTGAATAGTATATCCCTTTCGATATGTCTCAATATGGTCCACTTCACATCAGCTCATTGAATCCCACTTTATTTTGTGTTTCGATCCTCAAAATAAGCCTACATCTAGTTTAAACTTAGCTTATAAACTTCCTTCGTGCTTAACATGAATAAAGAGGTGGAAAAAGAGAAAAAATGAAAAAAAATAATAGTAGTAATAAATCAAATGGGCCCTTTATGGCCGTATTGGTCTATAATGGCATATTGGCCCCACAACGGTGCCAATATGCACAAACAATTTCAAGTAAAGAAAAAGATGAACATTGACAGTAACATAAAATTGCTGGAAAGCAATTGCAGCACTGCCATACACGATTAATCGCTGTATAATAAATGAAGGCATCTTATACAGAAAATAGAATTTCAATGAAGGCATTTTTATTCGGATTTCAGGTCCTGTAAAACTGTCAGCAACATTGGAATTTGAACGTTGCTGTGAAATGAAAAAAAGAAAAAAAGAAACATGTTATGAAGCAGCATCTTTTATCAATAAAATCAATGCAAATAAGAAAATATAATAGTTAAACCAAAAAAAAAAGGAGTGAAAACATTCTTGTACCTGGGCCATTACACGATCCATTACTAACATTTGTATCTTAATTCAACAATGTACACATACAAAAACAGGGACATTCTCTGGTTAAAGGCACGATGTGTTCCTAAAATTTATAAATAAATAAATAAATAAATTTTAAAAAAGCAATAATGAAGAGAGATAAATCAAAAACTTTTCTCATTCAACCTAGAATTCAAGCAGAAACACTCTAAAATCCATCAAGTAATGATAATTATAAACAGAACATGTTATTCTCAAGCATCCAACCAAAGTAAAACACAACCCATGTAACATACATTGCAATGCCATCTCATTGGGTTGATATTTGCTTTCTACAGTAAACATAAAGGTTCTCATTGGCAGCCCGGCCCATTGCCACTGCTACTTGAAACAAGGAGAGTTTATCAAAAATCTTGCACTCAGTTTTCAGAAAAAAGAAAGAGAACTGTGCAGGTCCACCAAGTTTATAACATAAATGCACAATTTAATTTGTATGTTCGTAGCACTTCCATCACAGAAATCCATGCAATTGATGAAATCGAAGGAATGAACATAGATTACAATGCAGTACAATACTAGAAAATGAAACAAATCATTATTCAAAGGTGAGAAATATACGTTAATTAAAAAAGGCACTATATTTACATGTTTAGGAAAAAATCAGAAACATTTGAAAGTTCAGTTTTCGACAAAATATACTAGAAATACACAAGAATATTTGTTGAATGGAAATTCATATATTTTATGGAAAGAAAGTGATGGTATGAGATAGAATGCATCGTGAGACAATGATAATGGAAAACAATTCTCTTTGACCTTTTAAAATATGATTATCTTGGCGGTTATGAGTAGTTTTTATCTAATTAAGCTATTGGTAGCAATAGAGGGAGGTTTGTTTTCCATGTACGACTGTTGATCCAGGGGAATTTTGGAAAACCCATTCATAGTGAGACATCAAAACAGCGATTATCCGCCCATCTAGCAATGTACCCTGTAGTGCAAATTAGATCAGTTGGTTTTCCTTAAAAGCAATTTTCGTTTGGGAATTGTAGTACAAATTTGAAGATGGCTGATGACCTAAATATCTCTCAAATTTGAAGATCCAAACCATCTGATCATTGGCTTCTGTTCTATTGAATGTGAACAATTGTTGGGTTTTAGTTTTCCTTTACCATCTTTTTACAGGTTATCTTTCTTTTTCGTAGATTACCTATCAAAGGTTTACGATTGTGGGCTTCACCATGGACTCCTTCATGACAAAATCTGCACAACTCATCATTTGAAACAGAGAATCCCAAACAACCAGCAACATAGAATTCAGTACTAGTAAAACTACACGCCCCATGTTTCAAATAGAGAGATTCAAGATTTTTTTTAATTCAAGTGTCCTAACGATGGCCTCTACATTTGGATGCAAGTGTAATGATGGCCTCTACATTTGAATGCAAGTGTCCTAACGATGGCCTCTACATTTGAATGCAAGTGTAATGAATTGGAAAAGGAAAGAAAAAAAAAATGTAATTTTGATGCTGAGAAAGGAAACAACAACTTGGATTCTTCCACTTCATTAGACAAGCAACTGCAATTCAGTCGAACTGTGCATCTATTCACACCTTCCTTTAATTTTCTAATCTTAAAATGTCAATATTCCATAACCAAAAAGCAAATAAAATGAAAGCCATAAAATAGAGAAAGTGTGTAAAGGTGAAAGTTCGAGTACTCACAATCTGTTGCAGAGAAGAACAAAACACGGCAACAAAAGCACAAAGAAAACCCTTCAAGTTAATATCCACATCTGTGACCGTACAAACACCAACACCAAGAGCCACAACAAACACTGCCATCATCACCCGACCAGAGTAATTCTTATTATGAAGAATCCACTCCATCACACATACCACTGGTATCATGCTCAATTTCGAAATCTGCACACATACAAAACCAATAAATTAGAGGATGATAACGCAATCGCAATCAGCCTAAATCACATTCACATTGCCCTAGAAAGCATGAAACAACTGATCACAATGCCATTCCCTTAAAACCATGAAAGAACCAAAACTAATCAACAAAAAAAAAATGATTGAAGAACCACTCTAGCACAAGCAACCCACCTTCTTTGAAGAAACTAATGACAGATTCAGTTTCAAAGATGGTAGCTCATGCTTAATGAATGAATATCATATTCCTTATTGTAACATCCCGGATTTTTGCCAACCTGGGATTAGACATCCTTAGGCATTAGGTCAATCTTAACACCTGATTAACTTTTCAAACGCTCAATTCAAAGCCTCAAATCCCGTCTTAAACCATTTTCCTTCACAAATCTCACCTTTCACCACCTTGTTCCCTAAATTTTCTAAGTACTTTCACATTAGACACTATCTTAAAGTTTAGGTAATGAAGAACAATACTTAAGCTAAACATTACTGCAAAGGACTAAGTACCACCTCGACCAGAAATTAATTAGGATTAAATCCTTTAGAAATGTAACAAAGTTAACTAAGTGCAAAACTCGATTAGCCATGAAATCCGATGGGATCGCTTTAAATACGATCTGCAAGACCCAAAACTTGCAAAATCAGTGACTCTATGTTACCCTAAAGTTTAGAACCAAACTCATTTCCCGTCTGCTCTCGGGAATGAAACGAAACTTCGTATTAGGTCTAGACCGCACATCGGGAGTCCGATTAACACGAAGCTAAGGAACTAGGACTGCCCCACTGGGCTTGACAATCATCTCAAAAATCAGATGATTCCGATGTCCCACGGCCATTTTTTTCGATCCGGAGCGAGGGAGTGTGAAAAACACAAATTCCATCCCAAAATAAATATCTGGAATAGTGATCTGGCACCATTCGCTTGCGCATCAGTATTAAGCAACCAGACCGTCAGAATCAGACCAAATTACACCCTCGGATTAAGAAAAATTTCAGGAACATTTACATGTACTCAGAATTTCTGATCGTGGCCCACTGACCGTTGAACTGAAAGTGGTCCGCCACGTGCGATCTGGGAATCCGATCGAGTCGAAAACGTAATCCCTCATAGATCCATGTGTGGTGAGCTTAAGTCTGACGTTTGGCTCAAGGAGGGCCACCAGAACCTCTCTTTTGAGCTGGAAAAGTGACGAAATACCTATATTAGCAGTAACCTTTGAACAAGAGTCTATTTCGGTGAGTTTTGAGACTATATAAGGACCTTAAACCCTCTCTCATGGCAGCCATACGAATTTGGAATTGAGAGAGGGAAAAGAGAGAGAAAGTGAGGGAGAAGTGGGAGAATCTTCCTGCCGTCGTTCCCTGCCACCACACGGGCTGCACCATCCCTTTCTTGACGCTTTTCCGAAGTTTTCGGCGTCGTTTCTAGGTAAGAAACCCTAACCCTAATCTGTTTTGGGGTTTAGACTGTTGTAGGTTGTGAAATAGCTAACCTATTTCATTCTCTAGGTTGCCAAACTGCCGAATACGGAAGCTTAGCAAACCTATCAACTTCGTTACGATTCTACGACCAAAGGTGAGGACTTTAAGTGTATAAGTTACGGTTTTCAACGCTTTCAATGTCAGATAATGATAGATTCATGATCTGCATGTAAATGCACATGTACAAAGTACTTTCCGTTTCCTGTTTCGATTAGCGATAAAGAATATGGAATTTTACATACTCTAGATATACGTAGAAATACCGTATACGTATTTTTGTTGGGAAAATGTTTGACATGTTTATTTAATGTTTGATTATATCATGTGTGGATAAAATGCTAGTTCGACTAAAGGGATCGCAAAAATACATGTTCATGTGTAAATGTCATATATGTTGAAATTGCGTATTCCAGAAATTCCGCATACGTGCGGATTTTGGAAATGTAATTGTAATGATTATTTTCTGTATGATTACGTTATACATGGAAAAAATACTCTCGTGGCGAAGGGACAGCCCTAACCCGAATTTGGCTAACATACGTCATGTATGTTGGAATAGTGTATTCTAAATGTTGTTGTAAATGCTTGTATATGTACATGTGTATGTACTAGTGCCTTAGATAGGCGTTGATATGGGATTTCCGACTCCCTTAGAGACATGTAGGATCCCCTCCATGCGGTGGTTCACCGCAACCTCTCACTTGTAATGCGCACACAACTGTATCCCTATGGGGATAGTGTTTTTTCACATGCCTTACAACATGCTTTACAACATGCTTTGTAACATGCTTGACTTCATGTTTTACTTCATGCTTTATAACATGCCTACTAACATGCTTGTATTGCTTGTTTATCATGCTTTACTTCACATGCTAACGATGAAAACTGTTTGGGTTTGGGACTATGTATATAGTCCAAACATTCGGTACCAGACTTGTGATTGTGGCTGAGATTCATGTCGCCACAAAGGACGTGTCCGGCGAACCCGAGTCGTACTTCGGTTGGCGATAGTGGTTGGCCACGTGGAGTGCTTTTGCGCTCCATATCGCTCAACTTGTGGTGCGCTCGAGCTAGTCAGGCTCGCCAACTAAACCGAAATGTACTTATGTGTTCACCCTGTTTGGTCGCTACTGCTTGAACCTAGGGTACCAAACTTACCAGTGGCGATCCCCATTAAACCATGGTACCTCGATCCACTAAGACGCATGAGCCGGGCATGGTGGTATGGGACACCGTGGTCGAGCTGTCGGCCTACGCTGGGGCCTTGTGCCTCCCCGTAGTGACCATTGCGCAACTAAACTCGTGAGCCGAATATGGTGGTATGGGACACTGTATTCGAGTTGTCGATACTTCAGCGAGAGCCGAGTACGGTGAGATCTGTACTCGTGCTGACGGGCGACGAGTCCTCTGTGGTATCATCGAGTACACTCCAAGGGTCTGTGATTGGCGACGAGTCTTTCACAGCAACTAGAGTGTGAGTTGAGCCGAGTATGGTGAGACCTGTACTTGAGATGACGGCTAGTGATTGAGCCGAGTACGGTGAGACCTGTACTCGAGCTGACGGCCAGCAATTGAGCCGCATACGGTGAGATCTGTATCCGCGCTGACGGGTGACGAGCCCTTTGCGATGCCTTCACTACGTTTCTCAAACTATAATATCGTATGAGAATAACTAGGATTGATGACCCTAGAATGGATCATGTTGGGAATGAACAAGGGAGGTACCTTAGTTTCCCAATACTGCTGTTTGAAATGGACTAATAAAAACTTGGTAATCATGAGCATCATCGCACCGCATGTGCTTTGTAGATGTGGCGCACTGAGGGAGTTAAGCATTCGCGAACGTAAGATGATGTCGCTTGAGGGTGGTTTGGCAAGGGCATACAGCATCATGTCATTTCATTTTCGCACTTAACAAGAGTAGTTAGAAATGTTTGATTTGTACTGCTTTATCATTACTGCTTGATTGAATTGATAGCATGTTAACCTATGCTTTACTGTTCCACTGAGTTGATCACTCACTCCCACGTTACGGGACGGTGTTGTACACACCAACCAGATCTGTTGAGTTTCAGGTGGTGGCGATGCTTGTGAAGCAGAGCCGGACTACTTCTATGATGATAGGAGGAATTCTCCTATCTGTATCTCTCTGGCAGGTCAATGAAGACCTGATATTGTATTGACGGGGCTATGGTACATGGGATAGGAGGCATTACACTTCCTCACATTTGGTACATTTTAGACCTGCACTTGTATTTATTTAACCTGGTAATGTTATCACACTCTGGAGACTCATCATAAGTTGTATATTTTATCTATCTATCACAGTCATCCGCTTGCAAATTAACTGTCTCTGGAGTATGATATGCTGTTTTGGCTTAATCTCACTCATGTTCAATGCACGAATACAGTCAACATTCAATCATCATTCATTTTGTTGCATAAGTGATGTTCTGGAACTCGGGAGTTGAGTTTATGCTCGACCCCCGATTTTCAGGGCGTTACACTTATGCAGCAATATCTACAAAAATCTTATTAGAGTTGCTTATTGTCACAAACTCTTGGCTGGGTAAAGTGTGCTATATAAAACCATCCTTGTAATAATCTTCTTCTTGGTTTTTGTACCCTTTTGCTCCTGGTATGAGTACCAGCTACTGTTAGCTACCCATACCAACAACTGTTAACTAATATTATTTCTAATCAAAGGATTCAAAGAGCCATGAAAAAGATTAAAGACATTAAGAAAAAGATGTTTTCAACAACTTATATCAAGCCAGAGTGCCTCAATAGGGCCTTTCCTTTGCCTTTCAATATAGTGGAGATGGTTGAAATGAAAAAGAAAGAAAATAAATAAATAAAATCAAAACTCCAAACAATGAGATCTGAAAGGAAAACAGATCTAGGTGAACAACACTTGTCAAAGATCCAGGCCGTTCATCAAGAAGGGTGCATTGTAAAATAAAATACAGCAGTATACACTACGGATTCCAAAAAGAATATGTCAATGAAAAGCCATTCGATCAAAAAATTAAAAGGAAAAAGAAAAATAATGAAAAATAATGATGAACATGTGAATCAAGTGTTTAAGAGTGGAGGTCGTTGAACCAACTCCTTTTCTACTCATTTGATTTTGCAATTTGGAGGACCCTAAAACTCTTTTGCATCAACTTGTCCTAGCCAAAAACCATAGTTGTTATTCAAAATAGGCTTCTATAATGATAGAGGCCGGATGCTCTAGAAGGAACATCACCAAAGGGTGCTTTGAATAATCCAGTGGGCTATGTTGTCTGATGGAATTTGCATTCATAAGACATGAAGACTGTGAGACCCGACCCTAGTTCCCATGTTTGCATGTATGTGTGTGAGTATGCATCTTGTTCATCGTGGTCCCGCGGTCCTACCGGTCGAATTCAGACGAACTGCGACCTTCGAATTGTGTTTACGGTCACCTTAAGTTCAGTCACGTAGACCTGACTCGGATCGACCCAAAACCTATGCCATCTCGTTCGTATTATCGTTGCGGTTCCAACAACGCGTCTTGTGTGTTAATCCGACCTATGGATCAAAAGTTATGAGTATTTCATCATGTGGCCCACTTTTTGTACAAAAACATGTGGACCACCTCCATGGCACAATTTCCCATACACACCACACACACACACTAAACTATTGTATGGAATAAACACTACCCACCCTAAACACTACCCATACCTAACCTACCCTAGCAACATTGTTATTGTCACCATAGGTTATTATTACTTCCCTTAAAAAGATTTTCCCTCTCTTTCCCTCTCATTTCTCTCTCTCTTCTCTTCTTCTCCAGCAACTTATCTCCCATCTCCCACTCTTCTCCAGCCCCATTTCCCCTTTAATCTTCCAAATCCAACCATCTAAATCCAATCTCACCCATTGATATGGATCCCTTGGTGCACTAGGAGCTAGGAGGTCCAAGTTTGGAGAATCTAAGGTGGGTGTACTCCTAGGACTTAGGATTTCTATTTTCATGTTCTTAGATCTCCTTTTTTTTTTGTGGGAAGTGTAGGGCCCACCAATCCATGGTGGAGATCCTACATCATCCCTTAGTTATGGCCAAATGGCCTTTTTGATGCATGCATGTCCATGCATGGGGTTTCCCCTTTATAGGCCCCCATCATGGAGGATTACTTGGATTTCATAGTATGATGGGTCATCTAGACCCTAGAATCATGGTTGGGATGACATCCCAACCATTGATCTTGAATCTAGAACATGCATGTAGTGGATCTATGTTGTAACATATGAATAGAAGGAATGTATGGTGTGATTGATGAAGGGGAGGGCCTCAATGTGGCGGAGCCCCTCCTCTTGTGGCCGATTCTTTATTATTATTACTTTTTTTCTTTATGATAGAATTCTTATCTTGCATGTGTGGCCCACCTTGTAGGCCAACAAAAATCCAGACCAACCATGGAGCTTGGACGCCCATAGCGGTCCATCCTTAGACATGTGGCCCCAAAATCCACCTAAATGGGACACATGCAAGGGGTATTTGATGATGGGGAAGGTCTGGACATTTGTGGGGCCCACTGGGGTGGTCCACCACACAAATTCCTGGGGTTAAATCCCATGGAAAACCATGTTTATATTTTAATCATTTCTATTACATGTTGCTGTTCAAATCTGCCTGGACAGATTTTTGGGCCACTTTGGGGCCTGATTTATGGGTCTTTGGTGGGAATAACGAAACAAAATATATATGTGATTCTTGTAGCCTTATGACCCACCTACAACCATACCAAATTTCAGCCTCATCTGACCTTCATTGGGGTCCCAAAGGTGTGGTCCAAATGAGGTGGACAGTCTGGATTTTTCTGCACTGTTCCAGCAATATTCCACCCTGGACAGGTTGGAATTCTGAAATTTATTAAAATACTTTTAGGTGTCTAAAAATTATAAAAATTTACAGAGAAGTGTTCAACTCATGGTAGGACCAACCTACAAAATTTTGGGGCCAATGGAAACCTGTACACCCCATGGTGGTGGCTGGACCAGCCCACTACAATATGGTGTCCAGATCAGTCCGATTTTCAGGATAGATTGATTTCTTTAAATAAATTAAAATATTTTTAAATCTCTAAAAATTATGAAAATTTGTGAAGTTGTTTTCCACCTATGTTGGGACCTACCTACCAAGTTTCAGAGCCAATGGACCCCTGTGCACACCGTGGCGAGGGCCGGACTGGCCCACCACCTTGGGACGTCCAGGTCTGTCCGATTTTCTGGACAGACTGTTTTGTTCAAATTAATTAAAATACTTAGGAATATCTAAAAATTCTAAAATTTTGTAAGGGTGTGTCACACCTATTGAAGTATCACTATGAAAAATTTCAACCCCAACTGACCCCATTTGGGTATCCAAAAGAATGGACCAAGATGGTTGGCTTACCAGAATTTTCTGCTGTGCAGTCAGCAATATGCCTTGATAAAAATTATAATTCAAAAATGTTTCCTCCGATGGTGGGCTACCTTTTTGGGTTTTATCTCATTGTATGCATGATGAGGGACCTTGGCCCTCAATTTCCAGAGTTTTAGAGGCCCTGGACCTACTCCAATGGAGTGCCCAAATTTAGGACAGCAACATGTTATAATTATGTTTGGCCTTTGGGCTGAAATTTTGAGGAGTGGGGCCCAACACATTGTGAAGAATCTTAGAGGTAATAATTTATACATTTAGTACCTTAAATGTTGGGATTAATAAATGCCTTTTGAGGCCCACCACAGTTGAATTTAATTGGGTCCATGAATGTGGCTAGTTGTTGAACTCTTTGAGCCCAATTGGGCTGAAACTTTCTAGATAGGCCCATTGAACTCTTGGGCCATTTTTACCATACTATTGTGTTGGATTAGTGGGCCAGATTACATAAGTATATGGGCCCTTGATTGCCTACCAAATCAACTTTATACTTGGGCCGGGTTGTAAGCCCAACTTACTTGACTAAGAACATGACATTTGCCCATGTGATTTGAGCAATGGGCTGCCCACTAGGCCACCACAATATATGGGATTAGTAGCCTTTATGTTGGGCCCTAACATTTCCTCTATGGGCCCATAGTGGTATATATGGGTTGGGCTATATGTGTTCCCCTTGGACCCATGTTTTGGATAGGCCTTGGGCCACCTTTCTGAAGCCCAACATGAATGTATGTGGTATGTAATGGCTGCCCATTTCTTATTTCTAATATTGTGTGGGCCTTGGGCTTTGATCCGTAATCAATTAGAGATGGGCTACCTCTTGGGGACCAATTGTGGTTGGATGTCCACATTAGTGGCCCTAAGGTAGGCCCATGGGCTTCTATGTGTGGTTAAAGGCCCACCATAGACCCTTGGTAGGCTCATTTCATCTATTTAGGCCCATATCATTGTTCTCCTTAGTCTCATGGGCTACCCCAGGTATATGGGCCCCCACTAGAGGTTGTATTCCTTATGAGGAATTGGTTAAGTACCTAGACCTTTCATGGTTAGGTAGAGATTTCATCTTCACCTCATTGGCACCCATATTCATCTTCATGGCCCACTCCCATACACATCATATGCATGCTTGGTTGAGGTATGATTGGCCTTGGTTGTGTCATTGTGTAGGACATGTTGGTATCTCCTCGAGAGATGGATGCTTGGGATTGATGCATGGGTGATTGTGTGATTCATGCATCTGGCATTGCATAACTTATGGATATCCGCCCTTACTTCATCAGGGCCTTGCCTCCACAGGGGTATTCGTGGATGGCTGTATGTATGGACACCGAAAATATTAGTTGAGCATACCGGGTGCATAGGATGCCCATGGGTGAAATTCTCAAAACTTCCATGGTACCAAGGATCTGATCCAACGCCGTGACCGGGTGAAATATATGAGCGCACGAGGGCCTTATACCATTAGGCCGCGTCTCCCACTATCGTGTAGTCGGTTGGATAGGGGTGTGGCCTTACCTGCCTGATGTGAGAAGGCATTGCTAAGCTGAGTCTGACCAGCTCGTAAATGGGTCCACTACCTTCAGGCCTTGTTGGTGATTGGTTTTCCGCAGGCTGGTAGTGAGGTCTCTTACGCTCGTTTGATTGTGCGAGGTCTGTAGAGCAGCAGTCATTCAGCAGTGTAATGGACCCCGGTGATTTCCTTATGATGGAAATGTACTTGATATGTGGATTGGATATGAGTACTGACATTACTTCGCATTGCATTTGCATCAGCTGTGTAAGCTTCATATTGCATCGCCTTGGCATGGTGCCAAGTACTCATTGCATTATAGTACCCATTGCATTACAGTACTCATATTGCATTACAGTACTCATTGCATTACAATACTCATCACATTACAGTACTCATTGCATTATATAGCCTTGGTATGGCTTCCTGCATTATCGTACTGCCTTGGTATAGTTTCTTACATTCATGATAGCCTTGGTAAGGCTAGTTGTATTGGTATTGATCATGACTCCCTTCTGCATTCTCTATCTACTTCTAAGCACCATTGTCACACACCTTCACCACCCTTTAAACTTTCTATAAGCTTATGCACGATTGTGCGTGCAGGAGATCCTAGGCAGGCGTCATAGCAGCAGAGCGTGGAGTAGAGTTAAGCTTGAGGACTCCAGTGTTGCTGACTCTTTTCTCTTTTTTCCCATTCTCTTATATATGTCCTTTCGGACCTGATGTAAGCTTGTAAAAGTTCAAATTCTTAGTAGATTTTGTGATGTGTATCCTTTGTTACTTCCAGATGTACTTGCTGTGATCTTGGGTGTGCTCATATTGGTAATGATTATACTATTATGAAAATCCTCCTTGTAGGATCCCAGGATCGGAACCTACCTCAGGAGCCGAGAATGGGGTACTAAGGAGGCTGTTGCGGCCAGAACCGGCCATCGGGTTCCTTGTGAGTCCGGTTACCTAGTCTGGGGCGTGACAAAGACTTTGAAAAAGGCTGCCATAAGTGATAGATGATAGATGGAGTAGGATCTAAAGGAAACTGAAAGCTTTCATAAAGAATCTGGTTCCCATGCATCATCTACCTCTCATATACCAATCTCCCATATAAGAATATACTCAGTTAATTAATACGCATGCACCAACATTGATCATAGACTAGTTGCAAATGAAAGGTTAACAAATATGAGAAGCATATGAGAAATAGCTGCATGTTGAACACATTGAATATGCAAATTTTAGCATGATAAATTTATCATGGTCGATAACTTCAAATCACCCACACAATCAAAAGCTTACCTTAAGACCATAGCAACTATTAAATTCCTTCAATCTCATGCTGTAAAAAATTTTTAGTTTTTTTAAATCGTTGTTTAGATAAAATTACATGCTCCATTCCATTGTTATTCATTCATCATTTTGATTAAAAAAAAATTGAGACCCATATTTTGAACTGCAATTGTACATAACAATTGGAAGTTGAAAGAGGCCTAAATATAACAATGATGATACTTTGAATTGAGTGGGCCCCCAAATAAATAGACCAGTCTCCACAAATTATACAGATTGGATTATCCTACAGATCCAACTGGCGAGCTTTTCCCATGCTGTAATCCATTTAGAAGTCATCAGATAGGATAGATAAGACAACCCAACTGGTGATATCATCTACAATAGCATCAAAGGGACAATGCCCAGTCCTGCATGAAAATGGTAGAATTAACAGAACCAAACGCACCTGCATTTGCAATCTTAGTAAAATAATAATAATAATAATAATAATAATAATAATAATAAATGAAGAATACTAGTATTCAGGCATCATTAGATAAGAATATAGATACAGAAATCTACATTACACACTCTTTCTTTCTTTTTTTCTTTAAAAATGAGAAAGTTCTTCTCTTTTACTTACCCCTGTGCCTTTGCTAACGTAAAGTCCACCACCACGCACTAGAAGCCAAAGACCACCATCAGCCCTCCATCCCATATTCTGAATTCTCCGTGCAACTGCTCTATTGTGTGGTTGCTAGTATGGCTGCAAAATATGAGAATTACATAAGAATCTTCACGACTTCTTGTTTAGTATAAAGACCTGGCACTTTCTTAATATTGTTTCATGACTTCTTGATTTCTTTTCTTATTTTCATTTATCAAATATATGTCCATTATCATGCACCTTCATGAATAAAGAGAGGAAAAAGGAAATTTGGGATACATCTATTCACCCCAGATGTAACAACAGAGCAGCTAACCAGCTGTTCTGTTGAAATATCAACGCAAAGGGAAATCTGGGGAAATTTCTATTATAAATTGTTGCTGTCTTTTTTCTGGATGAGATTAATGGCATTGATATTTCATATGTAAAAGGTATGATCAATCCAAACAACCAGTAACAAGAGAGATTGCATTATGTAAGTTCTACCATTCAAATACAAAAGAATTACTATAAGACCAAATCCCAATCTCTTTCAAATTTGAAAAATTTTCACTGGTAACCAACCACATCATCAAGTAGTTAAAAAATAGCAAGAACACATAAAAAGAAAAAAATGGAATAATCATCCAACCAATCTTACAAAAAAGGGGTGATGGGACATCGTAGGCAATAAATTCAAAAAATGAAATAAGGAAATACAAGCCTTTTAATCATCCCATCAAAAAATGGTAACAATACAAAAACAACAACAATACAATTCACACCTCCATTACATGGCAAAAAAATAAAAAAGAAAAAAAGAAAAAAAAAATGAAAGGTATGAACATTAAATCCCCATAAAAGCAGCAATAAATCTAAGAAGAGAAACTAAAAAAGAGTCAACCCATCACTCTCTATTGAAAAATATAGGTCATAGAACAACTGACCTCAATCTCTAACAGTAGCAATGAAAAAAGCTATCCCCACAACAATGAATAAATAGGTGAAAATGAAATCAGATTCTATCATGGCTAGAATAACTCAATCTCTAACAAAAACAGCTGAAAGGCTACACCAAAGAACATTCCTTAACTCAAAAAAAAAAAAAAAAAAAAAAAAAAAAAAAATGAAACAAAAACAAAACAAAACAAAACAAAACCATAAAAATTCAAGGACAAATAACAGAAAAACATGAAAAACTAAAGGCCAAAACCAATTATCACCAACTAGAAATATCAAAAAGTCCCAAAAATACTAACCAAAAGAGAAATTCAAGAAAATTTCAGACTAATAGGTATCAGAACCTACTTCAACTAGTATCATTAAAGAGATCATTTCCTAAACACCTAACATGAAACAAAAAATAAAAAAATCGAACCATCCATGTGCCTAAATGAGGCATTGAGAAAACAACAAATCCACATCCAATGTGAAAAGGCCAAAGACTGGATGGCTGTGATCTTTCAATTTGTGAGAATCTAGGGAACAAGCATCCAATTCCTCGGCCCCATGATTTGTATAACGGGCCTTAGTTACTACTAGTGGGGCCCATCACTTAGCATTATGAGCCCCCACATCTTGCATATAGATGGTTAAGAGGAATAGAGTATGAAGAGGACAACACTAGTCCACCCAACAATCAGACCCGTTAAAAAGAGAAACCTAGAGATGATTGAGAAAAAAAATGGTCCCTAATATGAGAAATCAAGATCCTCCAATCAGGGCAATTTTTGGAGCGAGTTCCATCCAATTGGGCCAATGGCCTAGATCACCAAACCATGGCCCCCACTTGCCACAGTGCAAAGATGTGGGCCCCACAAATCGCTTTATCAACTCACCCTTAAAAAAAATAAAGGAATTTTCACATTTGCTCAACCAAGAGGATCACAACACCACCACCAAAGCATCATCGAATCAATACAAAAACTCCATTAAACACTAAGCAATAGAAAAAGAATATTCATTTGGAAGAAAACCGAAATCATCGTTTTTCCTTTCTTGCCTTCCAAAAGAACCCAAACCGAATTTTGCCATCCAAACGCATCCGTATAACTCTGTTTAAATCAAAGCAAGTTCTTGCCTCAAGTTATCTTGGTATACTATGCCCAAACGAGTACTAAAATGGGAAAAGGAGATAAAAAGGATACGGACCGCTCTTACGATGATTTCCAGCCCTTGACCGATTGGGTACGAGAGGAAGGACACGATACCATCTTCCTCAATCTGCCCGTTACCATACACAATGGGATCGGTGATTCCAATGGTGTGGCCCACATGATGGATGGATAGATCCGATCGTAGTGGAATACATCATAGTGGGACCACATAAAACACATCATGGTGGGTCCGATCAGTGAGGAAAGAGAAACTCACCTATTTGAAGACACTGATTCATGGAAGATGACACTGTCGATGGTGAAGGAAGATGACGCTGCTCGAGGCGATGGAAGATGCCGCGACTTGAAAGTGGAAAAAAAGAAATGGTGCTCGCAAATCCTCTTCTAAATAAGATAACTCTTTCAAATCCGAAACGGTGTGTGTTTAGCATTGTTTATAACAAAAGAACCTGTTAACAGTCGTACATGCAAGAGGGACCATTTTCTGGATGGTTAAGATTGTATTATATAAAAAAATTATAAATATTAAACATTTACAACTAGAAGGATTATTTTAATGGTCTGGATAACTCTATATCATTGCCACTATTTTCATGAACGAGTCACCACTATTTTACATTTTGTACAAAACTCACTGTTTTTTTACAAAAGAAAAAATGGTAAATATCGCTTTAGAAAGGGGAGGGCTCTATGGGCCCCATCATGATGGATATGTTTCATCCACGCCATCCATCCATTTCTCAACTTCATTTTGAGTTATATCGCCAAAAATTAGCCCTAATTAAGTCTCTGGTAGACCACAAAATGAGAAAAAGGTGGACAGTTGGACGTCCACCATTCAAAATGTGTGGTGCGCCGACAGATAATTGACTTTTGGCTATGGCTTTTATTTGATATCCAATCTGTTGATTTTGTCACACAGGACTGGATGAAGGGAAAAAACAAAAATCAACTTGATCCAGAACTTTTATGGCTATTGATCATATTTTTAATGGTCGACGCTGATTCAACACTGTTTCCTGTAATGTGGTCCACTTGAGATTTGCATATATCTTATTTTTGGTCTCATATTGTAAAATTACCTATAAAAACATATGGACGGCATGGATGAAACACATACATCATGGTAGGAGCCATAGAGCACCGGCCACCTGTCATTGGCTGGTGTGAGGGGGAGTAGTTAATTGGTTCCTAAAAGTACGGACGTGGATTTCCTGCGAAAGCCTTTCGCAGGAAGTTCCTGCACAAGATTCTATATGAGCCACTATGATGTTTGTGAGAAAGCCACTCCGTCAATCCATTTTTAGAATTCATTTTAGGACATGCCACCAAAAATGAGGAGGATTAAAAACTCAAGTGGGCCACACGAGAGGAAACAGTGGAGATTTAGTGACCACAGTTGAAACATTTATATGGCCACAAAACTTTTGTATCATTTTAATTTCTTGGCTTTTTCACTTCATCATAGTGAAAATGACCTTATAAATGGTTTGGATGGAATATAAACATCAAGGTGGATCTTGGGAAGGTTTCAACAGTAGGAATTCCTTTCCCCAGTAGGAATTCCTTTCCCCACTGTTTCATCTAGTATGGCCCACTTGAGTTTTTGATCCTAATCATTTTCGGCCTCATGTCCTAAAATGAGCTCAAAAATCGGATGAACGGGTTGGATTTTTAACAAACATCACAGTGGGCCCCATCCAGAATCCTTGCACAGGAACTTCTTGCAAAAGGCTTTCGCAGGAAATCCGCGTCCCAAAAGTACAGAGTAAATCCTATGAGGTCCACCATGATTTATTCATTTTATCCACTCCATCCATCCATTTTAACATATAATTTTATTACATAAGCTAAAAAATGAAGCCTATAAAAATTTGAAGTGGACCACATCATAGGAAATAGTATAAACTAAACGTCTACCATTAAAAAATTTTGGGAGGCCACTGAAGTTTTTGATCAAGTTGATATTTTAGTTTTCCCTTCATCCATGTATTTGTGATCTATTGAATAGGTTGGATGACAAATAAAAATCACTGTAGGACAAAAAATGAGGTATATCCCAATCTCAACTGGACCACATTATAGGAAACAGTGTTGAATGAGCGTCGACCATTAAAAGGGCCATATAAAGTTATGGATCAATCTGATATTTTTTTTCCCTTCATCTGGGCCTGTATGACCTAATCAACAGATAGGATGTCAAATAAAAAGTACAATGGGCCTTAGGAGGGTTTTAATGGTGGATATCCAATCACTATTGTTTTCATGTGGTGTAGTCCACCTGAGATTTATATCCCTCTCATTTTTGGTATCAGGGCCTAATATGATTTGTAAAAATGGATGGACGGCATGGATGAACACATACATCATGGTGGGACTCATAAAGCATCGACCAACATCCAAAAATGGTTACTCACCTCGATCATACTACATATTAGAAAGATATTGGGCAAACAGGATTGATCAACAATTTGAGTGAATTTTGATTTAAACATCTGAAGTTATTTACTCTTCAATTTGAACCGATTAGATTGTCCAGAAAGATATTGGGCAAACAAGATTAATATATATATTATATATATATATATATATATATATATATATATATATATATATATATATAACTTTTGTTGCCTTTAGAAGTTTTTAATGGTGGACATCACTGTCCCACTGTTTTTTGTGCTAGGGTCCACTGGAGCTTTGGATTTAACTCGTTCTTTCGATATTGCCCTAAAATGATCTCTCTAAATGGATGGAAGGTGTGGATATAAAACATACATCATATGGTCGGGCAAAAAATGTGAGGTATATAAATATCAAGTGGACCACACCACATGAAAACAATAGTGATTGGATATCCATCATTTAAATCCTTGTAAGGCCCACTATACCATTATTTATCATTCAATCTGTTTATTAGGTCAGACATGCCTAGATGAAGGGGAAAAACAAAAATCATCTCGATCCAAAACTTTTATGGCCTCCAATATGTTCCCTTTATCTTAGGTGTGGTCCATTTAATCTTTGGATATGATTCATTTGATATAAATATATATATATATATATATATATATATATAGACACACACACACACACACACGATTTCGAGTCATGTTTCGGATCGAGTCACACACACACACACACCCGAATTGGAGTCAGGTTTCGGATTGAATCAAGTCTAACCAAATCGAGTTTCGGGTCAAGTCAGGTCGAGTTACTAGATAACTCGAACTCGACTTGGTTTGAGTTCGGATTGGGTGAAGCCTACTCGGTTCGAACCAACTCACCATTCGGTTCAGATCGAGTTGGGTCTGAACGAGTCGAGTTAGTCGAGTCATCTCCTGCCCAGCTCTACTACTTACTATAATAGTCTCATGTCAAATGTCTTGATTCATCAAATATCATACATCATATCCCACTAACCACTAACTTTAATTCTAATATATGTGACCCAATGCATTTATGTTGGTATGATAAAATTAAAAATATCTCAAAATATATGCAATGTTTTAAACACATAAGAATTTTATTATCCACTTGCATACATATGCAATGTTTTAAACACAATCAAGAACGCACGTTGGGACCAACCTGACCCGAAATTGACCACCAATGCGGGCCATTGCTTGTACTTCAAAAAAAAAAAAAAAAACACTGTAACCATTAGGTTATGCTGATTCTCTATTTTGTGTGGATCTCAAATGAAGCAGAATTACAACCTAAAACTGACCAGAATAGTTTTAAAAGATTACTTATGACAAAAAAAAAAAAAAAAAACAAAAGATATCACACCTGCTTTCAAATCACTATTAATTTGTGCAACATACGACTCATCTGCAGCCTAAAACAGTACTACTTCACATGCCTTAACATGGATGCAGTCCATTTAATCTTTGGATATGATTTCTTTGTGTATATATCTAAAGGCCACAAAACTTTTATATCAAGATGATATTTGTGGTATCAATTTGATCTTTGTAGTTTACCTTCATCTAGATCTTCTTTACATTATCAATAAGTTGGATTGCAAATAAACATTACTAAAATATTACGATGGGCTCTTTATAATTTTTAATGGCGAGGTAGTATATTATCATTCTTTCCAATGGTGTGGTCCACTAAAGATGCAAAATCTACACAATTTTTTATACCTGACCCAAAAATGGGTTGGAGAAACATATATAGGGGCGACAAGGATATACAACACATCATCAAAATCTCGCTTTTGTTATCTAACTTTTCAATTTTTCTTGTCAAAATACAAAATCTAGTTTTCTTTTTTAAAAAACATTTTTTTACAATTTGTCAATTTTTTCACAATCTTGTTTAATTTTTTAAATTTTCTTTTTCAAAATATCATTTTTTAGTGGGCACACTTTTGTTATATTTCAATTTTTCTTGTCAAAATGCAAAATCTAGTTTTCTTTTTAAATTTTTTTTTTCAATTTGTCAAAATTTTCACAATTTTGTTTAATTTTTTAAATTTTCTTTTTCAAAATATCATTTTTTTTTATCGAAATCTTGCTATATAACTTTTTAATTTTTTTTTGTCAAAATATAAAATCTAGTTTTCTTTTTTAAAAAATATATTTTTTTACAATTATATTGTATATTAGGCCTTTGTGTGAAGCCGTGGGCCCACTATATGTTTGGCTCTATGTAGGCCATTCCTTGGGGTAATGTTCGTTAGATGTCCACATTGTCGAGGCCGATTGCTGATGCCGGTTATTGATACTGATTAGGAGTATGTGATAGCATAGCATCATGATACATGCCCATACACATCATCTGCATGTTTATTATGAGATGTGGTTGATCATTGCATATATTATTGAGTGTGTTGTTATGAGACTCCCTGATAGGCGGAGGTTATCTCACATGAGCGCACGGTATGCGCAGGATTGATGCATGATTGGATTGTATGACTCATGCATCTTGCATTGTGTGCTGTGATTACAATACGCCCTAGCATCATCAGGGTCGTAGCCTCCACAGTTAGTTCGTGGATGGCCAGATGGGACACCGGAAATCTGTTCTACATGGAGTGCTATAGATATCCCTAGGTGAAAGTCCCTAAACCCTCTTGGTTCCAGAGGTTGCTCTAACGCCTAGACCGAGTGGATGCATGAGCGCATGAGGGCCATATACCGTTAGGCCGCGTCTCCCACTGTGTCGTGGTCGGTTGGAAGGGGGTACGGCCTTACCTACCCGAGAGGAGGGGGCAATGCTAGGCTGAGTCTGACCAGCTCGAGGAATGGGTCCGCTATCGACGAGCCGGGCCCGATATTGGCAGGCGGATAGTGAGGTCTCTTCCACCCACCTTGTTGCGCGCGATGGGGCGGCAATCTGGTTTGGAGTGTAATAGACCCCGGTGATTTTCCAGAGAGGAACCGTACTGATATGTGGACTTATTGAGTAGGAGTTGCATGCTCATTCATCCATTCATTCACTATCCACTAGGGCTGGTGGTGCGCAACTAATTGTTGTGTACCTTCGTTATGGCAAGGATTTTGGTTGGGCGCACGACTAACCTGAGATCAGGAGTTTACCACGTTGAGTCTGACTATCCAAATTCAGGTATGGGACTAGTTTGGATAGAAGTCTCTTGTGGTGGACCCCGTAGCCTGCGATACTACGTACTATCATCCCGACTTCACACTCCAGCATGGTCATTTCATTCGCATCACATATTACATTACATCCGCAGGCATATGACATTTTGGGTTGTTATGTTCCTGTACTTATATAGCTTAGACGAACTTAGCATGATTTGCATATTGCCTTGCATCCTCAACATATAGTAGTTGGCTTACTGTCTTCGCATTGCATAGCTGAGCTATCTTGCTCCCCAGTATATTGGTTATTATATTTTGCATCGCATAGCCTTGGTACGGCTGATAGCATTCATGGACTTATAAATTGCTAGTATTTCCGCTTACTCTGATATCGTATGATTCATGATCTTGCCTATATTACCAATGTTATATGATTTATGGCATTGTATTGCATTCTTGGCACTTACCTTGTGCACACACTTTCACCACCCACTAAGCTTTCTATAAGCTTATGCACGATAGATGCGTGCGGGTGATGTTAGGTTGCAGCAGTGACGATCTTGGAGCGTGCAGCGGTCTTCTGGAGCTTGATTTTCGATTTATGTATTTCTCTTTCAGCATTGTACACAAATGATTATATTAGTGGATATGTGATGATGATGTTGCTTTTGTGAATTGGATAATCTTGTGGTTATGCTTATTTTAAGTTAAATGTATATTGAAAAAAAAATAAAAAAATCCACCTTGTAGGATCCCAGGATTGGAATCTGGCGTATGGATGTTAGGAGCCGAGAATGGGGTACTACGGAGGCTGTCGGCACCGGATTCGGTGATCGGGATTCCCGTGAATCTGATTTTCAGGTTTGGGGCGTGACACATTTGCCACGTGAGATGTGGTCGACGAACCCGAGTCGTACTTCGGTTGGCGATAGTGGTTGGCCACGCGAAGTGTTTATGCACTTCATGTCGTCCAACTTGTCGTGTGCTCGAGCTAGCCGTGCTCGTCAAGCAACCCGATTTGTCGTATGTATGTTCACCATGTTTGGACGCCTCTGCTTGAACCTAGGGTACAAACTTACCAGTGAAATTCCGTTAACCATGGTACCTCTATCCGCTAAGACTCATGAGCCGGGCATGGTGGTATGGGACACCGTGGTCGAGCTGTCGGCTTATGCTGGGGCCACATGCCTCCCTGTAGTGTCCATTGAGCAACCAGACTCGTGAGCCGATTATGGTGGTATGGGACACTATATTCGAGCTGTCGGCCTACACTGATTGGTGACGAGCCCTTTGTAGTGACCTCGAGCATACTCTGAATTTGCGGTGAGGCGACGAGTTTTGCCGCAGTGAATAAAGTATGAATTAGGCTTATATCAAATTAGAGATGAACCGTTAAAAGGGTGATGGGGGAGTGGTGTAACGAATACGTGTAATAGCCCTGACAGCCTTTGCAGCGACCTAGAAACACACCATCGTATGAGATTAACTAGGACTGACGACCCTAGAATGGATCATGTTTGAAAATGATACAAGGGAGGTACCTTAGTTTCTCAATACTGCTGTTTGAAATGGACTAATAACAACTCGGTAATCATGCTCATCATCACATTGCATGTGCCTGGAAGATGTGGAGCATTGAATGCAAGCATGCCACGAACATAAGATGGTGTCGCATGAGGGAGTGTGTGGTGAGGGCATACATCATTACTCCATTCATACTTGCATTAATAAGAGTATTTAGAATTGTTTGATTGTACTACTTTATTATTACTGCTTGACTGAGTTGATAACATGTTAACCTATGTTTTATTGTTCCACTGAGTTGATCACTCACTCCCACGTTACGGGACGGTGTTCCGAACACCCACCAGACTTTATCTGATTGCAGATGACGACACTACTCCTGAGGTAGAGCCAGACCTTTATGATGACAATGATGCTTGTTCGTATATGCTGTATGCTGACGGCTTCAAGTGAGCGGTGTCTTGATTGACGAGATTACAGGGATGTTGACTAGATAACACTACACCTTTGGTATAATTTGAAATTGTACTTGCATTTCATTAACCTGGTAACATTATCACACTCTGAACTCACCACTGTTTTTATATTTTATATATCTATCACAGTCTTCCGCTTGCAATCTCACTTGTCTCTGAAGTCTGATATGTTTTTTGGCTTAATCTCACTTATGTTCAATGCACTAATACAGACAACATTCAATTATCATTCATTTTGTTGCATAAGTGATGCGTTGGAACTCGAGAATTGAGTTTATGCTCGACCCCCGATTTTCAGGGCGTTACAAGATGGTATCAGAGCATGATTTTGATTAAACCGAACATGGGTTATGGTCACACGATGCACTCTGACGCACTCTGACTTAGGAGGGAGTGACGGAATGTAGAAACAGATTTAGGATTTTCCAATTCGTCGAACGATGAAGTTCACCGAATCGACCGCTGAGATTAGGCCCGTACACACCCATGATCACGCGGAACGACCCCGAATCACTTATAGGTCGTCAGTCGACGGGTTTGAGTCGTTCCCTAGAAATGAATGCCCTTAGGTTGTGGGTCAACCACAACACCTTGCACTTCATCTCACAGCCTAAAACCCCTTTTACCCAATTCCTTTAAAATCTCACCCTCCACCACTGTATTCTTCATTTCTTTTAAGCACATTCATAATACACGCCAATCCTAGGGTATAAATGATGAAGAACAATACCAAAACTAAAACTTACCAGAAATAGGAAATAAATGGATAAAATGGGTTTTGACCCTTAGCCTTTTGGAATCCAACCAAATAAATGGGTTATTTGGATATATTAGCTCCTCCTACCCCAAAATCATATGCCACACGTCACATAAATCATTTCGGTTTGCAAATTGGCCCTGAAAATGCCTCAAATGGAGTCGGGGGCCACACTATGCAAACCTGAGGGACTCGGGACAGACCTGGGGTGCCATTGGCACCTTTGGACGGTGGAGAACACTATCCTACTGCGGAGGCACCGCGGTTGGTCCGGTAGACCGCGGCGGAACTGCGATCACCGCGGTCGACCACGGTCAGGTTGGGCCGGGCTGGTCATGCCGGTGTTGGGCATGGCCGGCCCGACCCCTAGGCACGTGTGGTGCCCACCAAATTTTGTGGGGCCTCTATTTCACGTCCGTTTGGCCCCCTCTCTCTCGAACACTCCTCCAAGCGCTCCATTTCCTTCCAAAATCTGATTTTCTCTCTCAAACCTCCCTTCCAATCGCCCCTTCCGTTGTTTTCTGTTAAATCTCGCACCCCTCTAACGTTCACAGCAACACCTACCCTTTCCATTTTCTCTCATTTGAGCTCCTACACCCCCCCATTTGAAGCTCAAATTCGTGTAAGCTCTCTAACCCATCCATTTTCTTTCCTTTCCTTCTTCAAACCCTGCCTTTTTTGGGCCTTTACAATCCCTGTTGAGGCTCGAGTTCGTGGAGAACCAACAACTCTAGCCCCCGTTTCCACTTATCCACATTTTTCATGGCTCTATCCGAGCTTGTACAGCCAGTTTCTTGGAGGCCTAATCATCCATACTGTTGTCTTGTAGTTTGCATGGGTTATCGTCTTTGGATGTTTTTGTTTTCATGTTGATGGGTGTAGTAGTTGGTAGAATGTTTTAGATGTTTGAAGACGTTTACGGCCCGTTCGGCCAACTGCATTAGGTGAGTTAGGTGGATAGAATTGTATAAGTAACAATAAATGTATGTGTAAGATATGATCCCTAGATTGGGTGTATCCCATGTTTTCTAATGCCATGTTTGGAATATATGCAATGAAAAGTATATCCCGGGTTTTCCTATTACACTTAGAAATTCCTCATCCGGGGATTTGGAACTCCCATCTCGCGCTTTCCCACACAAGACTCATTTTCCAAAGCCTATGAAATTAATCCCCACCCACCCTCCTACCAACCATGCCACTCCCAATCCCGAGGAGGGATTAGCAATGCAAGCCCATTAAATACAACTTAAGATCACTGGCCAAATAGGCCCTTGGAGTTTTGGACCTAGAGCGGTGCTCCTAGATTTCGACAGACATGACCAATAGGAAATCCAACAAATTTATAATGTAAGCCTTAGGACCCTCTTAGTTGGAATGAGCATATGTGAAATGCTCAAGCGTCAAGTATAGACAACTCAATTCCTATTAGACAACTTTGACCCTAAGTGATAAAACCTTTCCTGTATTAGAAATGATGTGAAATCATCTAACGTATGAGCATAGACTTTGGACTACACCTATGGATTTCCACTACTCCTAAATTAAGACTAGACTACCGGTTACATTAGAGAATGCCAGAGACTGATAGATGTAGTTAGGTCAAATCAATACACCTCTTTGATCTGGGTGGCGCAGCGAAAGCGTGGTGGACCTTACCCCACTGGCCTAGGATTGAAACTGTGCTCGTTGAATATGAACATAATAGAAGCCTATTCTACTATGAGAAACCATTTTAAGATGATCTAGTAAGATTTGATTCACCATTTCCTTGGACATAGATAATAACGAAGACTCTCTTAGACTAAGACCTAAAGGGCAACCTTAGAAATAGACAATTTGAGCCTTTCAATGATGGACATTCCTTGCGTTTTTAGAGTGATCAGACTACAGAGTTACTGAAATATAGACTGCGAAGCATTCGCGGCTTGACCCAATTCTCAATCCTGGGCGACTACTAATGGATTCACTACTAACGAGCAGACGACTAGGATCCACTAGGATTCGGAAGGGATACGATGAGCTTTCTACCCTGGTCCAGTAGATGATTGATGTATCGGGATCAAGCCCACTACAACTGTCTCTCCGTGTTGGTCAAACAATGAAAACAGCTTACTCTAAATAATTAGGGATTGCCGTCAAGACTCCCAATAAGTAAAGAAACGAATTGTAGTAAACCATCAGGGTATGAGAAATGGATAAAGAAATAAGTTTTGAGGGGGGTAGACTAAAATGAACTAGGCTAGTATATACCCTGCCACGCATAGGCAAAGAAATAATTAAATCTTTCCTTATTACCCTTAGGCAATTTCGGGGACGAAATTTTATTTTAAGGGGGGTAAATTGTAACATCCCGGATTTTTGCCCACCTGGAATTAGACGTCCTTAGGCATTGGGTCGATCCTAACACCTTATTAACTTGTTAGAAGTCAATCTCAAAGTCTAAAACCGCTCTTGAACCCATTTCCTACACAAATCCCACCCTTCACCACCTTGTTCTTTCAATTTTTCTAAGCACTTTCATCCTAGACACTATCTTAAACTAGCTAAGTAGTATAACTTGGATCACTTTATATACAAACTACAAAGGCCTAGGTACCACCTCAGACAGAAATTACTCAGGACTAAATCCTTTAGAAATTAGGCGAGAATTAGCCAGTGTTAAACTAGAGTACCTGTGAAATTAGCACCAATCACTTTAAATACGATCTGCAAGACCCAAAACTTGTAGAATCATTGACGCTAGGTTACCCTAAAATCTAGGATCAATCTCATTTTCCGGCTGCTCTCGGGAGCATCTCGAAACTCCGTATCAGATCTGGACCACACGTCGGAAGTCTGATTAACACAAAGTTAAGGAATTAGGACCGCCTTGCTGGGCTTGACAACCATCTCGGAAATCAAATCCAGATAGTGTCCAAGCGCTATTCGCTTGAGCTCGGAGCGGAGAGTGTGAGAAATGTGAAAATAATTCTAAATTAAAATCAAAATAAATAAATCTGGCACCTATCGCTTGCGGATCAGTATTAAGCAACCAGACCGTCAGAATCAGGCCAAATTACACCCTCGGATCAGGGATATTTCCTCAAACATATCCATGTACTCGGAATCTCTGATCGAGATCCGCTGACCGTTGAACTGAAACTGGTCTGCCACGTGTGATCTGGGAATCCGACTGAAACGAAAACTTATCCAAACCTAGATCCAATGTCAGTGAGCTTAAGTCCAACCTTTGGCTCAAGGGGGGCCGCCAGAAGTCCTCCGTTGAGCTGAAACTGACCTGCTTTGGTTATAACCTACGTATACTTTGACCTGGAGTCTATTTCGGTGAGTTTTTAGGCTATATAAGGACCTTAAAACCCTCTCTCATACAGCCATACGAATTTGAGATAAAACCCTAGAAAAGAGAGAGAAAAGAGAGAGAAAGTGTGGGAGATGTGGGAGTGTAACATCCCGGATTTTTGCCAACCTGGGATTAGACATCCTTAGGCATTGGGTCAATCTTAATACCTGATTAACTTTTCAAACGCTCAATTCAAAGCCTCAAATCCCGTCTTAAACCATTTTCTTCACAAATCCCACCCTTCACTACCTTGTGCTTTCAACTTTTCAAAGCACTTTCGTCCTAGACACTATCTTAAACTAGCTAAGTGTAAAACTTGGATCACTTTATATACAAACTGCAAAGGCCTAAGTACCATCTCAACCAGAAAACAATTAGGATTAAATCCTTTAGAAATTTAACAAAGTTAACTAAGTGTAAAACTCGATTAGCCATGAAATCCGTTGGGATCGCTTTAAATACGATCTGCAAGACCCAAAACTTGCAAAATCAGTGACTCTAGGTTTCCCTAAAGTTTAGAACCAAACTCATTTCCCGTCTGCTCTCAGGAATGAAACGAAACTTCGTATTAGGTCTAGACCGCACATCGGGAGTCCGATTAACACGAAGCTAAGGAACTAGGACCGCCTCACTGGGCTTGACAATCATCTCAAAAATCAGATGATTCCGATGTCCCACGGCCATTTATTTCGATCCGGAACGAGGGAGTGTGAAAAACACTATTCCCTTTGAAATTAAAATATCTGGAATAGTGATCTGGCACCTTTCGCTTGCGCATCAGTATTAAGCAACCAGACCGTCAGAATTAGACCAAATTACACCCTCGGATCAGGAAAAATTTCAAGAACATTTACATGTACTTGGAATTTCGGATCGTGGCCCACTGACCGTTGAACTGAAAGTGGTCCGCCACATGCGATCTGGGAATCCGATCGAGTCGAAAACGTAATCCCTCATAGATCCATGTGTGGTGAGCTTAAGTCTGACGTTTGGCTCGAGGAGGGCCACCAGAACCTCTCTTTTGAGCTGGAAAAGTGACGAAATACCTATATTAGCAGTAACCTTTGAACAGGAGTCTATTTCGGTGAGTTTTGAGACTATATAAGGACCTTAAACCCTCTCTCATGGCAGCCATACGAATTTGGAATTGAGAGAGGAAAAGAGAGAGAAAGTGAGGAGAAGTGGGAGAATCTCCCTGCCGTCGTTCCCTGCCACCACACGGGCTGCACCATCCCTTTCTTGACGCTTTTCCGGCGTTTCCGGCGTCGTTTCTAGGTAAGAAATCCTAACCCTAATCTGTTTTGGGGTTTAGACTGTTGTAGGTTGTGAAATAGCTAACCTATTTCGTTCTCTAGGTTGCCAAACTGCCGAATACGGAAGCTTAGCGAACCTATCAACTCCGTTACGATTCTACGACAAAAGGTGAGAACTTTAAGTGTATAAGTTACGTTTTTCAACCCTTTCAATGTCAGATAATGATAGATTCATGATCTGCATGTAAATGCACATGTACAAAGTGCTTTCCGTTTCCTGTTTCGATTAACGTTGTAGAATATGGAATTTCACATACTCTAGATATACGTAGAAATACCGTATACATATTTTTTTTGGAGAAGTGTTTGACATGTTTATTTAATGTATGATTATACTATATGGATAAAATACTAGTTTGGCGAAAGGAATCGCCATAATACATGTTCACTTGTAAATGCTACGTATGTTGAAATTGCGTATTCTAGAAATACTGTATACGTATAAATTTTGGAGATGTATGTATCATGATTATTTGCTGTAGTAATATATATATTACATGGAAATACTCGCTTGGCTAAAGGATAACCCTAATACATGTTTTGCTAACATGCACCATGTATGTTGTAATAGTGTATTCTAAGTGTTTGTGAAAGTGGCTGAATGAGTATAGAATTCTCATTCGTGCTCGCCATGACTAATTGTCATGGATTCATGATTGATGTATTGGCGATACCCCCCTTGACGAAAGGATTTGCCCTAAGTCACGCCACGGCCAATATACACTATATATGCTAAAATGTGTGGCCCAAGTGTTGTGGAAATGACTGAATGGATATGGAACTTGGATCCCTGCTTGCCATGACTATCCGTCGTGGGTGTACGCGTGTTATGATTGGGGCAACTCCCCAGTGAAAGGATTTGGCCTAATGCCTATGTGATCGACATATGTCGTGTATGTTGATGTATGTTTGTTTAAGTGTTTCTTGAAATGTCTGAATGAGTAGTAGTTAGCAAATTGTAAAATAAGGGTGTTGAGATATGATTCTCAACCCTTTTTAACTATGTGTATGATCTCCTTTGATAGTTGTGTGATTAGGAATTGAACATGTACAAACGCATGCTTGTGTTGTGATTCATAACATGCTCAACTGCTTTATGATTTTAACTATGTAATGCATATGTTTAAATTTACATTTACGTTGTATGATCCGTCATGGGTGATGGGGGAGCGGAGCAACGAGTGCGTGCAACAGCCCTGGCAGCCCTAAACGGATAATACCAGACTTTGATTGTATGATTTGAATCCTGATCCATTACTGCTTTATCTATCTGCAATTGATTGTGTTTGGGGCTATGCTTATGGCCCAGGCAATCGGTAACGGGATTGAACTCGTGGCTGAGATTCATTTGCCACGTGGGATGTGTTCGACGAACTCGAGTCGTGCGTTGCCTGTCGGCAGTGGCTAGGCCACACGAAGTTGTTTATGCACTTCATGTCGTGCAGCTCAACGGGCGATCGTGCTAGTCGAGCTCGTTAAGTAACCCGATCTGTCTTATGCATGTTCACCCTGTTTGGACGCTACTGCTTGTACCTAGGGTACCAAACTTACCAGTGAAACCCCTTTTAACCATGATACCTCGATCCGCTAAGACGCATGAGCCGGGCATGGTGGTATGGGACACCGTGGTCGAGCTGTCGGCCTACGCTGGGGCCATGTGCCTCCCCGTAGTGACCATTGCGCAACCAGACTCGTGAGCCGAATATGGTGGTATGAGACACTGTATTCGAGCTGTCGATACCTACGGCGAGAGCCGAGTACGGTGAGACCTGTACTCGTGCTGACGGGCGACGAGTCTTTCACAGCAACTAGAGTATGAGTGGAGCCGAGTACGGTGAGACCTGTACTCGAGCTGACGGCTAGTGATTGAGCCGAGTACGGTGAGACCTGTACTCTAGCTGACGGCCAGCAATTGAGCCGCATACGGTGTGATCTGTATCCGCGCTGACGGGTGACGAGCCCTTTGCGATGCCTTCACTACGCTTCTCAAACCATAATATCGTATGAAATTAACTAGGATTGACGACCCTAGAATGGATCATGTTTGGGAATGATACAAGGGAGGTACCTTAGTTTCCCAATACTGCTGTTTGAAATGGACTAATAAAAACTTGGTAATCATGAGCATCATCACACCGCATGTGCTTTGCAGATGTGGCGCACTGAGGGAGTAAGCATTCGCGAACGTAAGATGATGTCGCTTGAGGGTGGTTTGGCTAGGGCATACAGCATCATGTCATTTCATTTTCACACTTAACAAGAGTAGTTAGAAATGTTTGATTTGTACTGCTTTATCATTACTGCTTGATTGTATTGATAACATGTTAACCTATGCTTTACTGTTCCACTGAGTTGATCACTCACTCCCACGTTACGGGACGGTGTTGTACATACCAACCAGATTTGTTGAGTTTCAGGTGGTGGCGATGCTTGTGAAGCAGAGCCGGACTACTTCTATGATGATAGGAGGAATTCTCCTATCTGTATCACTCTGGCAGGTCAATGAAGACCTGATATTGTATTGACGGGGCTATGGTACATGGGATAGGAGGCATTACACTTCCTCACATTTGGTACATTTTAGAACTGCACTTGTATTTATTTAACCTGGTAATGTTATCACACTCTGGAGACTCATCATAAGTTATATATTTTATCTATCTATCACAGTCTTCCGCTTGCAAATTTAACTGTCTCTGGAGTATGATATGCTGTTTTGGCTTAATCTCACTCATGTTCAATGCACGAATACAGTCAACATTCAATCATCATTCATTTTGTTGCATAAGTGATGTTCTGGAACTCGGGAGTTGAGTTTATGTTCAACCCCCGATTTTCAGGGCGTTACAAGATGGTATCAGAGCATGATTTGGATTAAACTAGACCTGGGTTATGGTCACACGACGCACTCTGACGCACTCTGACTTATGAGGGAGCGACGAAACATAGAAACTGACTTAGGATTTTCTAAATTCACCGAACGGCGAAACCAACCGAAATCGACCGTTGAGATTGGACCCGTAGGCCTCAATGATCGCACGAAACGATCTCGAATCACCTCTAGGCCGTCAGTTGACGGGTTTGAGTCGTTCCCTAAAAATGAATGTTCTTAGGTTGTGGGTCAACCACAACACCAAAGCCTAAAACCCCTTTTTACCCAATTTCTTCAAAATCTCTCCTTGCACCACTTCATTCTTTAAGTTTTTCTAAATCCTATCATACCAGATATAAATTCTAACGTATAAATGACGAAGAATAACACCTAAACAAAAATTTACTATAAATAGTAAATATATGTATAAATTGGACTTTTGGTTATTCAAACTTTCGAATCTAACCAAGTAAATGAGTTAGTTGGATAGATTAGCTCCTCCTACCCCAAAATCATATGTCACACATTATATAAAATCATTCCAATTTATAAATTTTCCCTGAAAACACTTCAACTGGAGTCAGGGGCCTCCCCACTTAAATCCGATGGGACCCAGGGTCGAACCAGGGTGCATTTGGCACCTTGGGACCATGGAGAGTACACCCCACCCGCGGCGGCAGCCCACCGGCCACCTTGGACGGAGGTGAAACCGCGGTTCCGGAGGTGGACCGCGGTCAAACTTGGCCGTACGGGTCGGGCCGGGTCTGGTCTTGGTCGGCCCGACCTCCCCTACCCCATGGCAAGTGCGGTTTTGGCTGGGGTTTGAGATTTTTAGGTCTGGAGCTCCCCTCTCTCTCAAAACTCCCCTCCAATCTCTCTTTTCCTCCTATTCTTGCTGTTTTCTCTTCAAATCGCCACTCCAATCGTCTCATTTCCCATTTTCGGTCATCACCCACTCCCATCAATCGTTCACAGTAACACCCACCCTCTACCCTCTCCGTTTCCCTCATTTGGACTCCCACATGCCCACTTGGAGCTCAAAATCGGGCAAGCCCTCTAACCCATCCATTTTCTTCATTTTCCTTTCTTTCTTTCTTGTCAGTTGGGCCTCTACAACCCCTGATGAGAACCAAATCTATGGAGAACAAAACCTCCAGCCCTACTTCTCTCTCTCCATCACTTTTCATTCGCTTTTCCATGGCTCTATCCGAGCATGTACGGCTATTCCCTTGGATGTCTAATCATCTATACTGTTGCCTCGTAGTTCACATGGGTTACTGTCTTAGGGTGCTTATGACTTCATGTTGATGGTTGTAGTTGTTGGTAGAATATTTTAGATATTTGAGGACGTTTAGGGCCCGTTCAGCCAATTGCATTAGGTGAGTTAGGGTGGATAGAATTGAAAAGGTAACAATAAATGTATGTGTAGGTATGGCCCTAGATTGGTTGTATCCCATGTTTTCCAATACCATGTTTGGAGTGTGTGCAATTAAAAGTAAATTTCGAGATTTTCTTTCAAATAACACTTAGTAATTCTGCTTCCTGGGATTTGGAAATCCCATCTCACACTTTCCGACACCAGGCTCATTTTCCAAAGCCTATACCAATAATTTTGATCCCCACCCACCCTCCTACCAACCATGTCACTCCCAATCCCGAGGTAGGATTAGTAATGCGGTCACATTTAATACAACTTAAGACCACTTGCCAAATAGTGTTGAAGTGATAAAGTCCCTTGATATACATTAACCTACCGCACTCTGATAGCTTAAGCTTTCTGAGTAAATGGTTGTTGGACAAATAGACCCTCGGAGTTTTGGACCTAGAGCAGTGCTTCAACAGACCTGACAGTATAGGAAATCCAACCAATTAAGAACGTGAACTCTAGAACCCCCCTTGTGGTTGGTTTGAGCATGTGTGACATGCTCGGGCGTAGTTAAATTCAACTTTAGGCAACTCAATTCCAATTAGACAACTTTGACCCTAAGTGATAAAACCCTTGTATTAAAAATGAAGTGAAATCATCTAACGTATAAGCATCGACTTTGGACTCACCTATGGATTCCCGCTACTCCTCAATTAAGATTAGGCTACTGGTTAGGCTAAAGAGAGTACAAGACTAATTAATTATGCTAAGCCAATTGAATAATAGACTTAGTTATTCGGCTTAACCGACTCAGACCCACTACACAATTTTCTTTCCGTGTTGGCCCAACCATTTACAATTAAGAGTTTATGATTTTGTCCTTGAAAAGTGTTAGGAGTATATCGCTGATAGAGACTTTGTCTTTTAGGCCTAAGGAATTGCCCAAATGGGCAACAGACAGTTGGGGATTAGGTCCCAAATCACATGCCATGTTGGCATTATATTGTGTTTATGAACGTAAAAAGATAGCCTGCCTATTAAGCTAGACATAATTAAATAGGATAAGTCTGGACCGCGACAAAACTCCTTGGTAGAATTAGGCATCTTGCCTCAAACTCACACCCATCCGTGATAGCTCTTTTCTATAATCCTAGGTACCAAGACTGATGTAGTGTGGGAGACCGCATTTCCTTTCATGTCAAGGATAAGACTTAAATTACACCTTGTTCCGTCATACGGATCAGGACATAGCTCTTGAGCCTTGAGGGTGAAAATAAAATTTTAAGGGGGGTAAAACATTATGAGCCCAATCTAGTTAGGTCACCTAATACGCCTCTTTGATCTGGGTGGCGCAGCGGAAACGCGGTGGACCCTACCCCACTGGCCCAGGATCGAAACGGTGCTCGTTGAATACGAATATTATAGAAGCCCTAGCCTGCCCTATTATGAGAAACCGTTTTAGGATGATCTAGTAAGATTTGATTCACCATTTCCTTGGACATAGATAATAATGAGGACTCTCTTAGACTAAGACCTAAAGGGCAACCTTAGAATAAACAATTTGAGCCTTTCAATGATGGACATTCCCTACTCTTAGAGAGTGATCAGACTATGGAGTTACTGAAATATACAACTGCGAAGTTTTCGCGGCTTGACCCAATTCCCAATCCTGGGTGACTACCGATGGACTCTTTGCTGACGAGCGGACGACCAGGATCCACCAGGATTCGGAAGGGATACGATGAGCTTCCTACCCTGGCCCGGTAGATGATCGATGTATCGGGATCGAGCCCACTATTACCGTCTCTCCGTGTTGGTCAAACAATGAAAACAACTATCTTACTCTAAATTGTTGGGAATGTCGTCGAGACTCCAAATAGGTAAAGAAATAAATGGTAACAAACCATCAGGGTATGAGAAATGGATAAAAAATTAAGTTTTAAGGGGGGTAGACTAAAATGAAAATGAACCAGCTGGTATATACCCTACCACGCGTGGAAACTTGGAATCAATAAGTCTTAGGCGAATGAAATAATAGAAATCTTCCCTTATTACCCTTAGCCAATTTCGGGGACGAAATTTTGTTTTAAGGGGGGTAGATTGTAACATCCCGGATTTTTGCCAACCTGGGATTAGACATCCTTAGGCATTGGGTCAATCTTAACACCTGATTAACTTTTCAAACGCTCAATTCAAAGCCTCAAATCCCGTCTTAAACCATTTTCTTCACAAATCCCACCCTTCACTACCTTGTGCTTTCAATTTTTCAAAGCACTTTCATCCTAGACACTATCTTAAACTAGCTAAGTGTAAAACTTGGATCACTTTATATACAAACTGCAAAGGCCTAAGTACCATCTCAACCAGAAAACAATTAGGATTAAATCCTTTAGAAATTTAACAAAGTTAACTAAGTGTAAAACTCGATTAGCCATGAAATCCGTTGGGATCGCTTTAAATACGATCTGCAAGACCCAAAACTTGCAAAATCAGTGACTCTAGGTTTCCCTAAAGTTTAGAACCAAACTCATTTCCCGTCTGCTCTCAGGAATGAAACGAAACTTCGTATTAGGTCTAGACCGCACATCGGGAGTCCGATTAACACGAAGCTAAGGAACTAGGACCGCCTCACTGGGCTTGACAATCATCTCAAAAATCAGATGATTCCGATGTCCCACGGCCATTTATTTCGATCCGGAGCGAGGGAGTGTGAAAAACACTATTCCCTTTGAAATTAAAATATCTGGAATAGTGATCTGGCACCTTTCGCTTGCGCATCAGTATTAAGCAACCAGACCGTCAGAATTAGACCAAATTACACCCTCGGATCAGGAAAAATTTCAGGAACATTTACATGTACTTGGAATTTCGGATCGTGGCCCGCTGACCGTTGAACTGAAAGTGGTCCGCCACGTGCGATCTGGGAATCCGATCGAGTCGAAAACGTAATCCCTCATAGATCCATGTGTGGTGAGCTTAAGTCTGACGTTTGGCTCAAGGAGGGCCACCAGAACCTCTCTTTTGAGCTGGAAAAGTGACGAAATACCTATATTAGCAGTAACCTTTGAACAGGAGTCTATTTCGGTTAGTTTTGAGACTATATAAGGACCTTAAACCCTCTCTCCTGGCAGCCATACGAATTTGGAATTGAGAGAGGGAAAAGAGAGAGAAAGTGAGGGAGAAGTGGGAGAATCTCCCTGCCGTCGTTCCCTGCCACCACACGGGCTGCACCATCCCTTTCTTGACGCTTTTCCGGCGTTTCCAGCGTCGTTTCTAGGTAAGAAATCCTAACCCTAATCTGTTTTGGGGTTTAGACTGTTGTAGGTTGTGAAATAGCTAACCTATTTCGTTCTCTAGGTTGCCAAACTGCCGAATACGGAAGCTTAGCGAACCTATCAACTCCGTTACGATTCTACGACAAAAGGTGAGGACTTTAAGTGTATAAGTTACGTTTTTCAACGCTTTCAATGTCAGATAATGATAGATTCATGATCTGCATGTAAATGCACATGTACAAAGTGCTTTCCGTTTCCTGTTTCGATTACGTTGTAGAATATGGAATTTCACATACTCTAGATATACGTAGAAATACCGTATACGTATTTTTTTGGAGAAGTGTTTGACATGTTTATTTAATGTATGATTATACTATATATGGATAAAATACTAGTTTGGCGAAAGGAATCGCCGTAATACATGTTCACTTGTAAATGCTACGTATGTTGAAATTGCGTATTCTAGAAATACTGTATACGTATAAATTTTGGAGATGTATGTATCATGATTATTTGCTATAGTAATATATTATACATGGATAAAATACTCGCTTGGCTAAAGGATAACCCTAATACATGTTTTGCTAACATGCACCATGTATGTTGTAATAGTGTATTCTAAGTGTTTGTGAAAGTGGCTGAATGAGTATAGAATTCTCATTCGTGCTCGCCATGACTAATTGTCATGGATTCATGATTGATGTATTGGCGATACCCCCCTTTGACGAAAGGATTTGCCCTAAGTCACGCCACGGCCAATATACACTATATATGCTAAAATGTGTGGCCCAAGTGTTTGTGGAAATGACTGAATGGATATGGAACTTGGATCCCTGCTTGCCATGACTATCCGTCGTGGGTGTACGCGTGTTATGATTGGGGCAACTCCCCAATGAAAGGATTTGGCCTAATGACTATGTGATCGACATATGTCGTGTATGTTGATGTATGTTTGTTTAAGTGTTTCTTGAAATGTCTGAATGAGTAGTAGTTAGCAAATTGTAAAGTATAAGGGTGTTGAGATATGATTCTCAACCCTTTTTAACTATGTGTATGATCTCCTTTGATAGTTGTGTGATTAGGAATTGAACATGTACAAACGCATGCTTGTGTTGTGATTCATAACATGCTCAACTGCTTTATGATTTTAACTATGTAATGCATATGTTTAAATTTACATTTACGTTGTATGATCCGTCATGGGTGATGGGGGAGCGGAGTAACGAGTGCGTGCAACAGCCCTGGCAGCCCTAAACGGATAATACCAGACTTTGATTGTATGATTTGAATCCTGATCCATTACTGCTTTATCTATCTGCAATTGATTGTGTTCGGGGCTATGCTTATGGCCCAGGCAATCAGTAACGGGATTGAACTCGTGGCTGAGATTCATTTGCCACGTGGGATGTGTTCGACGAACTCGAGTCGTGCGTTGCCTGTCGGCAGTGGCTAGGCCATACGAAGTTGTTTATGCACTTCATGTCGTGCAGCTCAACGGGCGATCGTGCTAGTCGAGCTCGTTCAGTAACCCGATCTGTCTTATGCATGTTCACCCTGTTTGGACGCTACTGCTTGAACCTAGGGTACCAAACTTACCAGTGAAACCCCTTTTAACCATGATACCTCGATCCGCTAAGACGCATGAGCCGGGCATGGTGGTATGGGACACCGTGGTCGAGCTGTCGGCCTACGCTGGGGCCATGTGCCTCCCCGTAGTGACCATTGCGCAACCAGACTCGTGAGCCGAATATGGTGGTATGAGACACTGTATTCGAGCTGTCGATACCTACGGCGAGAGCCGAGTACGGTGAGACCTGTACTCGTGCTGACGGGCGATGAGTCCTCCGTAGTATCTTCGAGTATACTCTCAGGGTCTGTGATTGGCGACGAGTCTTTCACAGCAACTAGAGTATGAGTGGAGCCGAGTACGGTGAGACCTGTACTCGAGCTGACGGCTAGTGATTAAGCCGAGTACGGTGAGACTTGTACTCGAGCTGACGGCCAGCAATTGAGCCGCATACGGTGAGATCTGTATCCGCGCTGACGGGTGACTAGCCCTTTGCGATGCCTTCACTACGCTTCTCAAACCATAATATCGTATGAGATTAACTAGGATTGACGACCCTAGAACGGATCATGTTTGGGAATGATACAAGGAAGGTACCTTAGTTTCCCAATACTGCTGTTTGAAATGGACTAATAAAAACTTGGTAATCATGAGCATCATCGCACCGCATGTGCTTTGCAGATGTGGCGCACTGAGGGAGTAAGCATTCGCGAACGTAAGATGATGTCGCTTGAGGGTGGTTTGGCAAGGGCATACAGCATCATGTCATTTCATTTTCGCACTTAACAAGAGTAGTTAGAAATGTTTGATTTGTACTGCTTTATCATTACTGCTTGATTGTATTGATAACATGTTAACCTATGCTTTACTGTTCCACTGAGTTGATCACTCACTCCCACGTTACGGGACGGTGTTGTACACACCAACCAGATTTGTTGAGTTTCAGGTGGTGGCGATGCTTGTGAAGCAGAGCCGGACTACTTCTATGATGATAGGAGGAATTCTCCTATCTGTATCACTCTGGCAGGTCAATGAAGACCTGATATTGTATTGACGGGGCTATGGTACATGGGATAGGAGGCATTACACTTCCTCACATTTGGTACATTTTAGAACTGCACTTGTATTTATTTAACCTGGTAATGTTATCACACTCTGGAGACTCATCATAAGTTATATATTTTATCTATCTATCACAGTCTTCCGCTTGCAAATTTAACTGTCTCTGGAGTATGATATGCTGTTTTGGCTTAATCTCACTCATGTTCAATGCACGAATACAGTCAACATTCAATCATCATTCATTTTGTTGCATAAGTGATGTTCTGGAACTCGGGAGTTGAGTTTATGTTCGACCCCCGATTTTCAGGGCGTTATAGGGAGATTCTTCCCTGCCGTATCCAAGCTCAACCACTCCATTATAATCGCTTTCCAGGCGATTCCGGCTCCATTTCTAGGTAAGAAACCCTAAATCTAAACTGATTTGGGGTTTTGATAGTTATATGTTATGAAATAACTAACCGAAAATATGATATAGGTTACCAAACTATCGTATATGAAAGCCTAGCAAACCTATCGACTTCGTTACGATTCTACGACAAAAGGTGCGGACTTTAGGTGTATAGGTTATAGTTTTCAACGTTTTCAATGTCAGATAATGATAGATTCATGATCTGCATGCAATTGCACATGTACAAAGTGCTGTCTGTTTTCTGTTTCGATTAAAGATGAAGAATATGGAATTTTGCATACTCTAGGTATTTGTAAAAAGTACCATATACGTATAAATTTTGGAAATGTGTTTGCCATGATTATTTGTTGTATTGATATATTATATACGGATAAAATACTTGTTTGGCGAAAGGACTCGCCCTAATACATGTTTTTGCTAATGTACACTATGTATGTTAAAATAGTGTATTCTAAGTGTTTGTGAAGATGACTGAATGAGTATAAAATTCTCATTCATGCTCGTCATGACTAATTGTCATAGATATACGATTGTTGTATTGGCGATACCCCTTTGACAAAAGAATTTGTCCTAAATCACGCCACGGCCAATATACACTATATATGCTAAAATGTGTAGCCCAAGTGTTTGTGGAAATGACTGAATGAACATGGAACTTGGATTCCTGCTTGCCATGACTATCCGTCGTGGGTGCACGCGTGTTATTATTTGGGCAACTCCCTAGTGAAAGGATTTGGCCTTATATCTATGTGATGTGATCAACATACGTCATGCATGTTGATGTATGTAGTTAAAGTGTTTGTTGAAATGTCTGAATGAGTAGTAGTTAGTAAATTGTAACGTATAAGGGTGTTGAGATAGGATTCTCAGCTACCTTAGAGATGTATATGATTTCCTTAATGTTGCTTGTTAAATTTAACCGCTTACTTATGAAATATAGGTGTTTGTATTTCCTGTTTATATTGTGCTTTATTACATGTTTTATGACATGCTTGTCAACATGCTTGAATTACTTTGTTTATTTTGCTTTACTCTACATGCTTCTGGTCATGGATTGATTGTGTTTGGGGCTATGATTATAGTCCAGGCAATCGATAACGAGATTGAATTCGTGGCTGAGATTCATTTGCCACGTGAGATGTGGTCGACGAACCCGAGTCGTACTTCGGTTGGCGATAGTGGTTGGCCACGCGAAGTGTTTATGCACTTCATGTCGTCCAACTTGTCGTGTGCTCGAGCTAGCCGAGCTCGTCAAGCAACGCGATTTGTCGTATGTATGTTCACCATGTTTGGACGCCTCTACTTGAACCTAGGGTACAAACTTATCAGTGAAATTCCGTTAACCATGGTACCTCTATCCGCTAAGACTCATGAGCCGGGCATGGTGGTATGGGACACCGTGGTCGAGCTGTCGGCTTATGCTGGGGCCACATGCCTCCCTGTAGTGTCCATTGAGCAACCAGACTCGTGAGCCGATTATGGTGGTATGGGACACTATATTCGAGCCGTCGGCCTGCACTGATTGGTGACGAGCCCTTTGTAGTGACCTCGAGCATACTCTGAATTTGCGGTGAGGCGACGAGTTTTGCCGCAGTGAATAGAGTATGAATTAGGTTTATATCAAATTAGTGATGAACCGTTAAAAGGGTGATGGGGGAGTGGTGTAACGAATACATGTAACAGTCCTGACAGCCTTTGCAGCGACCTAGAAACACACCATCGTATGAGATTAACTAGGACTGACGACCCTAGAATGGATCATGTTTGGGAATGATATAAGGGAGGTACCTTAGTTTCCCAATACTGCTGTTTGAAATGGACTAATGACAACTCGATAATCATGCTCATCATCACATTGCATGTGCCTGGAAGATGTGGAGCACTGAGGAATGTAAGCATGCCACGAACGTAATATGGTGTCGCATGAGGGAGTGTGTGGTGAGGGCATACATCATGACTGCATTCATTCTTGCATTAATAAGAGTATTTAGAATTGTTTGATTGTGCTGCTTTATTATTACTGCTTAACTGAGTTGATAAGATGTGAACCTATGCTTTATTGTTCCACTGAGTTGATCACTCACTCCCACGTTACGGGACGGTGTTCCGAACACCCACCAGACTTTGTCTGATTGCAGATGGCGACACTACTCCTGAGGCGGAGCCGGACCTTTATGATGACAATGATGCTTGTTCGTATATGCTGTATGCTGACGGCTTCAAGTGACCCGTGTCTTGATCGACGGGATTACAAGGATGTTGATTAAATAACACTACACCTTTGGTATAATTTGAAATTGTACTTGTATTTCATTAACCTGGTAACATTATCACACTCTGAAGACTCACCACTGTTTTTATATTTTATATATCTATCATAGTCTTCCGCTTGCAATCTCACTTGTCTCTGAAGTATGATATGCTGTTTTGGCTTAATCTCACTCACGTTTATGTAATAATACAGACAACATTCAATCATTATTCATTTTGTTGCATAAGTGATGCGTTGGAACTCGGGAGTTGAGTTTATGCTCGACCCCCGATTTTTAGGGCATTACAACAATTATCAAAAGAGAAGGCAATACAATCCGTATATATCAATCAGCAAACAAATGGGGATAATGCACTCTAATCTTGGCCTCGCGTTCCCAAGACGCCTCGGCCTCAGAATGATGACCTCCTTGTACCTTTACCAAGGGAATGACCTTGGTCCTGAGAACCTGCTCCTTCTGATCAAGAATACGAATCTACTGCTTAATGTAGGAAGCATTCTCATGGACCTTAAATGGCTGCCAATCAATAATGGGAATAGTCTCCGACCCACATTTCCGCAACATAGAAACATGGAACACGTCGTGGATCGCGGACAACTCAAGAGGTAAGGCAAGCCTATAGGCCACAGCGCCTAAGCGCTCGATAATCATAAAAGGTCCAATAAATCTAGGGGCGAGCTTGCCCTTCACACCAAAGTAAACCACTCCCTTAATAGGCGAGACCTTGAGATATACCATATCCCCGACTGCGAACTCGAGGAGTCGACGACGATGATCAGAAAAAATCTTCTGTCAGCTCTGACCTGTGTGTATCCTCTGCCTCATAACATCAATATCTTCTGACGTCTGCTGCACAAGCTCGGGACCTAAGAGACGATGCTCTCCTACCTCGCTCCAACAACTAGGATATCTGTATGGCCTGCCATAAAGTGCCTCAAAAGGATCCATGCCGAAAGTTGCCTGATAGCTATTGTTGTATGCTAACTCAATGAGGCGCATATGCTCATCCCAACAGCCCGCAAAGTCGATCACACAAGCCCTGAGCATATCCTCAAGGACCTGGTTGACCTTTTCGATCTGCCCATTCGTCTGTGGATGATAAGAGGAACTGAGACGCAAAGTGACCCCCAGCGCCTGCTGGAAACTGCTCCAAAATTGAGACGTAAACCTAGAGTCTCGGTCTAAAATGATCGAGACTGGGACGCCGTGTAGTCTCACAATCTCCTCAATGAACACCGTTCCAAGCTGGTCCATCGACCAGGATGCACGCACTGGAATGAAATGAGCTTACTTTGTCAGATGATCAACGATAACCCAGATGGTATCGTGACCGCGCTGAGTCCTCGGCAAACCTGTGATGAAGTCCATTGATACGTGCACCCACTTCAACTCTGGAACGCTCAACGACTGCGAGGGACTAGGGGGTCTCTGATGATCGGCCTTGACATGCTGGCATGTGTCACACTCCGCCACAAAACTACCAATCTGGCTCTTCATCCCCTACCAAAAATACCGCCTCCTCATATCACAATACATATTTGTGGAGACCGGGTGGAAGTAAGTCTCGATCGGTGTGGCTCAGTGACCAGATCTCTACGCAACTCTAGAATGTCCGGGAAACACAATAGGCCTCTGAAGCATAATCTACCATCGGAACCAATCTACCAGTCTAATTGCTCCATGGATGCGTCCTCTGCTCGGTACTCCTGAAGTGACTAGTCCGTCTGCTGAGCCTCGATCACCCTAGCCACCAAGGAGGGTTGAATCGATAAGCTCAAAAGCTGAACAATGGAAGATTGCAGACCGAACTCAAAGTCATACTCTGAAACATCCTCGAGCATCTTCCACTCTCGCATCATCATTTGTGCCACCAGGCCTCGCGGCTGACGGTTGAGCGCATCCGCCACCACATTTGCCATGCCCGGGTGGTACTGAAGGTCAAATCATAGTCTTTCAGCAACTCCATCCATCGCCTCTGTCGCAGGTTCAACTCAGATAATGCCTACACACCTTCAGTGCAAAGACAACTGCTGCAAGCTCCAAATCATGATTGGGGTAGTTCAGCTCATGGACCTTGAGCTGGCATAAGGCATACGTCACAGGCTTCCTGTGCTGCATCAGTACAACACCCAACCCAACTCTAGAGGCATATGTGAAAATGACAAAACCCTCACTCCCATCAAGAAGAGTGAGAACATGAGTGGACGTGAGGCGGTCCTTCAACTCTGTAAATGCTTTCTTACAGGCGTCACTCAATACGAACGCGATGCCCTTCCGTGTCAACTGGGTCAGCGGTGCAGCAATATGGTAGAATCCCTCAATAAACCGTCGGTAATATCTCACTAGACCAAGGAAACTACGGATCCCGGACGCATTCGTGGGCTGGCCCCACTGACGCACTGCATCAACCTTCGAGGGGTCCACAACTACACCCTCCCTCGTCACCACGTGACCGAGGAACTTCACCTCCTCCTGCCAAAACTCGTACTTCTCCAGCTTCACATATAGCTGGTGGTCACGGAGGGTCTCTATCATAATCAACAAGTGCTCAGCATGGTCCTCTCGGGTCCTCAATTATATAAGAATATCATCAATGAATACCACCACGAACTGATCGGGAAACGACCGAAAAACCTCGTTCATCAGCTGCATCAATACGACGGGTGCATTGGTCAGTCCGAATGATATGACCAGAAACTCAAAGTGACCATAGTGTGTCCGGAAAGCCATCTTCGGAATGTCCTCCTCTTGGACCCGAATCTGATGGTAACCGGATCGCAAGTCTATCTTGAAAAAATACTGCTCACCCTTCAACTGATCGAACAGATTATCAATACAGGGAAGTAGGTATCAGTTTTTTATGGTGACTATGTTGAGCTGGCGATAGTCCTTACAGAGCCACAATGAACCATCCTTCTTCTTCGCAAACAATACTGGGGCTCCCCAAGGCGAACTGCTGCGACGAATGAAACCTAACTCCCGGAGCTCATCCAACTGCTCCTGCAATTCCCTCAACTCCAACGGTGTCATTCGGTATGGGGCCTTTGAGATAGGAGCGGTTTCGGGCACCAAATCAATCTGGAACTCCACCTGCCAATGCGGCGACAAACCCTGAATCTCCTGAAACACATCCGGGTATTCACAAACAACTGGCAGCTACTTAATACTCTTTGCCACAAAATTCTTAACGACCAAAGCCAAGAAACTAGATAACAGCTCCCCTCTGGGCTCGGTGACGAACTGGAATACTGGCAAGCTTGGGATATAAAACGTGAGTGTCATCGCGGCACAGTCCAAGATGGCACCATACTCCGCAAGACAGTCCATACCGAGAATCACATCAAATCCTGCCATCGGCATCACAAATTGATCGGCAGGGAGGAACATCTCTCCTACTAACACCGGGTAAGAAGGACAGCGACGAGTCAGCATAATAGACTTCCCCATGGGAGTCGAAACGGTCAAGCTTCAGACATGGCCTCCGATGTAATACCGGTCGATCAGCAAAACTGCTCAACCACAAAAGAATGGGAAGCGTCAGAATCAAACAAAACATGAGCAACACATGCTGAAACAAGAAGAATACCCTCAATGACTCCACCGGTCGATAACTGCGTGTCCTGGCCTGACGCCTGCTGCGCAAAATAAAAATGGCCCTCAGCTGGTAGGGGAAGCAAATCGGAAGACTGAGGGTCCTTAGTCTGAGCCTGCTGGGCTACTATTCAGACTGGACCCAGGAATCAAACAACATACGGATATCTCCTCTGCTGGTCCTGCGGCTACTGCTGCTGTCTCTCCTCAGGAGGTCTACCTGGCTACCTCTGCTGCTGAGGACGAGTATTAGGAGCGGCGGGTGGAAGTTGTGCTCTCTGCTGCTGCTGAGGAGGATGAGGAGGGGGCAACTGCGGTGGCCTCTGCTGCTGAATGGGGAGAGGGCACTCACGCTTCCGATGCTCGGCCTGTCCATAGCCGAAGCATACGCCAAAAAAGGGTCCAAAATATGAAGCGGCTAGTGGTGCTGATGATGATGATGAAGCTACTGTCTGAACGCTTGCTGCTGAAATCCTGATTTGCCCCTCCTTCTCTACTGACAGTGCTGCGTGGAGCTGCCGGCAGGTGCTCTCCTCTTCCGGTCTCCACCGGAATTCTGTTCTCTCGACCTCTAGGTCATAGCCTAGTCCTCCTCATAAACCAGTGCTCGATGAACAACCTGGTCGAACGTCTCTAAACAATCCCCTACCACATGGCTACGAAGGGCAGGGGGTAAACCAGTCACAAAACGATGGGTTCTCATCTTCTCATCACTGCTGAGATGAGGATCAAATCTAGATAAGGCCAAGAAATGGGCCTCATACTGAGATACAGTCATATCGCCCTGCACTAGGGTCTCAAACTCAATAGCCCGCTGGATCGGAACATGCTCAGGGAAGAACTTCTGGTCAAAGCGGGTCACGAACTCCTCCCATGTCCAAACGAATTGAGGCCCGACCATCCTGGATACGGATGACCACCAATGACGGGCCTCACCCAGAAGGAGATAGATCGCAAGAGATACTCTCTGGCCCGCAGAACACTGTATAGTGTCAAAAATCCTCCCAACATCAGTGCACCAAGGGTCGGCAGCAAAAGGGTCAGGATCACCACTAAACCTCGGGGGATCATGTTATTGGAACTCTCGAGCTATCGCACTAGTACGTGGTAACTCAGACTGCCCGAAAACCTCAGCTGTAGCTGCCTGACGGGTTTGCAATGCGGTGGCAACAAGATGCATCAATATTCAAAACTCAAGTCCATCAAGAGTGGCTCGATAAGATCGACAGACAGTTTTCCGGTGCCCCTGTTTTTTAAAGAAAATCTCAAAAATCTTCAATAGCATCGATGCTCTTCCGATATGATCTGAATTCAAATGTCGATAACATCGGAAGTCCATCGATGATATCAATCGTGGACATGCATATCTTATAACAGATATTTCAGGTTGTACTTAACTATGATCGGGGGCCCTTCGATAGAATTGATATTCAAATATCGATGATATCGACACCAGGTCGATTACATCGAACAAAGCCATAAATTGTCCAGTAAGCTCAAGATAAATCAGTTGGAATTATCGATGCCTCGACTCTGATTCCTATATCATCGACATTCAAATTTCGATGATCTCGATGGTTCCCCGATCAATCTTGAAATCCTTAAATATTTCAAAGTCAAGTTTCTCTCATTTTTCAAGTATCGATGGATAGATCCTATCATCGATAGAATCGGAGTTCGAAATCCGATGACATCGACAATATCTTCGATTCATCGACCAGTTGGCAAGAAGTTTCAAAAGCGTATGACATTGAGTCCGAGTCATTGAGAAGACCATCGATGCTATCGAGAGTATACACTCATGATATTGAACTTGCTCGATGATATCGAACTCTGTCATAAATGTGACAGTTTTATATCCATTGGAACTTTTTGCCTATATATAGAGGACTTGTCTTTTTTGCTGTAAGAGAGAAAAGAGAGAGCTTTTGTGTGTTTCAACTTACATCTTATACCCTAAGCCCTTTCTCTCGAGGGAGTTCATCCTCCAATCCACCCTCACCATTGATATTCAATAGAGTGGATTGGGGAATGAACTTCCGCATTCAAGGATCCTTCAGCTACTACCTTAATGGAAAATCATTAAGCTGGGATGCCTTGAATGCATAAGATTGGAACTACTCTACCTTCCTTATAGGAAAATCTTTAGAAAGTAGGATTCCATCTTAACCTTGACCCAACCCTAAGCTTAGTCTTGGTATATCTTTTGTGTTACGGATCAAGGAAGCAGAAGACTCTTCGTCAACAAGGAGGTGGAGATCTTCGGCGTTGTGCCTAACGAGACTCATCAACTTATCTGTAAGTATCTAGAGTCCGAGAGGACACTTGCGATCATTCCTTTCTAGGATTGGGTCTTAAATGGTTCTCACCCTTTGAAGCCCTCGTAGGAGGCCTCCGGTCGGAGTGTACACTGTGGGTGCGTTGTGTGGACCCTTGCTCTGTGGAAAGCATAAACATCTGGTTAGGACTGAACCTATAAAACTCCTAGGTGCGTTGTGTGGACCCTTGCTCTATGGAGAGCATAAACATCTGGTTAGGAGTGAACGAGTAAAACTCTCGGGTGTGTTGTGTGGACCCTTTTTCTATGGAGAGCATAAACCTCTACTTAGGAGTGAACCAGTAAAACTCTAGGGTTAGAGGTGAACCGAGTAGAAACTTCCGTGTAAAGGTTGAAGGTGAACCAGAATGAAAACTGTAGCTTTGAGGTGAACCCTGGGAAACCTCCTTAGTGAAATTCGGTATAATCAAGGGTTGAGTGCGGCAGCCGGGAATGGAGTAGACTTATCATCGAACCACTATAAAATGGATGTGTTTGAGAATGTTATTTTGATAATTGTGTGATTTTCTTTAATACTTCCTCATCTGAATATCTGATCAAACCACACACACCTTCACAGTCATATCCATCATAGACTATAACTGCCTCATGCTTATCATTTGAATAGTTCTGCGATTGGATCCTCTACTGTGCTTGGAAGCCAGTAGAGTTACATTTGAGTAATCCTAAAAATTGTATACATGATAGGATTAGAGTGATAGGATTTTTAAATAACTCATAAATCTTTAAGAAGTCCTATTCACCCCCTCTAGGACATATTGACATATTCCGACTTCAACTCAAGCGGTCTTCACCGCCATTTCAATTGGTATCAGAGCGCGTCTCTCTTTAAGGGCTTCACCACCTAGAGAGTGATCTTGACTGAAGTTGGGAATATGGCCAAAGGAGAGGGCTCACAGTCACTAGACCTCCAATATTTGATGGTTCAAATTATGCATACTGGAAGGCTCGGATGCACTGCTTTCTGAGATCTTTGGATCATGATGTTTGGGATATAGTTGAGAATGGTTATGTGCCACCAACAGATCAAGTTGTATTAGACAGTGGCACAACTATCACAAAACTTAAATCTAAAGAGATGTGGACGACATTCGACAAAGATAAACAGACTACGGAAGCAAAAGCTATGAACGCCATCTACTGTGCCGTGTCCCAAGATATTTTCATTTAAATAAGCATGTGTGGGACATCTAAAGAAGCATGAGATCTATTGGAAACAACCCATGAAGGCACAAGCACTGTGAAGAGGTTTAAACTTCAACTATTGACCACACAGTTCAAAAATCTCAGAATGGAAGAGCATGCGACATTTATGGAGTTCTTCACAAAGCTAAATATCATTTGCAACTCCATGGGTGGATTGGGAGAGAAATTTTTTATACCAAAAATTTGTATGAAAATTCTAAGATCCCCACTGGAATGGTTTAATCCCAAAGTAACAACAATTGAGGAGTGTAGGAATATAGACGAGATGAAATTAGAAGAACTAGTAGGTTCCCTACAAACTTTTGAACTACACTTTACTCAAACCCCTAAATCCAAAACAACTGTCCTACAAACCTCCAAGAAAATACTAAAAGTGGACAATGAAAGTGAAAGAGAGGATGGAGATGAGGAAGTGGCTCTACTGGCACAAAAATTCAGAAGATTCTTTGAAAAGAATCGCGGCCATCCCTCTAGAGGAAGAAAAGTGAACAACAAACTCCCTGCATGCAAATTTGGTAGAAGAACCAAAGAACCTCAATGTTATGCCTATCAGGAGTATGGACACGTATCTACCGAATGCCCAAACAGAAAAACCAAGGGCAAGGCAATAGCCGTCACGTGGGATGATATAGATGAGTCAAATTCAGAATCTAGTGACACAGAAAGCAATGAAGATCAGAAATCATTGAAAATGCTCATGGTCTCCACTGCTTCGATCATTCCCACTGAATCTGAGAACGAAAAAGAACAGTAAGACACAGAATCATTTCCATCTGATAATGAAGAAAGAGAAGAAGATGAACAAAACAAGGTACAAGATGCTTATAATCAGCTTTATATTCATAGCATCAACATTCTTAAAAGACTTGGTATATCTGAGAACAAAAAGGAAATGCTGCAAAAAAATTTGAATAAAACTCTAGATATCAATACACATTTAATCAATGATTTACAGCAATATCACTCAGATAATGATAGACTCGAACAAGTCAATACTCTTCTTAAAAACGAGTCTGAAAAACTAAACAAACAGGTTGAGCAATTAAAAGACAAAAATATGCTTCTTCAAAATGAAAATCATACACTCCTGTTTGATTTAGAAGAATCCAAGAAGATAGCCAAGATAAATAACAAGTTTTCCCAAAGTGGTGAAAAACTGGAAAAACTGTTAGGAATGGGAAGACCTGGAAAGGATAAAAGCAGGCTTGGATATGAAAAACATAAACCAAAGACTGGAAATGCAGCTCCCAAAAATGAAAAATCTGCTGCTTCTGGAAGTAAAATCAGAACAACTCCAGTATGTCATTTGTGTGGTGATTCAGGTCATTATAGATTTGAATGCATAACACCGAAGAGGACTCAACCCAACTCTGGTCAGAAACATGGAAATTTATTAACCAGAGAAATATAAAAAAACAAAAGTCTTCTTGGGAATGTGGATAGAAATGCCTGTGCATCACCACTCAAATTGGATAACAAAAGTAAATGGGTAAGAAAGAAGTAGTTCAGATCATGTTTCAACATCTGAACATGTACTAAAATGAGTTTTTTTTGCTTGAGCTTGCAATGATAAATCTGAAGTCCCTTACCTCAATCTTTTGTATATAAACATTTTGTATGTTTATAATTTTGTTGTGTACAGTGATTGTACATAATTTTGCCAAGTATACTGTTGTTTCATAGAAATATTAAGAGCATACTTGAAGAATCGTCTGAAAAATACAGAATCATTCATCGGCGATTGGACTATCGATAGGACATTTTCGATTAAATCGGTAGACGGTCGATATTATCGACGATTCCTTAGAATATGGATTGATAGGTGGCCAAGAATGATATCGAAGACAGACTCGATGGTATCGATAAGCAATCTCTCGATATTATCGAAACAACGATCGATCATATCGAAAGATGTCACCCGATAAAAGCGAGTGAAAAGAAAAAGGGGGTCATTTTTTTCGAAGGGTTTCACTGTCACCTCTTCTGCTTGATTCTCTTGACCAAATCATTTGGAGCCATGTCGGATTGCTAACATCATTCCACAAATAGGGTAATACCCTTCTAACACGTCAAGAGTCCATTCTCTTTTGGGTATTTGTCATTTTGTCGGTTTCTTGTTGTCGTCCTTCCCAAATCGTTTAATACTCTATTTGTCACATGGGTAAAGACAAAGGTGTAGCATCCGGTCTGGGGGAGTCTTCAAGATCTACCCGACAAAAAGTCCTCGCCTCCAAAGAAAGGTGAGGGCCCTGAAAAGTGGGATCTCCACTAAGCAAATATCACAGACTTCACGAGTGGGTCCCAAACCGAATCTCTGGCACCACCACCTCCGACTGGAGCAAGTTCACGACCACCAAAATATATGGGCAGGAAACTTATTCAAGAGAGAAGGGTTAATAGGGATTGCCTCAAACCATACAAATTGGAACCCCTGTTTGCCGAAATAGATTGGCTGCCCGTTCTGAATTTTGGTGGCCATGCCAACTTGAGAGAACGCGAAGTTTTCTTGCCGCGTGTCATTCACCGGTGGCCGATCATCCTTCCTTCATGGTATTATTGAGAGGTGATGATGCATTTATCACACCAGCTACAATAGCTGAAGCCATCGGACTTAACATGGCCCCAGAAGGTATCCCAGAAATGAATCTTGATGACATGGACATTCGATCCAAGGTCACAAAATACCTCTGCAATGGTAGGGACATCCCTTGGTATCAAGGGAATGCATTAAAGTCCAGGTATATGGAACCCAGGTTTCGGATGCTGCATGGTATCTTCACAACGAACATCTATCCTAGAAGTACCAACGGATCTGACCTCACAGGGCTTATGACCATGATCGTCTACTCAGTTGCCAGTGGGTCAAAGATTTGCCTTCCATCTTTGATTGTCTCTCAGTTGGTAAACGCCATCCACACATCTAGAGACCTCCATCTGCCGTACCCCTGGATTATCAATATGATATGCAACAAAATCGGGTTCCCATCAACTATTGATCCAGTATTCCTGCTCCAAGTTTTCAATAAAAGAAATATCTGGTGAATGGACTTGGAGTTTCATGAATACAAGGAGAACCTGGAGCAAGAAATCCAGGCGAAAGAAGTTGAAGGTGAAGGTGGTGATCCCATGGAAGAGGCGAAAATGGCTGAAGATGCACCTCCTGGACCTGATCCAGCCCCGTCCATGTCATCAACTGGGTATGGCAAGAGGTTCAAAATGAACAAAATCGGGGCAATCCAGAGAGATTCATTCTGTACGTGAGCAGTTGACAATTTTGGAGCACGTCGTCCAGAAAGTGCAGCAGTCTGTACAACAGCTGGTGGATCTGCTGACATGCCGACGGGACGACACGATGCCATCTCATTCTGCTCCGTAAGGCCGGTCATGCATGCTATCATACACACTTTATCATTGGTGTGTATGACAGCCTTTCAAAGACCAGGACAGTTTCTTGTTATTTTGTATATGCCCACAGTTGGGCTAACGTTGGTTGCTTTTGGGTGTCATACATGGGCTTTGTTATTTTGATTAGAATTGGAAAGTTTGTTTTGTTGGTTGGGATGTACTGCTGTCTGTGGCAGTATGTGTGGATATTTTGGTTTCATTTTGAGTATGGCTGAATAGAATTCTTATCATTAATGCCATATTTTTTTCCATTCCCCTGGTTTATCAACATTTTTGATATGAAATGCAAATGACTTTATTACTTTTTTATTCTGCATTCATATCTTCTGAAAATGATGTATGTTTTTTTAAATGATTTCATCTTTATACATCTCTATCTGCTTAGTTCTCCCATGCAATTCACTCTTCAGTCAATATCACTTGCTATACCTTTTCCAATGACTGACAAAAAGGGGGAGAACAGTTCAAAACACCCCGAGCGAAAAATTGTATATCTAATGTTGTTGCAGGTGTGAGGGGGAGCAGCTGCATCAAGAAAGGAAGAGTTTTTGAAGTAAGGAGAAGCAGATACTTCTAGAATGTGTACATGGGGTAGAAAAATTATAAAATTGTATAAATGCATGTACACACAATTTAGGGAGTGTCTAGAAGTGTTTTAGGGTGTTTTGGGTATTTTGTCACGTAATTGACAAAGGGGGAGATTGAAAGTTGTAAAACCCGCATATTAGACCGTACCGTTCCGTAGGTTCCCGCGGTCTTTCCGGTCGAATTTCGGTAACCTTCGACCCTTAACCGGCGTTGCACGCGACCCTGATTCATACACCGTTAACCCGAGTCGACTCAACCTAAGACTTGTATCCTTACGACCGCACCTTCGCTGCGGTTCCGATGCCGCGACTCACGCGCCGATCCGACTCTCTGATCAAGAGACGTGGGTCAGCGTTCGGTGCGAGGAAAACGCCGCGCGTTGCAAAACCCAAGAGAATCTCTACGATGTGTCACATCAATCCATCAATCCATCAACCCATCAATCCATCAAGGGTCAAGTACACATCACTTTCACCTTTTCCCAAATAAGCCTCAAAAGTCAAAAAGTTCTTACAACACACATGCCTTCTTACACCTTTTGCCAAAAAAAAAGTCAAAAAAGGTGTCTTACACCCCATCACCACCACATCAACCATCCATCACTCCTCTCCCTTCACAACACTCTCTCTCCCTTCATTTGCAAATTCATCCCCAAACAAAAAAAAAAAACCCATACGTATGAGCCCTTCCCCATTTCCTTTCAAGCCACAAGTGTGACCCACCTCTCCACCCTCTCACCTCTCATCCTAGCCTTCCATTTCTCATCTTCACCATCAAAGAGGAGCACAAGGAGACCGGCAAGCCGAGGGAACAAGAAGATCAAGCGGTGGGTGATTGTAGCTCCCTATTTCCTTCATTTTGTCGATTTAGGGTCCATATATGTGGGACCCACCTTGATGTACTTTTGAATGAGGGGCCCATAGTGGCGGGGTACCTCCACACTCACCGATCTCTCTCCTTTTCCCTCTTTCATCTCTTTCCTTTAGCTCAAGATTTGGTTGTGTGGCCCACTTGGATGGGCCCCACCATGAGGTAGGTGTTGTATTCGAGTCATTCACAGGTGGGGCCACTTGAAATGTGTTGTACCCACACCATCCATTCATTTGGTGGCCCACCCAAGTGGGGCCCACCTCAATGCATGTGGGCGCCAAACCCGTCCAGACGCTGGACGTGGCTTGGGAATGACACAAATATCAGCTTGTTTCTAAGCTTTTGGGGTGGCTCCCGTGTATAGGCCCCACCTTGTTGTATGTGTTCAATCCACGCCGTCCATCCCTTCCACAAGAATGTTTCAGGCCTTGAGCCGAAAGATGAGGTCGATCCAATACTCAGGCGGGCCGTACCGTAGGAAACGATATCCTCTACCGTTCAAAACTTCTAGGACCCACCATGCCTTAACCATACATCAAAAAACTTCTTTCTTTGGACTCATTTGATGTGTTCTGGGCCCAAGAATGCAATGGGCGGAGCAAATCCTCCGGTAGTGGGCCCCACATGTCTTTTTCTGTAAGAAAACAAAAAAAAAATTAAAAAAATAATGTTGAAGGCAGCAGCGCCTGTTGCTACCCTGACAACGCCAGAGAGGGCGCAGGCAGCTGCGCTGGTTTGGGCGGACGGACAGGGCCACCCACGGCTCTAGCGGTGGGCCTCATCATGATGTATATGTGTCATCCATTCCGTCCATTAGGTGGACCCCTCCCTGGAGTAGGCTCCATCCAAAGATTAGGCCCATCCACTGTTTTGGCGGCCCACACCAAAGGAAACAGTGAAAATTGAGGGTCTACCATTGAAACCTTTTTGGGGGCCCACAAAAGTTTTGGATCAAGATGAAATTTGTGTTTTCCCTTCTCCTGGGTCTGCGTGACCTTATGAACGGGTTGGATGGCATGTAAAATTACTGTGGGCCCCACGTGGAGCCCACATGCATGAGTGTTTTATATCCCACTGTCCGCTGGACGGTGGAGCCTGCTGGACGGTGCACGTGCTGGACGTGCACGTGTGTGTACGTGCATGGTGGGTGGGCACATGTGCATGGTGTATGTGCATGCGGTGTGTGTGCGTGGATATTATATATATATATATATATATATATATATATATATATATATATATATATATATATATATATTATATTATATTATATTATATATTATATTATATTATATTATATATGTCTATATCTATATATATATATATATATTGTTGTATTATTTATTATATTATGTAATATAATACATATTATGGTGGGCTCTCAATTGGATCCCCACCGTGATGCTTATGTTGCATCCAATCCATCTATCCATTTTGAAGGATCATTTTATGGCATGAGCTAAAGATGAGCCAGATCCATAGTCCAAGTGGACTCCACCTTGGCTTGTTTTGAAGTCCATCTTAATGTATTTGTGGTAGATCAGCGGGGCCCACTTTGATGTGGATGTAAGGCCCATGTCCTTAGGCCATTTGATGTATTTTAAGATCCATGAGACTAGGCCCATTTGATGTATCTAAGGCCCATGGGTTATGACCCATTGCAATGTACATAAGGCCCATTGGTGAGGCCCATTATTGCGGCCCATTTGATGTGAATGTAAGGCCCATGTGACACGACCCATTTGATGTATTTAAGGCCCAATGAGATGTATCGAAAGTCCATTGCAATGTGTGATCCCAACATGATTTATGTAATGATGTTTATGACGGGCAATGCCTTGGGAACAATGTTGGTTTGACGTCCACATTGTATAATAATGTTGGTTAAATGTCCGCATTCTAATTCTCCCTAGGGCCCATTGTTAGGCCCACACTTGTAGGTCGTCTAGGCCCATCTCCTTATGAACAACATTTATCTCATATAACATGTTTAGTAAAGTCCCATGATTCATGATCATACGCATCATATGTATGCTTGATATGAAAAGTGACTGATCATAGCATATGCCTTCGGGCAGATTGTTTAGGGGCTCCCGGTTAGGCGGTGTTACCCCATATGAGCGCACGAGATGCGCAGGATTGCTACATGACTGGATAGTGTGATTCATGCATTCGCATCGTGTGATATGGTTACTGTACGCCCTAGCGACAACAGGGTCGTAGCCGCCACAGTCATATCGTGGTTGGCAGGATTGGATACCGGAAATCTTGTTCTACATGGGGTGCTATAGATATCCCTGAGTGAAAGTCCCTGAACCCTTATGGTACCAAGAGGTTGCTCCAACGTCTAGACCGAGTGGGTGCATGAGCGCCGATGGCCGATTACCAGGAGGCTGCGCTTTCCACTGTGTCGTGGTCGGTAGGAAGGGGGTGTGGCCTTACCCGCCCGAGAGGAGGGGGCAATGCTAGGCTGAGTCTGATCAGCTCGAGGAATGGGTCCACTATCGACGAGCCGAGCCCGATATTGGCAGGCGGATAGTGAGGTCTCTTCCACTTACCTTATTGCGCGCGATGGGCCGGCAATCTGGTTTAGAGTGTACTAGACCCCGGTGATATCACAGATTTGAGCTGTATTGATATGTGGATATAGATGAGGATTTGTATGCTTGAGTTGTATCTCGCATCTCATGGCCTTGGTATGGCCGACATCATTCATGTCTTGCATAGCATAGCCTCGGTACGGCTAACGGTATTCATGGATTCACCAGCATGTTCCGCATTACTCTGATACTGCATATCTGCATTACTACCTTGCACACACACTTTCACCACCCTCTAAGCTTTCTATAAGCTTATGCACGACCGTTGCGTGCAGGTGACGCGAGGACGCAGCAGCGCTGAGGCAGGAGCGCAGAGCAGATCTTTTGGAGCTTTTTGCCCTTTCTCATTGTATTTCCCTTTATGCTTATTGTACTTGTAAAGTTTTTTATCATAGTGGAAATGTGATGGAGTTTTTGGTTGTTGTTTGTGGGTTATGCCTTTGGTTATGCTTATTACAAATTAAACGGATGCTGAAAAATCCTCCTTGTAGCATCCCAGGATCGGAACCTGGCGTATGGGCGCTGGGAGCTGAGAATGGGGTTCTATGGAGGCTATCGGCGCTGGATTCGGCGATCGGGAATTTTATAAGCCCGGTTTCCGAGTTTGGGGCGTGACAGAAGTTGGTATTAGAGCATAACCCGGGAATAACTAAGAACAACATTACATATCTGCTATGAGTTTAAGATGATTGAGTCCTTAGTTCGGATAGCTTAGCGATCTTTTATTACCGACCCTTAACGTTCGTACCTTCGAGAATTTCTAAGTTGATAGGCGCGTTCGATATTCCTGTAGGACATGGTGCGCCAGAGAGTGACCTGATCGACTCCCGCACCACCGCCTGAGACTCCCGCACTACCACTGACGACCCCTGCTCAACCACCAGAGATTCCTACTACCCAGCATATGGATGCAGCTCCTCTACCAGAGATTCCTACTGCCCATCCGGAGTATGCTACTCCTCCACCAGAGACCGGTGCGGATCCGACCGTATCCGTGAGTGCTTCTCAGCTGCAGCAGTTGTTACAGGCTGTGACGGTCGCACTATAGGGGCAGGGAAGACACCCTGTTGTCTCACTTGAGCAGGCCGAGCAGGATCGTGTGAGTGCCCTTCTTCGTGAGTTTCGACGACTCAATCCCCCGCTGTTCCAGGGCGAGCCAGACCCAACGGCAGCTGAGAGATAGCGGGCTGATGTGAAGAAGATATTTGACACGATGGGATGCACGACCGAGCGGCGAGTCCGATTATCTGTATTTCTTCTCCATGGTGAGGCTAAGCATTGGTGGACATCAGTCTCTCGAGCAGCCGGTGCTGATTTTGTATGGACCTGGGAGGATTTTGTGGATCGGTTTGACCGACAGTACTTTCCTGATCACATCCGACGACAGCGAGCGTTGGAGTTCGAGGCCTTGGTGCAGGGTGATATGACAGTGGCCCAGTACGCGGCCCGTTTTGTAGCACTGTCTAGATTTGCACCATATCTAGTAGATGATGAGGGGCGGAAAGCCCGCCGATTTGAGGACTGTTTATGTTACGGTCTTCGAGGCCGAGTTATTGGGCACGAGCTCCCGACTTTTGAGGGAGTGGTACGGAAGGCCCAGATTTATGAGGCTGAGTGGGCCGGTTCTCAGTCCGATCGCGGTCAGAGGAGAGACCGGAAGAGGCCCGCTTCTTCCGGTGACTCGTAGCAGCATCGACCGCAGCAGCAGAGGCGCACAGGTCGCCCAGCCTTCCGAGCGCCAGCAGCACCTCCAGCACCACCTCCGAGGCAGTTCACTGGCACCTGTTTTGGGTGCGGTGCGACGGGGCACCGTATGTGGGAGTGTCCCCGCCCTCAGCAGCAGCAGCAGAGGCCCCCACAGCAGAAGCAGCAGCAGCCGAGAGGTCCACAGCAGCCTCCACCACAGCAGCAGAGACCCGCACAGCAGCAGCGACAGCAGCCCCCACCACCGAAGCCACCTCAGCAGCAGCATCAGCACCAGCTTCCAAGACCACCGCAGTAGAGGCAGCAGTTTCGACCGCCTCAGCGACCCCAGCAGCAGCAACATGTTCAGAGGGGACAGACACCTCCCCAGCCAGCTCAGGCTAGGTTCTACGTGACCCAGCAGGATCCTCAGTCATCTGGAGGAGTCGTCGAGGGTAAACTTCCAGTCTCTTCATGCATTGCTTGGGTTCTATTTAATTCTGGGGCTTCGCACTCGTTTATATCTGAGGGATTTTGTCGTTCTACTGGATTGCCGACAGAGTCTGCTCGAGAGGGGTTGACCGTATCGACGCCCTTAGGGAAGACTACAGTATTAGGCCATTTCTGTTCGTCTTGCCCCGTACTAGTGGGAGAGATTTTCTTGCCCGCCGACTTGTACGTGCTGCCGATGTCAGACTTCGATGTTATCTTAGGTATGGATTGGCTCGCCGAGTACCACGCCATCTTCGACTGTTCCGCGAGGACCGTCACATTCTGTATACAAGGCTTACCGCAGTTCCAGTTCGTTGCAGAGCCCCGAGGAGAGACGTTGTCTTGCTTGAAGTCTTGCGCCGTTGAGGAGCCTGTTGCAGCTTGTATCGACCAGTTGCCTGTTGTTTGCAATTTTCCCGATGTGTTTCAGGAGATTCCGGGATTACTGCCTCGCCAACTCACCGAGTTTCAGATTGATCTTGTGTCCGGTACAGCGCCTATTTCGAAGGCCCCGTATCGTATGGCACCGTTGGAGTTGCGTGAACTGCAGAAGCAGTTGGACGAGTTGCGCGAGTTGGGGTTTATCAGTCCGAGCAGTTCGCCGTGGGGAGCGCCGGTACTCTTCGTGAAGAAGAAGGATGGATCGTTGAGGCTCTACGTAGACTACCGCGAGCTCAACAAGGTCACGATCAAGAACAAGCACCCGCTCCCGAGGATTGATGATTTGTTTGATCAGCTGCAGGGTGCACAGTTCTTTTCGAAGATTGACTTGCGTTCCGGTTATCATCAGATTCGGGTCCGAGAGGAGGACATTCCGAAGACGGCATTCAGGACGCGCTATGGTCATTTTGAGTTCCAGGTCATGTCCTTCGAACTGACCAATGCACCCGGTCTTCATGTAGTTGATGAACGAGGTCTTCCACCCTTATCTCCATCAGTTTGTTGTAGTCTTCATCGATGACATTCTAATCTATTCGAGGACCCGTGAGGAGCATGAGCAGCATCTGGAGGTTACATTGTAGACCCTCCGCGCGCACCAGCTGTATGTGAAGCTGGAGAAGTGCGAGTTCTGGCAGGAGGAGGTGAAGTTCCTTGGTCACGTGGTGACGAGGGAGGGTGTCGCAGTGGACCCCTCGAAGGTTGAGGCAGTGCGTCAGTGGGACCAGCCCACGACCGCGTCCGAGATCCGTAGTTTCCTTGGTTTGGTGGGTTATTACCGGCGTTTCATTGAGGGCTTCTCCCGTATTGCAGCCCCGCTGACCAGGTTGACTCGGAAGGGCGCGGAGTTTATTTAGAGCGACGCCTGCGAGCAAGCATTTATGGAGTTGAAGGACCATCTGACGTCCGCTCCTGTCCTCACTCTCCCCTCTGGGAGTGACGGATTTATTGTATTCACCGATGCCTCGCATATTGGTTTGGGTGCTGTCCTGATGTAGCACGGGAGACCAGTGGCCTTCGCGTCTCGTCAGCTCAAGATCCATGAGCTGAACTACCCCACGCATGATTTGGAGCTGGCTGCAGTTGTCTTCGCACTTAAGGTGTGGAGACACTATCTCTATGGGGTCAGGTTCGAGCTCTTCTCCGACCACAAGAGCTTGAAGTACCTCTTCTCGCAGTCTGGGTTGAACATGAGGCAGAGACGCTGGATGGAGCTCCTGAAGGACTATGACTTTGATATTCAGTATCACCCGGGCAAGGCGAACGTAGTGGCGGATGCCCTCAGCCGTCAGCCACGAGGCCTGGTGGCGCATATGATGATTCAGGAGTGGCGGATGCTTGAGGATGTAGAAGAGTTCGATTTTGAGTTCGGCCTGCAGTCTTCTATCGTGCAGTTATCGAGTCTGTCGATTCAACCCTCTCTTGTCGCAAGGGTGATCGAGGCTCAACAGGCTGATGAGTCGTTGCAGAGTTATATAGCAGAGGCTGCATCCGAGAGTCAGGTAGATTGACAGATTGGTACAGATGGTGGACTTCGCTTCAGAGGCCGATTATGTGTCCCGGATATCCCTGAGTTACGCAGATATCTCATGACCGAGGCACATCGATCGCGGTTTTCTATCCATCCTAGCTCGACGAAGATGTACCGTGACATGAGGCGACAGTATTTTTGGGCGGGGATGAAGCGCCAGATCGCCAGTTTTGTGGCCAAGTGTGACACGTGCCAGCGTGTCAAGGCCGATCATTAGAGACCCCCTGGTCTATTGCAGCCGTTGAGCATTCCGATGTGGAAGTGGGAGCACGTGTCGACAAATTTCATTATGGGCTTGCCGAGGACTCACCGCGGTCATGACGCCATCTGGGTTGTTGTGGATCGTCTGACGAAGTCGGCACATTTTCTCGCGATGCGTGCGACTTGGTCTATGGACCGGCTGCGAGGTTATTCCTCGAGGAGATTGTGAGACTGCGTGGCGTTCCAGTCTCGATCGTTTCTGACCGAGATTCGAGGTTCATGTCTCAGTTTTGAGGGAGCTTTCAGAGAGCGATGGGGGACTGATTTGCAGCTCAACACCGCGTACCATCCGCAAACCGATGGCCAGACCGAGAGGGTTAACCAGATCCTTGAGGATATGCTTCGGGCCTGCACGATTGATTTCGGGGGTAGCTGGGATGGCTGAGTTCGCGTACAATAACAGCTATCAGGCGACCATCAGCATGGCTCCTTTTGAGGCACTATATGGCAGACCATGCAAATCACCGAGTTGTTGGACCGAGGTTGGAGAGCGTCGTCTCCTAGGTCCCGAGCTTGTGCAGGAGACGTCAGAGGCTATCGATATCATCAGGCAGAGGATGCGCACAGCTCAGAGCCGGAAGAAGAGTTTTGCTGATCGTCGACGTCGTCCCTTGGAGTTTGATGTAGGGGACCATGTGTATCTCAAGGTCTCGCCCATGAAGGGCGTAGTTCATTTTGGAGCAAAGGGCAAGCTTGCCCCGAGATTCATAGCACCTTTTGAGATCACTAGGCGCGTTGGTGCCGTGGCCTATCGGCTTGCCTTGCCATCTCAATTGTCTGGCGTCCACAATGTTTTCCATGTCTCTATGTTAAGGAAGTGTGGGTTAGACATCGTTCCTGTTATTGATTGGCAGCCGTTAGAGGTTCGTGAGGATGCTTCTTACATCGAGCAGCCAGTTCGTATCCTTGATCGTAAGGAACAGGTCCTCCGGACTAAGGTCATTCCGTTGGTGAAGGTTCAGTGGGGTCACCATTTTGTTGAGGAGGCTTCGTGGGAGCGCGAGGCCGAGATTCGAGAGCGTTATCCCCATCTATTTGATGATTGATCATGTGATGTATTTTGTATATTATCTCTGGTTTTATATAGAGATGTTATGTTTCTTATTCCTCGCGAGTTATGCCTAGTTGCTATGATTGTGTAAATTTTGAGGACGAAATTTTTATTAGGAGTGGAGAGCTGTAAAACCCGCATCTTAGACCGTACCATTCCGTAGGTTCCCGCGGTCTTTTCGGTCGAATTTTGGCAACCTTCGACCCTTAACCGGCGTTGTGCGCGACCCTAATTCATACGCCGTTAACTCGAGTCAACTCAACCTAAGACTTGTATCCTTACGACCGCACCTTCGCCGCGGTTCCGATGCCGCGACTCGCGCGCCGATCCGACTCTCTGATTAAGAGACGTGGGTCAGCGTTCGGTGCGAGGAAAATGCCGCGCGTTGCAAAACACAAGAGAATCTCTACGATGTGTTACATCAATCCATCAATCCATCAACCCATCAATCCATCAAGGGTCAAGTACACATCACTTTCACATTTTCCCAAATAAGCCTCAAAAGTCAAAAAGTTCTTACAACACACATGCCTTCTTACACCTTTTGCCAAAAAAAGTCAAAAAAGGTGTCTTACACCCCATCACCACCACATCAACCATCTATCACTCCTCTCCCTTCACAACACTCTCTCTCCCTTCATTTGCAAATTCATCCCCAAGCAAAAAAAAAACACCCCATACATATGAGCCCTTCCCCATTTCCTTCCAAGCCACAAGTGTGACCCACCTCTCCACCCTCTCACCTCTCATCCTAGCCTTCCATTTCTCACCTTCACCATCAAAGAGGAGCACAAGGAGACCGGCAAGCCGAGGGAGCAAGAAGATCAAGCGGTGGGTGATTGTAGCTCCTTATTTCCTTCATTTTGTCGATTTAGGGTCTATATATGTGGGACCCACCTTGATATACTTTTGAATGAGGGGCCCATAGTGGCGGGGTCCCTCCACACTCACCGATCTCTCTCCTTTTCTCTCTCTCTTTCATCTCTTTCCTTTAGCTCAAGATTTGGTTGTGTGGCCCACTTGGATGGACCCCACCATGAGGTAGGTGTTGTATTCGAGTCATTCACAGGTGGGGCCACTTGAAATGTGTTGTACCCACACCATCCATTCATTTGGTGGCCCACCCAAGTGGGGCCCACCTCAATGCATGTGGGCGCCAAACCCGTCCAGACGCTGGACGTGGCTTGGGAATGACACAAATATCAGCTTGTTTCTAAGCTTTTGGGGTGGCTCACGTGTATAGGCCCCACCTTGTTGTATGTGTTCAATCCACGCCGTCCATCCCTTCCACAAGAACGTTTCAGGCGTTGAGCCGAAAGATAAGGTCGATCCAATACTCAGGCGGGCCGTACCGTAGGAAACGGTATCCTCTACCATTCAAAACTTATAGGACCCACCATGCCTTAACCATACGTCAAAAAAATTCTTTCTTTGGACTCATTTGATGTGTTCCGGGCCCAAGAATGCAATGGGCGGAGCAGATCCTCCGGTAGTGGGCCCCACATGTCTTTTTCTGCAAGAAAACAAAAACAAAAAAAATAAAAAATAAAAAAAATAATGTTGAAGGCAGCAGCGCCTGCTGCTGCCCTGACAACGCCAGAGAGGGCGCAGGCGCTGCCTGCGCTGGTTTGGGCGGTCGGACAGGGCCACCCACAGCTCTAGCCGTGGGCCCTACCATGATGTATATGTGTCATCCATTCCGTCCATTAGGTGGACCCCTCCCTGGAGTAGGCCCCCTCCAAAGATCAGGCACATCCACTGTTTTGGCGGCCCACACCAAAGGAAACAGTGAAAATTGAGGGTCTACCATTGAAACCTTTTTGGGGGCCCACAGAAGTTTTGGATCAAGATGAAATTTGTGTTTTCCCTTCTCCTGGGTCTACGTGACCTTATGAACAGGTTGGATGGCATGTAAACATTACTGTGGGCCCCACGTGGAGCCCACATGAATGAGTGTTTTATCCCACCGTCCGCTGGACGGTGGAGCCTGCTGGACGGTGCACGTGCTGGACGTGCACGTGTGTGTACGTGCATGTGTGGGTGGGCACGTGTGCATGGTGTGTGTGCGTGTGATATTATATATATATATATATATATTAAATATATATATATTATATTATATTATATTATATTGTATACATATTATATATATATATATATGTATGTATATATTTATTATATTATGTAATATAATACACATTATGGTGGGCTCTCAATTGGACCCCCACTGTGATGCTTATGTTGCATCCAATCCGTCTATCCATTTTGAAGGATCATTTTATGGCATGAGCTAAAGATGAGCCAGATCCATAGTCCAAGTGGACTCCACCTTGGCATGTTTTGAGGTCCATCTTAATGTATTTGTGGTAGATCAGTGGGGCCCACTTTGATGTGGATGTAAGGCTCATGTCCTTAGGCCATTTGATGTATTTTAAGATCCATGAGACTAGGCCCATTTGATGTATCTAAGGCCCATGGGCTATAACCCATTGCAATGTACATAAGGCCCATTGGTGAGGCCCATTATTGCGGCCCATTTGATGTGAATGTAAGGCCCATGTGACACGGCCCATTTGATGTATTTAAGGCCCAATGAGATGTACTGAAAGTCCATTGCAATGTGTGATCCCAACATGATTTATGTAATGATGTTTACGACGGGCAATGCCTTGGGAGCAATGTTGGTTTGACGTCCACATTGTAGAATAATGTTGGTTAAATGTCCGAATTCTGATTCTCCCTAGGGCCCATTGTTGAGCCCACACTTGTAGGTCATCTAGGCCCATCTCCTTATGAACAACATTTATCTCATATAACATGTTTAGTAAAGTCCCATGATTCATGATCATACGCATCATATGTATGCTTGATATGAGAAGTGACTGATCATAGCATATGCCTTCGGGCAGATTGTTTAGGGGCTCCCGGTTAGGCGGTGTTACCCCATATGAGCGCACGAGACGCGCATGATTGCTGCATGACTGGATAGTGTGATTCATGCATTCGCATCGTGTGATATGGTTACTGTACGCCCTAGCGACATCAGGGTCGTAGCCGCCACAGTCATATCGTGGTTGGCAGGATTGGATACCGGAAATCTTGTTCTATATGGGGTGCTATGGATATCCCTGGGTGAAAGTCCCTAAACCCTTATGGTACTAAGAGGTTGCTCCAACGTCTAGACCGAGTGGGTGCATGAGCGTCGATGGCCAATTACCAGGAGGCTGCGCTTTCCACTGTGTCGTGGTCGGTTGGAAGGGGGTGCGACCTTACCCACCCGAAAGGAGGGGGCAATGCTTGGCTGAGTCTGACCAGCTCGAGGAATGGGTCCGATATCGACGAGCCGAGCCCGATATTGGTAGGCGGATAATAAGGTCTCTTCCGCTTACCTTATTGCGCGTGATGGGGCGGCAATCTGGTTTAGAGTGTACTAGACCCCGGTGATATCCCAGATTTGAGCTGTATTGATATGTGGATATAGATGAGGATTTGTATGCTTGAGTTGCATCTCGCATCGCATGGCCTTGGTATGGCCGACATCATTCATGTCTTACATCGCATAGCCTCGGTACGACTAACGGTATTCATGAATTCACCAGCATGTTCCGCATTACTCTGATACTACATATCTGCATTACTACCTTGCACACACACTTTCACCACCCTCTAGGCTTTCTATAAGCTTATGCATGACCGTTGCGTGCAGGTGACGCGAGGACGCAGCAGCGCTGAGGCCGGAGCGCAGAGCAGATCTTTTGGAGCTTTTTGCCCTTTCTCATTGTATTTTCCTTTATGCTCATTGTACTTGTAAAGTTTTTTATCATAGTGGAAATGTGATGGAGTTTTTGGTTGTGGTTTGTGGGTTATGCCTTTGGTTATGTTTATTACAAATTAAACGGATGCTGAAAAATCCTCCTTGTAGCACCCAGGATCAGAACCTGGCGTATGGGCGTTGGGAGCCGAGAATGGGGTTCTACGGAGGTTGTCGGCGCTGGATTTGGCGATCAAGAATTTTGTGATCCCGGTTTCCGAGTTTGGGGCATGACAAAAGTGCACCTACTTGTGCCCTGGTTTGTCAAGTTACGTGAATGGTAAGTCAGACTAGCTACAGAGCTCGATAGGAAGATTATTTCAAGCGTCTGCCTCGACTGGATGTGTGGAAGCTCGCCATAGGTAAATCATAGCCTCACATCCCATGTCCCAAAACACCAGGTGATTAAAACCCTTAAAACAAGATAAACATCTTAGGGTTTTTGTGGTGAGAAAACTTTTTCAAAATAGAAAAATCTCTATGTTTTTCTCACCTTGTTGATTTTATCGATGCACCCTCGATATGATCGACCTGTTCTGTCGATGTCCTCGATACCTTAACGATATTATCGATGAGAGGACCAAAAGTGTCCAATAACTAAATATTCATCTGGACGGATTTATCGATGTATCGATACACGCATCGATATCATCGATATAAGTATAAATATGTCCAGCAACTTCATAACAGATCTGGACGAATTATCGATGTATCGATACACCTATCAATATCATCGAGATTCAAAACTCGAGTCCATCGAGAGTGGCTCGAAAAGATCGACAGATAGTTTTCCGACGCCCCTTTTTTTAAAAGAAAATCTCAAAAAATCTTCGATGCTCTTCTGATATGATCTGAATTCAAATGTCGATAACATCGGAAGTCCATCAATGATATCGATCGTGGGCGCGCATATCTTACAACAGATATTTCAAGTTATTCTTAATTATGATCGGGGGCCCTTCGATAGAATCAATATTCAAATATCGATGATATCAACACCAGGTCGATTGCATCGAACAAAGCCATAAATTGTCCAACAAGCTCAAGATAAATCAGCTGGAATTATCGATGCCACGACTCTGATCTCGATATCACCGACATTCAAATTCCGATGATCTCGATGGTTCCCCGATCAATCTTGAAATCCTTAAATATTTCAAAGTCAAGTCTCTCTCATTTTAAGTGTCGATGGATCGATCCTGTCATCGATGGAATCGGAGTTCGAAATCCGATGACATCGACAATATCTTTGATTCATCGACCAGTTGGCAAGAAGTTTCAAAAGCGTATGACATTGAGTCCGAGTCATTGAGAAGACCATCGATGCTATCGAGAGTATACACTCGATGATATCGAACTTGCTCGATGATATCGAACTCTGTCATCAATGTGACCGTTTTATATCCGTTGGAACTTTTTGCCTATATATAGAGGACTTGTCTTTTGTTGCTGTAAGAGAGAAAAGAGAGAGCTTTTGTGTGTTTCAACTTACATCTTATACCCTAAGCCCTTTCTCTCGAGGGAGTTCATCCTCCAATCCACCCTCACCATTGATATTCAATAGAGTGGATTGGGGAATGAACTTCCGCATTCAAGGATCCTTCAGCTACTACCTTAATGGCAAATCATTAAGCTGGGATGCCTTAAATGCATAAGATTGGAACTACTCTACCTTCCTTATAGGAAAATCTTTAGAGAATAGGATTCCATCTTAACCTTGACCCAACCTTAAGCCTAGTCTTGGTATATCTTTTGTGTTGCAGATCAAGGAAGCAGAAGACTCTTCGTCAACAAGGAGGAGATTTTCAGCGTTGTGCTTAACGGGACTCATCAATTAATCTGTAAGTATCTAAAGTCCAAGAGGACACTTGCGATCATTCCTTTCTAGGATTGGGTCTTAAGTGGTTCTCACTCTTTAAAGCCCTCGTAGGAGGCCTCCGACGGGAGTGTACACTGTGGGTGCATTGTGTGGACCCTTGCTCTATGGAGAGCATAAACGTCTGGTTAGGAGTGAACCAGTAAAACTCCTGGGTGCGTTGTATGGACCCTTGTTCTGTAGAGAGCATAAACATCTGGTTAGGAGTGAACGAGTAAAACTCTCGGGTGTGTTGTGTGGACCCTTGCTCTATGGAGAGCATAAACCTATGCTTAGGAGTGAACCAGTGAAACTCCAGGGTTAGAGGTGAACCGAGTAGAAACCTCCGTGTAAAGGTTGAAGTTGAACCTGATTTAAAACCTTAGGTTTGAGGTGAACCTTGGGAAACCTCCTTAGTGAAATCTGGTACACTCAAGGGTTGAGTGCGGCAGCCGAGAGTGGAGTAGACTTATCCTCGAACCACTATAAAATGACTGTGTTTGAGAATGTTATTTTGATAATTGTATGATTTGCTTTAATACTTCCTCATCTAAATATCTGATCACACCACACACACCTTCATAGTCATATCCATCATTGATTATAACTGCCTCATGCTTATCATTTTAATAGTTCTGCGATTGGATCCTCTACTGTGCTTGGAAGCCAGTAGAGTTACATTTGAGTAATCCTGAAAATTGTATACATGATAGGATTTTTAAATAACTCATAAATCTTTAAAAAGTCATATTTACCCCCCGTTAGGACATATTGACATACTCCGACTTCAACTCAAGCGGTCTTCACCACCATTTCACACACGCCTCAGAAAAATTAGAAATTATTCTGAGAAGAGAGAGAATTGGCCACAAGGGAAGGGGGCTTTGCCACATTGAGGCATTTCCCTTTATCACAAACCACACATCTCACTTTATTGACGGCATTACAAGATTTACCCATGCACGCATCTTCAAATAAAAAATCCAATGGTGGAGATGCCATCTCTACCAAGGATCAAGGGTCTAGATGACCTAAGTATCCACTACCTAAGAAAAGAAACCATGGTGGGGTCCATGGAGAATGGCCCCACCCATAAGTTATGCATGCACAAAAGATGGGCCAATGGCCACATCCAAGAAGACATGGGGCCTCCACCATCATTTGGTGGGCCCCACATGCTTCAAACATGAAGTGAAGAGAAGAAATAAGAAGAAGGAATGTACATCCTAAGATTCTAAGTACATGCTCACCCACCTACAAGGTCTTCAAGCAAATACCTCCAAGATGGTCTTCAAGCTCCAAGGTACATGGATCTAAGGTTGAGATCTTTCTTCAAGGGTTAGATGGGGGATTATATGAGTGAAAGTGAGCTAGAAAAATGGAAGAAAGTTGCTGGAGAAGAAGAGAAGGAGGGAGAGAGAGAGAGAGAGAGAGAGAGAGAGAGAGAGAAATGAGAGGGAAAAAGAGAGAAAGAAGGTTGTAGGAGAGTCATCAATACTTTCTCTCCTTGGTTAGAGAAAGTAATCATGACCTATGGTGATATAAACAATGTTTGCCAGGGTAGGTCAGGTGTGGGTAATGTTTATTCCATTGGAATTTTAGTGTGTGTGGGTGGTGTGCATGGGAACTTGTGCTATGAGAGTGGTCCATATACTTTTGTACAAAAAGTGCGCTACATGATGAAATGCTCACAACTTTTGATCTATAAGTCAGATTTATGCACAAGACGCGGCGTTGGAACTGCGGTGATGATGCGGTAGCAATGGCATGGGTCTCGGGTCAGTCCGAGTCGGGTCTACGTGACCAAACTCAAGGATAACTGCAAATACTATTTGAGGGTCGCGGGTCGCCGAAATATGATTGGTAGGACCACGGGACTAAAATATACGAAATCCATACTCACACACATACATACACACATGCGAACTCAGGTCGGGTCTCACAATCCTCCCTAACAACAAAGAAGTTTTGTCCTCAAAATTGATAAAATTGGAAAAAAAATGCATAAACATCATCATATAACAATCATCAAAAGAGAAGGCAATACAATATGCATATATCAATTAATAAACAAGTGGTGATAATGCTCTCTAATCTCGGCCTCGCATTCCCAAGACGCCTCAGTCTCAGAATGATGACCCATTGCACATTTACCAAGGGAATGACCTTGGTCATGAGAACCTACTCCTTCCGATCAAGAATACGAATCGACTGCTTAATGTAGGAAGCATCCTCACGGACCTCAAGTTGCTGTCAATCAATCACGGGAATAGTGTCCGACCCACATTTTCACAACATAGAAAGATGGAACACGTCGTGGATCGCGGACAACTCAGGAGGTAAGGCAAGCCTATAGGCCACAACGCCCAAGCGCTCGGTAATCTTAAAAAGTCCAATAAATATAGGGGCGAGCTTGCCCTTCACACCAAAGCGAACCACGCCCTTCAGAGGCGGGACATTGAGATATACCATGTCCCCGACTGTGAACTCGAGGGGTCGACGCCCACAATCTATAAAACTCTTTTGTCGGTTCTGAGCTGTGAGCATCCTCTGCCTAATAGCATCAATAACTTCTGACGTCTGCTGCACAAACTTGGGAACTAAGAGACGACTCTCTCCTAACTCGGTTCAACAACTAGGAGATCTGCACGGCCTGCTATAAAGTGCCTCAAAAGGAGCTATGCCGGTAATTTCCTGATAGCTATTGTTGTATGAGAACTCGGCGAGGTGTATATGCTCATCCCAACAGCCCGCGAAGTCGATCACACAAGCCCTGAGCATGTCCTCAAGGATCTGGTTGACCCTTTCGGTCTGTCCATCCGTTTGCGGGTGATAAGCGGTGCTGAGACACAAAGTGACCCCCAGCGCTGGGTCAAAATTCCTCCAAAACTGAGACGTAAACCTGGAGTCTCGGTCTGAAATGATCAAAACTGGGACACTGTGTAGTCTCACAATCTCCCCAATGAACACCTTTGCAAGCCGGTCCATCGACCAGGATGCACGCACTGGAATGAAATGAGCTTACTTCGTCAGATGATCAACCATAACTCAGATGGTATCGTGACCCCGTTGAGTCCTCAGCAAACCTGCGATGAAGTCCATCGATACATGCTCCCACTTTAACTCTGGAACGCTTAACGACAGCAAGGGACTAGGGGGTCTCTGATGATCAGCCTTGACACGCTGGCATGTGTCACACTCGGCCACAAAACTAGAATTCTGGCACTTCATCCCTTGTCAAAACTACTGCCTCCTCATATCACGATACATCTTTGTGGAGCCCAGGTGGATAGTAAGTCTCGATCTGTGTGCCTCATTCACCAGATCTCGACTCAACTCTGGAACGTCGGGGACACACAATCGGCCTCTGAAGCGTAATCCACCATTGGAACCAATCTGCCAGTCTGATTGCTCCACAGATGTGGCTTCTGCTCGGTACTCTTAAAGTGACTCGTCCGTCTGCTGAGCCTCGATCACCCTAGCCACCGAGGGTTGAATCGACAAGCTCGAAAGTTGAACAATGGAAGACTGTAGACCGAACTCAAAGTCATACACCAAAACATCCTCGAGCATCTGCTACTCTCACACCATCATTTGTGCCACCAGGGCTCGTGGTTGATGGCTGAGCGCATCTGCCACCACCTTTGCCTTGCCTTGGCGGTACTGAAGGTCAAAATCATAGTCTTTCAGCAACTCCATCCATCGCCTCTATTGCAGGTTCAACTCGGACTGCGAAAATGAACACTTCAAGCTCTTATGATCCGAGAAGAGCTCGAACCTGACCCCATATAGATAATGCCTCCACACCTTGAGTGCAAACACAACTGCTGCAAGCTCCAAATCATGAGTGGGGTAGTTCAACTAATGGACCTTGAGCTGGCGCGAGGCATACGGCACAAGCTTCCCATACTGCATCAGTACAACACCCAACCCAACTCTAGAGGCATTGGTGAAAATGACAAAACCCGCACTCCCATCAGGAAGAGTGAGAACACAAGCGGACGTGAGGCGGTCCTTCAATTCTGTAAATGCCTTCTCGCAGGTGTCACTCCATACGAACTCGACGCCCTTCCGCGTCAACCGGGTCAGCGGTGCAGCAATATGGAAGAATCCCTTGATAACCGTCGGTAATATCCTGCTAGACCAAGGAAACTACGGATCTCAGAGGTATTCGTGGGCTGGCCCCATTGACGCACTACATCAACCTTCGAGGGGTCCACAGCGACACCCTCCCTCATCACCACGTGATCGAGGAACTTCACCTCCACCTGACAAAACTCGCACTTCTCCAGCTTCGCATATAGCTGGTGGGCATGGAGGGTCTCCAACACAATCCAAAGAGCTCAGCATGGTCCTCTCGGGTCCTCGAATATACAAAAATATCATCAATGAATACCACCATGAACTGATCGAGGAACGACCGGAAAATCTTGTTCATCAGCTGCATGAATACGGCAGGCGCATTGGTCAGTCCAAATGACATGACTAGAAATCAAAGTGACCATAGCATGTCTGGAAAGCCGTCTTCGGAATGTCCTCCTCTCAGACCTGAATCTGATGGTAACCGGATCGCAATTCTATCTTGGAAAAATACTGTGCACCCTGCAACTGATCGAACAGATCATCAATACGGGGAAGCCAGTATCGGTTCTTGATGGTGACTCTGTTGAGCTCGCGATAGTCCATAAAGAGCCGCAATGAACCATCCTCCTTCTTCACAAACAATACCGGGGCTCCCCAAGGTGAACTGTTAGGACGAATGAAACCTAACTCCCAGAACTCATCCAACTGCTCCTGCAATTCCCTCAACTCCAACGGTGTCATCCGGTTTGGGGCCTTTGAGATAGGCGCGGTACCGGACATTAAATCAATCTAGAACTCCACCTATCGATGCGGCGGTAAACCCAGAATCTCCTGAAACACATCCGAGTACTCACAAATAACTGACAGCTGCTCAATACTCTCTGGCACAAAATCCTCAACGACCGAAGCCAAGAAACTAGATAACAGCTCCCCTCTGGGCTCGGCGATGAACTGGAATACTAGCAAGCCTGGGATATAAAACGTGACTGTCCTCGTGGCACAGTCCAAGACGGCACCATATTTCGCAAGCTAGTCCATACCCAGAATCACACAAATCCTGCCATCAACATTACAAATAGATCGGCAGGGAGGAACATCTCTCCTACTAACACCGTACAAGAAGGACAGCGACGAGTCAGCACAAACGACTTCCCCATGGGAGTCGAAACGGTCAAGGCCTCAGACACGGCCTCCGACGGAATACCGGTAGATCGACAAAACTGTTCAGCTACAAAAAAAATGGGAAGCGTCAGAATCAAACAAAACATGAGCAACACAAGCAGAAACAAGAAGAATACTCTCAATGATTCCACTGGTCGATGACTGCGGGGCCTGGCCTGGCGCCTACTGTGCAAAATATAATGGCCCTGATCTGGTAAGGGAAACAAACCGAAAGATTGAGGGTCCTGAGTCTAAGCCTACCGGGCTGCTATACACATTGGACCCAGGGATCGAACAACATATGGATATCCCCTCTGCTAGTGTTGCGCCTGCTGATGCCGTTATTGCTGTTGTCTCTACTGCTACTGTCTCTGCTGAGGAGGTCTGCCTGACTGCCTCTACTACTGAGTAGGAGTCCTAGGAGCGGCGGGTGGAAGTTGTGCTCTCTGCTGCTGCTGAGGAGGACGAGGAGGGGGCAACTGCAGTGGCCTCTATTGTTGAATGGGGAGAGGGCACTCACGCCTCCGATGCCCGGCCTATCCATAGCCGAAGCATACACCAGAAAATGGGTCGGAAGATGAAGTGGCTAGCGGTGCTGATAATGATGATGAAGCTACTGTCTAAACTGCAGGCTGCTGAAATCCTGATCTACCCCTCCATCTCTGCTGATGGTGCTGTCTGGAGCTACTGGCTGGTGTTCTCCTCTTTCAGTCTCCACCGAAACTCTGTTCTCTCGACCTCTGGGTCATAGCCTAGTCCTCCTCATAAACCAGTGCTCAATGAACGACTTGGTCAAACGTCTCTAAACAACGCCCTACCACACGGCTACGAAGGGAAGGGCGCAAACTAGTCACAAAATGACGGGCTCTCATCTTCTCATCGCTGCTGAGATGAGGAGCAAATCTAGATAAGGCCAAGAAATGGGCCTCATACTGAGATACAGTGATATCACCCTGCACTAGGGTCTCAAACTCAATCACCCGCTAGATCTGAACATGCTCAGGGAAGAACTTCTGGTAGAAGCGGGTCACGAACTCCTCCCATGCCTAAACGAATTGAGGCCCGACCATCCTGGATACGGATGACCACCAATGACGGGCCTCACCCTGAAGGAGATAGGTCGAAAGGGTTACTCTCTGGCCCACAGGACACTGTATAATGTTAAAAATCCTTGCAACTTTAGTGCGTCAAACCTCGGTAGCAGAAGGGTCAGGATCACCAGTAAACCTCGCAGGATCATACTGCCGAAACTCTCGAGCTATCGCACTAGCACGTGGTGAGTTAGACTGCCCGAAAACCTCAGGGGTAGCTGGCTGACGGGTCTGTAATGCGGTGGCAATAAGCTGCATCAATTGTTGAAAATGTTCAGCTCCTATAAGTACTGTCGGAAAGGCAGGGGCAACACTTGCCTCGGGTGGAGGCACGGATGCATCCGGCGGAGTAGGAGCCTCAATAACTGGAACAACAGGCTAAGGGGGGTGGGGGAATAGGTGGGGGGACTGGAGTAACTAGAGGTACGGGCGTTACTGGCTCGACTGAAGGAACAGGCTAGATCGATACCTCTAGAATCGGATCCTCAACAATGGGAGCAGGATGTGCTCGAGTAGGACAGGTATCTCGGACGCTTCATCCACGGGCACCACGACCACAGGCGCCACGACCACGGGTGCCACGACCACGGGTGTCACAACCACGTAGCATCGTCTACAAAATAATGACGACGTTAGGAATCAGGACAATTATGGGCTCAATACGGAGCAGAAGGAAGGATCTCGGGACACTACTTGTCCAATGCTCTTGGTAGACATGCGATGTTGTCCCGCTTTGTAACATCTTGAATTTTTCCAACCTGGAATTAGACGTCGTTAGGAAATGGGTCGATCCTGACACCTTATTATCTTGTCAGAACTCAATCCCACAATCTAAAATCGCTTCTTAACCCATTTACTTCACAAATCCCACCTTTCACCACCTTGTTCTGTCAATTTTTCTAAGTAATTTAACATTAGACGCTATCTTAAACTAGTTAAGTATTAATAACTTGGATCACTTTATATATAAACTACAAAGGCCGGGGTACCACCTCAGACAGAAATCATACAGGACTAAATCCTTGAGAAATTAGGCGAGAATCAGCCAGTGTTAAACTAGAGTACCTGTGAAATTAGCACCAATCACTTTAAATACAATCTGCAAGACCCAAAACTTGTAGAATCATTGACGCTACATTACCCTAAAATCTAAGATCAATCTCATTACCCGGCTGCTCTCGGGAGCATCTTGAAACTCCGTATCAGATCTGGACCGCACGTCGGAAGTCTGATTAACATGAAGTTAAGGAATTAGGTCCGCCTTATTGGGCTTGACAACTATCTCGGAAATCAAATCCAGATAGTGTCCTAGTGCTATTCGCTTGAGCCCAGAGCGAGGAGTGTGAGAAACATGAAAATAATTCTAAAATAAATAAGGATTTATGAAATCTGGCATGTGACGCTTGCGGTTTAGTATTGAGCAACCTGACCATCAGAATCAGGCCATATTACACCCTCAGATCAGGGATATTTTCCCAAACATATCCATGTACTTGGAATCTCCAATCAAGATCCACTGACCGTTGAACTGAAACTGGTCCGCCATTTGCGATCTGGAATCCCGACTGAAACGAAAACTTAGCCATACCTAGATCCAATGTTAGTGAGCTTAAGTCCAACCTCTGGCTCAAGGGGGGCCGCCAGAATTGCTCCGTTGAGACGGAACAGACCCACTTTGGTTATAACTTAAGTATACCTTGACCTGGAGCCTATTTTGGTGATGTTTTAGCCTATATAAGGACCTTAAAACCTCTCTCATTCCTCCCATACGAATTTGAGAAAAACCTAGGAGAGAGAAGAGAGAAAAGAGAGAGAAAGTGTGGGAGAGCATCTTTCGGATACTCTACCCTACCGTTATACATGCCTAACCATCCCGATCTAATCGCTTTCCCGGCAGTTCCGGCTTCATTTCTAGGTAAGAAAACTCTAACCCTAACCTGTTTTAGGGTTTCTATCGATTCAAGTAGCGAAATAGCTAACTCATGCCATAGGTCGCTAAACCAATGTTGACGAAGGCTTAGAGTTTCTATCGACTCCGTTACAATTCTACGACAAAAGGTGCGGACTTTAGATGTAAAGGTTATGGTTTTCAACGCTTTCAATGTCAAATAATGATAGATTCATGATCTGTATACTATTGTACATGTAAAAAGTGCTGTTTGTTTTCCGTTTCGATCAAATACGAAGAATATGGAATTTTGTGTATTCTAGGTATTTTTAGAAAATACCGTATACGTATAAATTTTGAAAATGTATTTGCCATGATTATTTGCTGTATGAACTTATTATATATGTGTAAAATACTTACTTGGCGAAAGGGCTCGCCCTAATACATGTTTTGTTAATTTACACTATGTATGTTAAAATAGTGTATTCTAAGTGTTTGTGAAAATGCTTGAAAGAGTAAGTGCATAAATAATCATGCTTCAGGTAGGTGTTGAGATGGGATTCTCAACTCCTTAGAGATGTATATGATTTCCTCCATGCTGGTTGTTTAATTTGACCGCTTACTAAGAAATATGTGTGTTTGTATTTCTTGGTTATATTGTGCCTTGTAACATGCCTTATGACATGTTTGTTTACTTGCCTAAATTACTTTGTTTATTATGCTTTACTTTACATGCTTCTGGTTAAGGATTGATTGTGATTGAGACTATGATTATAGTCCAGACAATCGGTAACAGACTTGAGTTCATGGTTGAGATTCATTTCACCACGTAGGATGTGTTTGACAAACCCGAGTCGTACTTCAGTTGGCGACAGTGGTTAGGCCACGCGAACTGCTTATGCACTTCATATCGTTCAGTTGATTGTGCGCTCGTGCTAGTCGAGCTCGTCAAGTAACCCGATCTGTCTAATGTATGTTCACCATGTTTGGACGCCTCTGCTCGAACCTAGGGTACCAAACTTACCAGTGAAATCCCTTTAACCATGGTACCTCGATCCGCTAAGACTCATGAGCCGGGCATGGTGGTATGGGACACTGTGGTCGAGCTGTCGGCCTACGCTGGGGTTTCGTGGTGTTGCGAGTGCGTCAGCCCGAGCCTCCTCGTAATGTCCATTGAGCAACCAGACTCGTGAGCTGATTATGGTGGTATGAGACACTATATTCGAGCTGTCGGCCTACACTGTTTTGATGGGTGATGGGGGAGTGGTGTAACGAGTGCGTGTAGTAGCCCTGACAGCCCTGACCGTACCCAGTGTAGTAACCTCGAGCATACTCTGAATTTGAGGTGAGGCGACAAGTTTTCCCGCGGTGAATAGAGTATGAACTAGGCCTGTATCAATTTAGTGATGAACCGTTAAAAAGGTGATGGGGGAGTAGTGTAACGATTGCGTGTAACAGCCCTGACAGCCTTTGCAGTGCCCTAGAACCACACTATTGTACGAGATTATCTAGGTTTGACGACCCTAGAATGGATCATGTCTGGGAACGATACATGGGAGGTACCTTAGTTTCCCAATCCTACTGTTTGAAATGGACTAATAACAACTCGGTAATCATGCTCATCATCGCACTGCATGTGCCTGAAAGATGTGAAGCACTGAGGAATGAAAGCATGCCGCGGACGTAAGATGGTGTCGCATGAGGGAGTATGTTGGTGAGGGCATGCATCATGACTGTATTTCATCCTTACATTAATAAGAGTAGTTAGGATTATTTGATTGTGATGCTTTATCATTACTGCTTGACTGTTTTAATAACATGTTAACCTATGCTTTATTGTTCCACTGAGTTGATCACTCACTCCCACGTTACGGGACGGTGTTGTACACACCAACCAAACTTTGTCTGATTGCAGATGGCGACGCTACTTCTGACGCGGAGCCGGACCTTTGCAATGACAATGATGCTTACTCGTATTTGTTGTATTCTGACGGCTTCATGTGAGCTTTGTCTTGATCGACGAGGTTACAGGGATGTTGACTAGAGGACCTTACACATTTGGTATATTTTAGAATTGTACTTGTAATTATTTAACCTGGTAACGTTATCACACTCTGGAGACTCACCACAGTTTATATATTTTATTTATCTATCACAGTCTTCCGCTTACTATCTCACTTGTCTCTATAGTATGATATGTTGTTTTAGCTTAATCTCGCTCATGTTCACTACACTAATACAGACAACATTCAATCATCATTCATTTTGTTACATAAGTGATGAGTTGGAACTTGGGAGTTAAGTTTATGCTCGACCCCTGATTTTCAGGGCATTACAAGATGGTATCAGATCATGATTTGGATTAAACCAGACCTGGGTTATGGTTACACGACGCACTCTGATGCACTCTGAATTAGGAAGGGGGCGATAAAACCTAGAAACCATATTCGAATCCCAAGTTTCACCGACAGGTGATACTGTACGGTAATTTAGTCAACAACGTATGTTTGGTCGCATGAAACGACCTAAGTCGGCCGTCAGTCGACGGGTTTAAGTCATTCCATAGAAATGAATGTTCTTAGGTTGTGGGTCAACCACAACACCTTACACTTAATCGCAAAGCCTAAAACCCATTTTTATCCGATTCCTTCAAATCTCACCCTCCACCACTGTATTCTTCATTTATTTTAAGCACATTCATAATACATGCCAATCCTATGGTATAAATGATGAAGAACAATATCGAAACTAAAACTTACCATAAATAGGAAATAAATGGATAAATTGGGTTTTGACCCTTAACCTTTTGGAATCTAACCAAATGACTGGGTTAGTTGGATAGATTAGCTCCTCCTACCCCAAAATCATATGCCACACATCACATAAACTCATTTCAGTTTGCAAGTTGGCCTCGAAAATGCCTCAAATGGAGTCGTGGGCCATATGACGCAATCCAGAGGGACCCGGGACATACCCTGGGTACCATTGGCACCATGGGAGGGTGGTGAACACCGCCCTATCGCGACAGCACCGCGGCTGGTCCGTTGGACCGCGGTGAAACCGCGGTCACCGCAGTCGACCGCGGGCAGGTTGGGCCGGGATGGTCGGGCCGATGCTAGTCATGATCGGCCCGACCCCTAGGCACGTATGGTGCCCACCAAAATTTGTAGGGACCCCTCTTCAAGGTCTGTTTTGCCCTTTCTCTCTCAAAACACCCTCCAAGCTCTCCCTTTCCCTCAAATTTCAGTTTTTCTCTCCCAAACCTCTCTTCCAATTACCCAATCTACCATTTTTGGCCACAACCTATACCCCTCCATCAGTTATAGCAATCCCTACCTCCCTACCCTCTCTGTTGTCTCACATTTAAGCTCTTACACTCCCATTTGTGGCTCAAGATCGTACACACCTCTCAACCCAATCCATCTCTCCATTTTCCTTCTCAAATCACTGTCCTTTGGGCCTCCACAGTATCCGTTGAGGCTCCAATCTGTGGGAAACCAAAAACTCCAGCCCTCGTTTCCCCTTATCCTCATTTTCCATGGCTTTATCCGAGCTTGTATGACCATTTTCTTGGAGGCCTAATCATCCATATTGTTGTCTTGTACTTTGCATGGGTTACTGTCTTTAGATATTTTTGTTTTCATGTTGATGGGTGTAGTAGTTGGTAGAATGTTTTAGATGTTTGAGGACGTTTAGGCCCCGTTTGGCCAAATTGTATTAGGTGAGTTTAAGGTGGATAGAATTGTAAAGGTAACAATAAATATATGTGTAAGGTATGGTCCCTAGATTGGGTGTATCCCATGGTTTCTGATACTATGTTTCGAATGTATGCAGTTAAACGTAAATCCCATATTTTCCTTTCAAATTACACTTAGAAATTCATTATCCTAGGATTTGGAAATCCCATCTCACACTTTTCCAACACCAGGCTCATTTTCCAAAGCCTATAAAATTAATTTTTATCCCACCCACCCTCCTACCAAACAAGTCATTCCCAATCCCGAAGTGGGATTAGCAATGCAGTCCCATTTAAGACAATAGGCCCAAGAGTTTTGGACCTAGAGCGGTGCTCCTAGATTTCGACAGGCCTGACCATGTAGGAAATCCAACAAATTTATAATGTGAACCTTAGGACCCTCTTAGTTGGAATGAGCATATGTGAAATGCTCGAGCGTCAAGTCCAGACAACTCAGTTCCAATTAGACAACTTTGACCCTAAGTGATAAAACCTTTCCTGTATTATAAATAATGTGAAATCATCTAGCATATGAGCATAGACTTTAGACTACACCTATGGATTTTCACTACTCCTAAATTAAGACTAGACTACCGGTTACATTAGATAATGCCAGAGACCGATAGATGTAGCTAGGTCAAATCAATATACCTCTTTGATCTGGGTGGCGTACCGAAAGCGTGGTGGACCCTTGCCCCACTGGCCTAGGATCGAATGGACTTGATCCAGACTATACGTAAAGATAGGTCACTAAATAGGATGAGCTATCCTATCTCGGACATAGAATGAAACACGAATTTTCTTAGACCAAGACCTAAAGGGCAACCCGAGAAATAGGACATTTGAACCTTTCTGTGATGGGCATTCCCCAAGTTTTTAGAGTGATCGGTCTACGGAGTTACTGAAATATACAATTGCGAAACATTTGTGGCTTGATCCAATTCTCAATCCTGGGCGACTACCAATGGACTCACTGCTTAGCCGAGTAGAAGACCAGGATCCACCAGGATTCGGAAGGGATACGATGAGCTTTCTACCCTGGCCCGGTACATGATCGATGTATCGGGATCGAGCCCACTATAACCATCTCTCCATGCTAGTCAAACATTGAAAACAACTATCTTACTCTAACTAGTTGGGAATCGAAGTCAAGACTCCAAATAGGGAAAGAAATCCATTGTAGCAAACCATCAGGATATAAGCAAGGGATAAAGAAATAAATTTTTAAGGAGGGGTAGACTAAAATGAACCAGACTAGTATATACCCTACCATGCGTAGAAACTCGCAATCAATAAAACTTAGGCAAAAGAAATAATTAAATCTATCCTTGTTACCCTTAGGCAATTTCGGGGGTGAAATTTTGTTTTGAGGGGGTTAGATTGTAACATCCCGGATTTTTGCCAACCTGGAATTAGACGTTCTTAGGCAATGGGTCGATCCTGACACCTTATTATCTTGTCAGAACTCAATCCCATAGTCTAAAATCGCTTTTTAACCCATTTCCTTCACAAATCCCACCTTTCACCAACTTGTTCTGTCAATTTTTCTAAGTACTTTCACATTAGACGCTATCTTAAACTAGTTAAGTATTAATAACTTGGATCACTTTATATATAAACTATAAAGGTCTGGGTACCACCTCAGACAGAAATTATACAGGACTAAATCCTTGAGAAATTAGGCGAGAATTAGCCAGTGTTAAACTAGAGTACCTGTGAAATTAGCACAATCACTTTAAATACGATCTGCAAGACCCAAAACTTGTAGAATCATTGACGCTACATTACCCTAAAATCTAGGATCAATCTCATTACCCAGCTGCTCTCGGGAGCATCTCGAAACTCCGTATCAGATCGGAACCGCACGTCGGAAGTCCGATTAACACGAAGTTAATGAATTAGGACCGCCTTGCTGGGCTTGACAACCATCTCGGAAATCAAATCCAGATAGTGTCCTAGTGCTATTCGCTTGAGCCCGGAGCGAGGAGTGTGAGAAACATGAAAATAATTCCAAAATAAATAAGAATTTATGAAATCTGGCATGTGACGCTTGCGGTTCAGTATTGAGCAACCTGACCGTCAGAATCAAGCCAGATTACACCCTCGGATCAGCGATATTTCCCTAAACATATCCATGTACTCGGAATCTCCGATCGAGATCCACTGACCATTGAACTGAAACTAGTCCGCCATTTGCGATCTGGAATCTCGACTGAAATGAAAACTTAGCCATACCTAGATCCAGTGTTAGTGAGCTTAAGTCCGACCTTTGGCTCAAGGGGGGCCGCCAGAAGTGCTCCGTTGAGACGGAACAGACCCACTTTGGTTATAAACTAAGTATACCTTGACCTGAAGTCTATTTTGGTGATGTTTTAGCCTATATAAGGACCTTAAAACCACTCTCATTCCTCCCATACGAATTTGAGAAAAACCTAGGAGAGAGAAGAGAGAAAAGAGAGAGAAAGTGTGGGAGAAGTGGGAGCATCTTCTGGATACTCTACCCTGCCGCTATACACGCCTAACCATCCCGATCTAATCGCTTTCCCGGCTGTTCCGGCTTCATTTCTAGGTAAGAAAACTCTAACCCTAACCTGTTTTAGGATTTCTATCGATTCAAGTTGTGAAATAGCTAACTTAACTCGTGTCATAGATCACTAAACCAACGTTGACGAAGGCTTAGAGTTTTTATCGACTCCGTTACGATTCTACGACAAAAGGTGCGGACTTTAGACTTATAGGTTATGGTTTTCAACGCTTTCAATGTCAGATAATGATAGATTCATGATCTGTATGGTATTGCACATGTACAAAGTACTGTCTGTTTTCCGTTTCGATTAAATACGAAGAATATGGAAATTTGTGTATTTTAGGTATTTGTAGAAAATACCGTATATGTATAAATTTTAGAAATGTGTTTGCCATGATTATTTGTTGTATGAACTTATTATATATGTGTAAAATACTTACTTGGCGAAAGGGCTCGCCCTAATACATGTTTTGCTAATATACACTATGTATGTTAAAATAGTGTATTCTAAGTGTTTGTGAAAATGCTTGTAAGAGTAAGTGCTTAGATAATCATGCTTCAGGTAGGTGTTGAGATGGGATTCTCAACTACCTTAGAGATGTATATGATTTCCTCCATGCTGGTTGTTTAATTTGACCGCTTACTAAGAAATATGTGTGTTTGTATTTCTTGGGTATATTGTGCTTTGTAACATGCCTTATGACAGGTTTGTTAACATGCTTGAATTACTTTGTTTATTATGCTTTACTTTACATGCTTCTGGTTAAGGATTGATTGTGATTGGGACTATGATTATAGTCCAGATAATCGTTAACAGACTTGAGTTCGTGGTTGAGATTCATTTCGCCACGTAGGATGTGTTTGACGAACCCGAGTCGTACTTCAGTTGGCGACAGTGGTTAGGCTACGCAAAGTGCTTATGCACTTCATGTCGTTTAGTTGATTGTGCACTCGTGCTAGTCGAGCTCGTCAAGTAACCCGATCTGTCTAATGTATGTTCACCATGTTTGGACGTCTCTACTCGAACCTAGGTTACCAAACTTACCAGTGAAATCCCTTTAACCATGGTACCTCGATCCGCTAAGTTTCGTGAGCCGGGCATGGTGGTATGGGACACCGTAGTCGAGCTGTCGGCCTACGCTGGGGTTTTGTGGTGTTTTGAGTGCGTCAGCCCGAGCCTCCCCGTAGTGTCCATTGAGCAACCAGACTCGTGAGTCGATTATGGTGGTATGAGACACTATATTCGTGCTGTCGGCCTACACTATTTTGATGGGTGATGGGGGAGTGGTGTAACGAGTGCGTGTAACAGCCGTGACAGCTCTGACCGTACCCGGTGTAGTTACCTCGAGCATATTCTGAATTTGCGGTGAGGCGACGAGTTTTGCCGCGATGAATAGAGTATGAACTAAGCCTGTATCAATTTAGTGATGAACCGTTAAAAAGGTGATGGGGGAGTAGTGTAACGATTGCGTGTAACAGCCCTGATAGCCTTTGCAGCGCCCTAAAACCACACTATTGTATGAGATTATCTAGGTTTGACGACCCTAGAATGGATCAGAATGGATCATGTTTGGGAATGATACAAGGGAGGTACCTTAGTTTCCCAATCCTACTGTTTGAAATGGATTAATAACAACTCGGTAATCATGCTCATTATCGCACTGCATGTGCCTGGAAGATGTGGAGCACTGAGGAATGAAAGCATGCCATGGACGTAAGATGGTGTCGCATGAGGGAGTATGTTGGTGAGGGCATGCATCATGACTGCATTTCATCCTTGCATTAATAAGAGTAGTTAGGATTGTTTGATTGTACTGCTTTATCATTATTGCTTGACTGTTTTGATAACATGTTAACCTATGCTTTATTGTTCCACTGAGTTGATCACTCACTCCCACGTTACAGGACGGTGTTGTACACACCAACCAAACTTTGTCTGATTGCAGATGGCGACGCTACTTCTGAGGCAGAGCCGGACCTTTGCAATGACAATGATGCTTGCTCGTATTTGCTGTATTCTAGCGGCTTCATGTGAGCCGTGTCTTGATCGACGGGGTTACAGGGATGTTGACTAGAGGACCTTACATATTTGGTATATTTTAGAATTGTACTTGTAATTATTTAACCTGGTAACGTTATCACACTCTGGAGACTCACCACAGTTTATATATTTTATTTATCTATCACAGTCTTCCGCTTGCTATCTCACTTGTCTCTGGAGTATGATATGCTGTTTTGGCTTAATCTCACTCATTTTCACTACACTAATACAGACAACATTCAATCATCATTCATTTTGTTGCATAAGTGATGCGTTGGAACTCGGGAGTTGAGTTTATGCTCGACCCCCGATTTTCTGGCCGTTACACGAGTTATTCAAGAATTGCTTGCTATGCTCTGATACCAACTCCTATCACGCCCCAGACATGGTAACCAGACTCATAATGAACCCGATGGCCGTTTCTGGCCACAACAGCCTCCATAGTACCCCATTCTTGGTTCCTGAGATAGGTTCCGATCTTGGGATCCTACAAGGAGGATTTCCATAATAGTATAATCATTCCAATACGAGCATACCCAAGATTACAACAAGTACATCTGAGAACAACATGGGGCACACATCATAAAATTCACTAAGAATTTAAACTTTTAAAAGCTTACATCAGGTCCAAAAGGACATACATAAGGTAATAAGAAAAGAGAGAGAAATCAGCAACACTAGAGTCCTCAGTGCTCAACTCTACTCTATGGTCTGCTGTTACGATGCCTGCCTAGAGTTTCTTGCACGCATCAATCGTGCATAAGCTTATAGAAGCTTGGAGGGTGGTGAAAGTGTGTGTCAATGTTGCACAGAAGAATAGTAGGAGGTATGAGGAAAGAACATGCTCAATGAGAATATCACTATCCTTACCAAGGCTTATCATGAATACCATGCAATGAGTACTGGGAGCCATACCAAGGTAATGCATGAAGGGGCTTACACAGCCAATGCTAATGTAATGCAAGTAATGCCAGTGCTCATATCCAAACTATATGTCAAGTACATTTCCATTTATAAGGAAATCACCGGGGTCCATTACATTGCTGAATGATTGCCGCTCTACAGACTCTGCACAGTCAAACAAGCGTAAGAGACCTCACTACCCGCATGTAGACAACCAATCACCAACAAGGTTTGAAGGTAGCGGACCCATTTACGAGCTGGTCAGACTCAGCCTAGTAATGCCTCCTCACACCATGCAGGTAAGGTCACACCCCTATCCAACTGACTACACGACAGTGAGAGTCGTGGCCTAACGGTATAAGGCCCTCGTGCGCTCATAGTTTTACTCAGTCATGACGTTGGAGTAGATCCTTGGTACCATGAAAGTTTTGAGAATTTCACCCATGGGCATCCTATGTACCTGTTATGCTCAAGTAATATTTCTGAAGTTCACTCATACTGCCATCTACGAATATCCTAGTAGAGGCGAGACCCTGATGAAGCAAGGGTGGTATCATCATGAAATGTTATGTCAATGCATAAGTCACACACACAAATCATGCATTAGCTGCAGGCACACAATGTGTACTAGGGGAGAAACTTCATCCCTTAATGACCACCATACAATGTAATCAATTCATACAGATGATGCATATGGGTCATAATAATGTAAGTGTGCTACCTGTAAAATGTATTCCTCCGTCCTAAGGAGGAATAAGGTCTAGGTCCATAGATAGGTACTATGGAGAAGCGAAGTCCTCTAGTGAGGGCCCAATACCTTAGGATAACCTACAAGTTAGGAGAATTATAAAGTCTCAAGGAGGAGACAGGCCTAACAAGGTCCATGGTGGGCCTTTAACCACCTATAAGGGCCTTATGGGCCTACCTTAGGGCCACCAATGAGGACATCTAACCTCAACTGGGTCCTAAAAGGTAGCCTGCTACGTATGAAAGGAAAAGTCCAAGGCCCAAATCAATCCATGACCTAGTGGACCATACACTAAGCCCAATACATAGGCAACCTAGTAGGCCCTTAAGCAAGGTTAGGGCCCAACCATAAGGGTCATGGGTTTACTCATTGTGGCGGGCCTAATGGGCAGCCCATTATCCCAACATATGGGAAATCCTTATATTTAACACAAGTAAGTTGGGCCTCACATCTCGGCCCAAGTATGGATTAATTATAGAGGGCAAGCAAGGGCCCAACTATTTGAGTATTTGGCCCATAAGACCCATCACAATGGCATGGTAAGTATAGGACCCAAGAGTCCAACGGGCCTATTAAAGGTTCCAGCCCAACCAAGGCTATAAGGCCCATTAATTATAAGACTAGCCCAAGAAGAATCCAATTGGAATGGGCCTTTAATCATGCACTAATTAAACCCAAAAGTAAAATTAATATGGTAAGATAATTGACTTAAATCCTCCTCAAATCTAGTAGGTCATACTGTCCGAAAACAACATTTATAGGTAGCAATTTTGGGCCCATTGCCAAATTCCATCCCACCCATTTTCTGGTTTGTTGGAGTTCAACAATTTAATTAATTTATAGTATATTTATTTTCTGATGGCTTACATACATCACTGTGGGTCCCACCAGATGAGAGGGGAGTGCATAACACACATTAGAAATGGGCCATGCTGCTGGAATACAGGCCTAGCAACAGCCCAAGGTAGGGGCGTTCCATGGTGGGTAGTCCTACGTGCCTGGGTATTTGGCCCAAAACTGACCCTATTTACAGAGCGCACCACTGTCAGCTCGAATGTTGTTGGGTCTGGAATTTTGTAACGTGATACTTCCATGGGTGGGACACACCTTTACAAAATTTCAGAATTTTTGGATTTTCCTAAGTATTTTAAATAATTTAAATAAACAGTCTATCCAGAAAATCGGATAGACCTGGACGTCCCAATGTGGTGGGCCAGTCTGACCCTCACCACGGTGTGCACAGGGGTCTATTGGTCCCAAAATTTTATAGGTGGGTCCCACCATGGGTGGACCACCTCTCTGTAAATTTTCATGATTTTAGGATACACAAAAGTATTTTAATTAATTTAAAGAATACAATCTGTCCAGGGTAAAATATTGCTGGAATATAACTGTGCTGAATTTAGGCTATCCAATGGGTGAGTTCTGGGCCTCCATAATTCCTGAAATTTGGACCCAAGGTCCCTCATCATGTATACAACAAGATGAATTCTAGAAAAGTGGCCCACCTATAGAAGAAATGTTTATGAATTAAGGCTTTTATCAGATTACATTGTTGGACTGCATATCAGAAAATTAAAGTTGTGTTATCCCTGATTTGAATACCCCAAAGGGGTGGGCTCCAATTCTCCAAAAATTGGGAAAAATTAATTCTACCCTCCCCATACAAGTGTACCACAAGGTGGGGTCCACAAAAGTGGCCCACCATTACAAAAACTATTATGTATTTATGGATTTCTAAACTGCAATATTGCTGGACAGTCCAGAAAATCTGGACTGTCCAACCCACTTGGGCCACTCCTTTGGGACCTCAATCAAGGTCAGGTGGAGGTAAATTTTGGTGTACATCTAGGTGGGGTCCACACCTTTAAGAAAAATATATCAAATGGTTAGAAAGAGTCCCCTAATCAGTCCAAAAATCTGACCCAAAACCAACTAGAAACTGTCCAGAAATATTCTAGACAGCAACATGCTAATGAAATAAACTGTGTATATAATTCAGATCAAGGGGAAAATACCCCCATGAAACCGGAGTTGTGGTCCACCACAGTGGGCCCCAAAAACATCCAGACCTATTCCTCACATAAAAATTCATTGCATATGCATTTAAAGGGGGCAACAAGTTATCACCATCCATAGAGTGGACTGCATGGGCGTCAACCCTCCTTGGACGGTCTGGATATCTCCAAGCCAAATGGTGGGCCACACACCTCAGAAAAATAAGAAATTATTAAGAGAAGAGAGAGGATCGGCCACAAGGGAAGGGGGCTCCACAACATTGAGGCCCTTCCCTTCATCGCAAGCCACACATCTCACTATATTGATGGTATTACAAGATCTACCCATGCATGCATCTTCAAATAAAAAATCCAATGGTGGAGACGCCATCTCCACTAAGGATCAAGGGTTTAGATAACCTAAGGATCCTTCTGCCTAAGAAAAGAAACCATGGTGGGGTCCATGGAAAATCACCCCACCCATAAGTTATGCATGCACAAAAGAATAGGCCAATGGACATATCCAAGAAGACATGGGGCCTCCACCATCATTTGGTGGGCCCCACATGCTTCAAACATGAGGTGAAGAGAAGAAATAAGAAGAAGGAATGTGGATCCTAAGATTCTAAATACATGCACACCCACCTATAAGGTCTTCAAGCAAACACCTCCAAGATGGTCTTCAAGTTCCAAGGTACATGGATCTAAGGTTGAGATCTTTCTTTAAGGGTTAGATGAGGGATTATATGAGTGAAAGTGAGCTGAAAAAATGGAAGAAAGTTGTTGGAGAAGAAGAGAAGGAGGGAGAGAGAGAGAGAGAGAGAGAGAGAGAGATGAGAGAGAGAGAGAGAGAGAGAGAGAGAGAGAGAGAGAGAAATGAGAGGGAAAAAGAAAGAAAGAGGGTTGTAGGAGAGTCATCAATGCTCTCTCTCCTTTGTTAAAGAAAGCAATCATGATGTATGGTGATACAAACAATATTTTCTAGAGTAGGTTAGGTGTGGGTAGTGTTTAATATGGGTAGTGTTTATTCCATGGGAATTGTAGTGTGTGTGGGTGGTGTGCATGGGAACTTGTGCTATGAGAGTGGTCCATATACTTTTGTACAAAAAGTGGGCCACGTGATAAAATGCTCACAACTTTTGATTTATAAGTCGGATTTATGCGCGAGACGCGGCGTTGGATCTATGGTGATGATGCAGTCGCAATGGCATAGGTCTCGGGTCAATCTGAGTCGGGTATATGTGACCGAATTCAAGGATGACCATAAAAACTATCTGAGGGTCGTGGGTTGCCGAAATTTGATCGGTAGGACCGCGGGACCAAAATATATGAACTGTATACTCACACACATACATGCACACATGCGAACTCGAGTCGGGTCTCACAACATGATCTTCATTATTTCATTTCAATTGATAAAAAATGTCGCTGGTTCATTTGCCTCAAGTTATGGGGGCAAACTCTTTGATAACGTAAATCAACTTGAAGATAGTGAGATAGAACTTCATTTTCTACTGCCATTTCTTGAAGTTCTTCCCATAAAAAAAAATCTTAATTTTAGGATTCTCAGAAACAATTGTCATAGTGTCGAATTTTTTAAAGAGAAATATGTCTTTAAATTGTTGGTTATAAATTACAGAAATATAATACAAAATCCAAAATATCAAAATCAAAAATTATAAAAGAATAATTTAAAGATCTGAGGCGCATTACAGTCGCCATTTTAAAGATATATTTTTCCATATAGGAAGGAAATCCCTGATGCACTCGCTTCTAGCAAGTATGCCCCTGGGATACAACAACAACTTTCCTTCAAAATGAATAGCTTTGGCTAGGTGCACTCATGATCTTAGTCACACAAACCTAAGAATGCTTGTACTGATTTCCCTAAACAGAAGTTATAGAAAGAACCCAGAAGAAAACTTGAGAGAAGAGAGAATTTTCAGATAATCATTTCAAAAGAGAAGATAAGCTTTTATAAAGAAAAGTAGGTAGTTGTTGGGGCTCAAGGCACATGTGAGTAGCGTAATAAATGCATATCAGTGCATGCTAAGTCATTAAATATTATGTCGGTGCATAATGGCTCTTTGTCTTCAAGTGCATGACCATGACAAAATCTATGTAGAGAAAACAAGAGTATCAAATAAAAAACACACCGCACCGCTCTGCAATCGTGGCCCGCGCATGTGTGGGGTTTATCCCATGACATACCCTTGTTTTTCATTATAAATGATTAGTTATGGATTCTAATACAAAGACTTAATTTTCTTAAATATTGGAAACCCAATAAAAAATAAAACAAAACAAAACAAAACAAAAAGTTTAAACCAAGGAAAACATTTTTCCTTTACTATTTATATCTATTTTTTTCTAGCAATATATACATGTAATTTGGATTTTAGATGCGTCAATGGACGTCTTGGACTTTACCCACTCCTCCCCATGCAATTTGGATTTTAGTTGTGTCGATATCTAGGACTTTACTCACTCCTCACCGCTTGTTTTTTATGCGTGACTACAAGCTCCACTCTATGTGTTCACATGTAACCCGTGAGATGAATAAATCCAACAAAGGCTACATGGGGCCACTAGGATGATCGTCTAGCATTTAGTCATGCATTTGTTAAGCCACCTTTTGTTTGGATGTCAGCCAAACGAACCATAGGTTGATATATAATCAAATGGACCACAAAACTTTTAAAAGTTTGGATTGTTCACATACCGCAGGAGACTTCTCTTTCTGTCTACGTGGTTACCTTCTCTCTTATCTTTGCTTTGTTAAGCCACCTTTTGTTAGGATGTCAGCCAAACGAACCAGAAGTTGATATATAATCAAATGGACCACAAAACTTTTAAAAGTTTGGATTGTTCACATACCGCAGGAAACTTCTCTTTCTGTCTACGTGGTTACCTTCTCTCTTATCTTTGCTTTGTTAAGCCATCTTTTGTTAGGATGTCAGCCAAACGAACCAGAAGTTGATATATAATCAAATGGACCACAAAACTTTTAAAAGTTTGGATTGTTCACATACCACAGGAGACTTCTCTTTCCGTCTACGTGGTTACCTTCTCTCTTATTATGGATTCTAATACAAAGACTTAATTTTCTTAACTATTGGAAACCCAATAAATTTTATTTTATTTTTTGTAAAAAAAAAAAAAAAACAAAAAAAAACAAAAAAAAAAACAAAACAAAAAGTTTAAACCAAGGAAAACATTTTTCCTTTACTTTTTATATCTATTTTTTCTAGCAATATATACATGCAATTTGGATTTTAGATGCGTCAATGGACCTCTTGGACTTTACCCACTCCTCCCCATGCAATTTGGATTTTAGATGCGTAGACATCCAAGACTTTACTCACTCCTCCCCGCTTGTTTTTTTTTATGCGTGAGTAGCAAGCTCCACTCTATGTGTTCACATGTAACCCGTGAGATGAATAAATCCAACAAAGGCTACATGGGCCACTAGGATGATCGTCTAGCATTTATTCGTGCATTTGTTAAGCCACCTTTTGCTAGGATGTCAGCCAAAAGAACCAGAAGTTGATATATAATCAAATGGACCACAAAACTTTTAAAAGTTTGGATTGTTCACATACCGCAGGAGACTTCTCTTTCTGTCTACGTGGTTACCTTCTCTCTAGTCCTTTCTTTTCTCTCTGTGAGCCCAGTCTCTATTTTCCTCCTCTCTTGTTTTTTTTTTTTAAAAAAAAGAAAAAAAAAAAAAAATCTCTCTCTCTCTCCCTTCGCGTGTGTTGCATGCAACTTCATCCGTTTATGCTAAGATAACCGTGTGAAAGATCCAAAAGCACTCTATACATTCCTTTCGTCCAGGGAATGAACTAAAAATACAATTAAAAGGAAGAAAAGCTTTCGTACTTTGCGAGAGTGGGATGGTTGATGAGATGGCAGTCACAAATTATACACTGATTGCATAAAAAAATAAACTCGAACTAAAGGATCCAAATCGTGGATTTAATTTAGATGGTTAATATGCTGTAAGTTACACTGACTTTCAGACTTTAAATAGTAGATATATAGGTGGCAGTTGATGGGCTGTTGAATTGAAAAATAGTCAATGGTCCAAATTCAGAAAAAAAATAAAACTGTCCACTAGTAAATATTTAGATCAAACCGTTAAATAACGAGCCAGTGAATTCCCTACTCTAGATCCGGCAATATGTGCGACTCTGAACGGTGTTATTGCATGTTTTCATTCCAATTTCTCAGTGCCAGCGTACTACCCACAATACAATGCAGGAGTATGAAATAACTCCCTGTTAAACGGAATGGCAGCCAGCTAGCTGCAGTCGAGTGCCAGATTCCTTGATAAATAACGGCCAAATCATGTCTTGTGCCGCTACAGTGCATGACGCGTTTACGTTTCTCAGTTTGTAGGATAGAAACTGCGGCTAAAGTTGGCAGAAAATACTGAAATGCCATACCTCATGCCCAATATAGGATTCGTCTTTTCAGTTTGCACCAGGCTAGTGAATGGTTACACCGGTCCTGCTCTCGGAATAGAGAAGCAGGGACGGTGCACATCCACATACGAAAGTTCAAAGATTTTGCGGCTGTAACCAATCAATCTGAAAGATTTCCCTACTATTTCGAGCGTTCCATAGTGTGGGGCCTACAATGTGACTGATCTCGATTGTTGTAACCATCAGTCGGACTTGAAAACCTTAGTATGAGAGTATGTAGTTCTTTCCCGACCATTCATTTTTCACTTGCAAATGGACCGGCTTGTTGGCTTGTTGGGTCAACCAGCCTTATTTTTGCGCCAAATGCTTTCATTGTCCATCTTTGCATGGTTCTTAGACCTCATACGCATCTCTGCCCCATTTGATACGTGTGCCACAAAAATCCTAGCTTACCTGCTGGTTGCAATGTGTCATACTGTCAGTTGGAACCACTAAACTACAGTTTGATTTGTTCATCCCAATGTGGTCAATTCCTGCCAAAGCGAATCAGAATGAGATACATGTGATCAGAATCAATTTACATGGTGCATTTGGACATCTGCCAGGATATACAGAGGGAACTTACGATAGTGCAGCTGGAGCACATCGTGATGCCACGATATTGGTTAAGTGGCCGATTGAAGAATAATAGTCTAAAATCAGTTAAAGCAACCATCAGAACATGGGAAACATTCAAAAGCAAAGAAAGTCAAATAATGTTGAATGGTTACACCAACCTTCAAAACGTGGGGAGCATCTTGATGGCTGGATTAATGTTATAAATAGCAGAGGAATTCAGCCAAAAGATTAGGTCTCATACCAATCCAATTAAACCCAATATTATCCTTCAATTATCCTTTCAATTACCCATGATTTACATTCCTTAGTATAATATCTCACTCATTTCGGATAGCTACAAGGAGAAACCTACGAGATCTATATCGCCCGGTTTAAAAGGGCAAAAGGCATATGTAAAGTTGTTCTAACTGAAGTCAAATTTGTGCAGCTTACGCAAGACGGGCTCGAATACAAACTTTATAAGAAATTCATTGGGATAGAATTCATGGACCTGTATGAACTGACTAAGAGGTTCTCCAGGTATGAAGAACTCTTATAAGAGGGTGTTGGGTAGAAAAATTCGTCAATTAGGACATATTACCATGACCCAAACTATGAGGTCGCAATTAGCGAAGTAGTAGCTAAAAGGACACTCATATGCTCAGCGCTGGTTAGGGTGGAATCGACCGTATCGACTGCACAAAAGGCCCAAAAAATATACACTTTTGATATCACAGGGGCTGATGAGATATTTGAAATTTTGTTGACTGAAAAATTTATTAAGATTCTCATAAATCATAAGATACCTTCGGTCGATGAATTGTAAACACTACAAAAAAGGGGGTTTTTAGCGACGAAACTTTTAGCGACGAAACTCATTTTCGTCGCCAAAAGCCACTTTTAGCGACGAAATACATTTTCGTCGCTAAAAGTGCGATTTTAGCGACTAAACTTTTAGCGACGAAAATTTTCGTCACTAAACTAGTGCAGCATGCTTTTAGCGACGAAAATTTTCGCCGTTAAATGCTACACACATTTGATATCGATGCACAATAAATT